>VDFB02281492.1:654427998-654722447 GCA_007258455.2 Sequoia sempervirens
ATATAAATATACTAATTAGTCCCTCACTCCATTTTATAACCCTATTTTATTACACCTCTCTCTATACACATACCACTTACCCATTTTCTTATGCTCACATAGAGTGAAAGAGAAAACTTCTCTCATCTTTTTTTAAAGTGATTTTTTTTGTAGGTTTGGTCAAACATAGTTGAGATAAATAGCTTTTCACCCCAACCCTTGTGTGAAATAGATATGATTACATTGCATTTAAAGGAGTTGATCACATTCATTTTAAAGAGTGATGTTTGTAATAATGTTTTATTATTATTATTATTTTTTAAAGAAAAAGTGGCAAGCCACTATAATTATATTAATAATAATTATAGATATTACAAAACCCTAGTGGTTCAAGCGAGCATACCAACATGAAAGAACCAAGAAGAAAACCCCTGTTATAGCTCGAGTAAGGATATAAGATTCCTAATTATATTTCATGACTGAATATGCCCTAATATCGACCTCTTCACATTGACATATGACGTATCCCTTTTACATTTTGTAAAAATAGCCCCCTTGATGTTTCTAAAATATAGACTATTGGTGTACTTAGATGTCTTGTACCTTGTCCTAGGTCATAATTACACCTTAGTTAAGTTTACTTAGGGACCACATAGGAGGTTGTTGGAGATTTTCCACTTTTGGTGGACTTGACATGTCATTATCTCATCATTTCCACCTTTTTTGGACACATCATGTGATTATCTCTCCACCTTAAGTGGAGTGATAGGTTTTCTTAGTTGCCACATGTCATAAGATTATGACACTTGTCATAATCTTATGCCCTTCTATGTTCTCACCTTGGCTATATAACCAAGGGGTCTCTCTCATTGTACTTAATTAGAATCATATCATATCAATGACATTGAATACAATTTATTCTTGTCATATTCTCTCTCTCTTTTCTTGTGCTTTCCATTTGGTCCATAGATCTTGGCATCCATAGCCAATTCTAACATGGTATCAGAGCGGGTTGGGTGCCATTGGAGAGTCTTTTTCTGAAGAGAGATTCCAGATCTGAGGAGGTTTCGTTCGTGGCTCTTTGTTGCAGGTTCATATTGGAGCTTGCTGGTGCAAATCTGAGCTCACCATTGTGTCTGAAAGGTTCGAGATAGTCGATTTTGCCTTTTGTTTTGTCCAAATCTGACATTCGAGACCAAATCTAGGAGGGTTTGAAGCTGAAGTGTGGTTGCTAGATCCATAAGGTAGCTGCAATTTTGGAGCATTTTGGGTCAAATCCGACCCTACCATCACGTCCAAAAGGGCCAAAAACCCTAAGATCGACTGCCAATTCGTCCATTTTGGAGCAAGTCATTTGGTGAGGCAAAATTTTTTTGCCCGCAGAGCCGTACAGCCCCCAGGTCGTCATAATTACCCAACGGTATGATTTTCTGAAAAAAATATATTATAATATTTTTTTGCGAAATTTTATTTTTTCAAATATTGTGTAAAATTCGTAGTTTTTTATATTTTCATTTTGTGAAAATTTTATTAAAAATCATTGAAAAAAAATCAAAAAAACAAAAGGGCAAAAATTTGTATTTTTGCGGATTTGTTTTTAGCAGTACAAGGTACTACTGCCGCAGACAGTACTGTCCGAATCATACCCCATGCGACACTCTCTCATTCGCCACTAGTGGTCCCCGGTCCCCACACTCTCGTGGCTGCCATTCACCAGCAGGTAGCTAGTCAAATCAAAACCGGTCGACAACAATCAAAATCCAACAGAAAATAATTCGGGTGGCGAATATTCTGATAAAATCCAGAAGATTCTGGTGTTGACACAGGCCGACCTCTGACGGCCATATAACCGTCAAAGTTAAGCTTGGCATCAGAGAATATTCCGCGGGCAAGCATATTCTTTTTTGACGGCCCCGTGGACGTCAAATTTAATCCAGGGGTTTGATGATGTCATCCTATGTCAGCAGTGATGTCAACGACTAGTTTGAATTTTTTTTACCCCTCACGGTTTGCAATCTGATTTTTGAAGGCGAACTTTGAAGCTCAATATCTCAGTCATTTTGGCTCCTTTTTTCAAGCAATTTTTTTAATTTGGGCTAATTTTTCAAGCTCTACGTATTGGTGCAATCAATTTTTGGTTTTGGTCCCTAGCTTTTCTAGAAATTGTAGATTCTCACAGGTGTTGCTGCTTCGTCCTCATTTTGGGAACTTCGGGAGCTCATATCTTGCTTCTTCGGTAACATTTTTGGGTGCAGTTTTTTTTTGAAAGTGCATGATTTTTCGTGTAATTTTCCATGGTATGATCAGATTGATCTCATTGTATGCCAAAAATTATAATTGATTCTGTGGCCTATCTTGGGCATTTGCATGTACCAAGATCAAGACCACTTTGCTGTTTTTGGCAAGTGGCATTTGTAAACACACTAAATATAAAGTGCCAAATCAGATATTGCTTAGGGGGTTCTATGATTGAGTGAATTTGGGGGGGATTCTTCTTGTGGCTGTGGTTGCATTCTTCTTGATTTGTGTTGTTTCATCATGGAGCCATCTACAATTCCACTTCTAACACCTTACAACTATCCTAAATGGAAATCTGAAATGAACAAATTGCTAAGAGTAAAGAGATTGTATAGGATAGTTCATGGGCTTGATGGTGAACCACAAAATGATGAAGTTAAAAAGAATAAGTGGTTGAATAGTTGTGAAGAAGCCATTGGCTATTTGTGCTTGTATGTCTCTCCTAAGTTGTTGTTTCACATTGAGCAGTTGGATACACCTATGGCTATGTGGACTACATTGTCAGAATTATTTGGGAAAATAGATGAAATTCAAGGACATTTGTTAGAGAATGAATTAATCAGTCTCAATCCATGTAATTTTGACAACATACAAGACTTCATCACTAAATTCAAGTTACTAAGAACACAATTGAAGAATTGTAAAATTGAGAAATCAGATACACAATTGATCTTAAGTGTTCTTTCAAAGCTAGGACCTGAATATTCAGTGTTTGTGTCTACTTTCTATGCTACAAAGAATGCCTTTGGGAGTGAGTTTAAGATGCCTTCCTTTGAAGATTTTGCTATGCAACTCACTAGGGAGCAAGATAAGCTTATTCAAATGGGTACTTTGAAGTCTTCAAAATCACATGCCTTGGTTGCAAAGGATGAGAAGTCATCAAGTGGCAAAGAAAAGACAAAGAACAAGCCTAAGAAGAACACACAATCCACATCAAATTCCACAAAAGAACATAAAGATTCATCTTCAAAAGAGAAATCATCTAAGAAGGAGAGACCTTTTTGTGCATATTGCAAGAAGGATGGACATGAAGAACACTATTGTTATAAGAAGGATATTGATGAGTTGAAACATCTTCTCAAAAAGAATAAGATTGATTTGCCTTCTGGAATGTCCGAATCTTCTTCTTCTACTTAAAAATAGTCTAAAAAGGACAAAGGTCAAACATATATATCAGGATATAAAGGACAAGCTCTTTGTGCTCATTCAAGTCCAGGATCAGGGAGATGGCTTCTAGATTCAGGAGCATCTCATCATATGGCATCTTCACAGACTATCTTCTCTTCATTTCAGCCTTGTTCTATGTCTCCTATCTTGATGGGAAATAATACATACATGAGTGTGACATGGAAGGGATCTATTAGCATTGGGGAGAACACTTTTCAAGATGTCTTGTGTGTTCCTCATTTGACGAACAATCTACTTTCCATATATCAGATTACACATGGTGGAGATGGGAGAACTATGGAGCTCACTCTTGATTCTATTATCATTCAAGATTTGGAGAGTTGAGAGATCATTGCTATTGGGGTGGTTGATCATTTATCTTGGTTGTATTCCTTTGCTCAGTTTTCTTTTGATGATGACCTTGTTCATTCGACTGTTGATCACAACTATGATTCTGAGGAGACATTTGGCTTCTTGAACTTGGGCATACTCACATCAGATCCAGTACTTGAGCCATGCATTTCCTCTCCTCCATCTACTATTGTACTTGATGATGCTTGTGTTGCTATAGTTTTGGCTCATAGTGATTTAGTGCAACATGATATACATAGTCTTCCAGATATGGCTACTTTGGATGAATTCTTGACAGGTATTCAAACTTGTTCATGGAGACTCATCTTGCAGATTTGGAGGACACTCTTGATAGCATTCATCTTATCTTTGATGAAGATGCACCTTCTTCAGTTGTTGTGAGGGAACACCTTGACCCTCTTGTTCATTCTCTACATGATCATTCTTCACAGATTGGCGTGAGTGTGGATAGTTTTGGACAACATTTGGAGGAGGCTTCTTTGTCATTAGAGGGGATATCCTTGTCTTTGGGTCATGTTCTACATTTGCCTCTACTAGATGTTGGATTGTACTCTTCAGCAGTGTGGCCTAGAACACTTGATTGGAGTGGTTCAACTTTCTGCATCGACATGGAGACAATTGAGCATGCCTCAGAGACATCATCCATCATCTATGATATCTTGCATACATCCTTGGTTTTTTTTCTTACTAAGGGGAGGAATGTTGTTCGGCGAGATTGGATCATCTTCAGCATTCAATGTCGAGCTTCTACCATCATTGCAGGAGACTCAACATTGAGGGGGGGCAACCTTGTCTCTCTTCTACTTCTCTCTTATGGGGGGTCTTTTTCCTCACATGGGGTTTTTACCTTCTCATGCATCATTGAGAGCATTTCTATTTTGTATTTCATCTCTCTTTTGAGGGGGAGTTTTTCCCATCAGGTTTTCTCCCTTTCCTCGCTTGTGAGAGATTGCATTGATTGCATTGCATTTGTACATGGGTACCTAACATGGCCTAGTAGCTAGGACCCATCTTTGCATCTTTGTGTCATTTCCATAATAATTTTCTACTCCCTAAGTTGCACTTAAGGGGGGGTGTTGGTGTAATTAGATGTCTTGTACCTTGTCCTAGGTCATAATTACACCTTAGTTAAGTTTACTTAGGGACCACATAGGAGGTTGTTGGAGATTTTCCACTTTTGGTGGACTTGACATGTCATTACCTCATCATTTCCACCTTTTGTGGACACATCATGTGATTATATCTCCACCTTAAGTGGAGTGATAGGTTTTCCTAGTTGTCTCATGTTATAAGATTACGACACTTGTCATAATCTTATGCCCTTCTATGTTCTCACCTTGGCTATATAACCAAGGGGTCTCTCTCATTGTAATTAATCAGAATCATATCATATCAATGACATTGAATACAGTTTATTCTTGTAATATTATCTCTCTCTTTTCTTGTGCTTTCCATTTGGTCCATAGATCTTGGCATCCATAGCCAATTCTAACATAGACCCATCACCATTTGAGTATCAAATCCCCTTAAGTAACCCTTTACATTGTCAAAAGACAAACCCCATTACATGACTAAAATACAAACCCTTTACAATTTCTGTATCTAAACCCTTTTACATAACATTACAAAATAAAATTATAACTGCATTACTCTCGAGTTTGACTAAGAACCCTGAATACATATTTTCCAACATAGAAAACTATAACATATTTAAAACACTGCTTAAAAGGAAGCCAACTTGTTCCTTTCTCTTTGAGGACTGTTTACCGAACTTTCCTCATGCACTTGCTTTTTCTTATAGTCATACTCTTGCCATGGAACTGTTTGATTAATATCAAGAACATAACGATAGCAATATTTCCCCCTAGTAGCTTGTGGAAAGACTGATAATTGCAAATCATGCACACATGTATGGTTCCTCAAGAGAGATATTGCATGATACTTTCTCTTAATATGATCTATCTCCTCCATAGTAAAAGCAAACCTATACTTATTAAGAGCTTGGTACAAGTAAGATGAGGTATCGTGCATTGTTGATAGAAGCATACCTTGAAAACAATTTCTGCATACCTCTTTTTATAGCGGAGATGCCTTGGGAATAAATCTCCCACCAGACCATCACCCTTGGTGAAGTCATATTGCTGAACACTATGAAGTAATGCATCATTTTACAAATAAAGTCTAATAACAAACTTACTAGCTATAGTTTTTTAAAACAATAAAGTTTTGAACTAGATCTAGAGTGTTCAACAAGAAAATAGACAATAAATTAGCTAGAAATATGATCCTTTGCAATTATGTGTGCAATATGTCCTCACTAATGATGATTTTAATGCAATTTAACACAAACTTACAATTTACTTTGAAGACTTTCTGCAATTCTTCTTTCTCAATACATGCTGAGAAAGGCTCTTCCCATGGCTTCAGTGTAATTGACACCTTGTAATTTCTCACTTGAAACTCCTTAAGCTCCATTAACCTATAATTTACCAGAGACAACACTCTATTCTACAAATCCATTGAATTTTTGATAAGTGAAAATGAAACAAGTCGAGCTGTGTTTAAAGGTGAGATTGCCATGCTTTTTACGACACAATTTCTTGAGAATAGGATCTTACAAGGATGACACGCTTGGAGAGTCTTGAATTTTAAAATGACTGCTAAGTTTCCTGTAATCGTATAGATTAGAATGCTAGCTTTGTACTAATTTCAACATCGACACAAGTTAGAAGCTTTCATTTGTAATCATTAAAGAAATAACCCTGTAAAAAGAGTCTTGTTTGATAAATTGACTTTGGCTAAATTTGAATAACTTTTGATGCTGAAACTAAATACAAATTTAGCGTTTTCCTTTACAAACAAATCTCTAGACTTAGTCCAGGCATGTTGTCCTTGCAAGATCTGATGAATATTCTTATTAAATGTGCCCTGTTGAAGTTCTCCAACTCTTATGTGTGGAGACTGTACCTCTATGCCACATTAAACCTGCTTTACAACATGTGTTTGAATTGCGAATTGAGAACCTTGCACTTTACATGATAAGACATTAATAACACATGGAGTTTATTTAAACATGTCTTTGCAAATGTTCGAAATATGCATACATTAGAAGACTTTATGGTTTATCCTTTCACTATGCGTCCTTAGCATCTTGCTTTATTAATTCAAGCAATTAAGGGAAAGTATTTAAAGCACTCAAATCATTAATTTCCTTAATCTCTATTTTATCACTTCCCAACCCTACTAAGAAGTCAACTACCCTATTCCCTTTTCTGTAGGTGTGCGAAATGACTGAAGATTCAAGCTTATCTAATAATGCCCATGCTTTATTTAGCACATAACTTAAACTCTAGTTGTGAAATTTCCTTTCCCTAAGTGCATTGATGATTATCAATGAGTCCCCTTCTATATGGAGCTTTGAAAACCCAAGTTGGATTGCCAATTCCAAACCCAATAACAAAGCTTGAGCTTTTGCGCAATTGTTTGTTCCGTTTTGTAAATGAAAAGATGAGGTTGCCAATACTACCCCTAATGCAGATTCCTACTCCTGAGGAGCCTGGGTTACCTTTAGGTGCCCCATTGAAATTTAATTTTACAAAATCCCTTTGAGGTGGGAACCTTTTCACTGATGCTTTATCTACCTTTGTGGTACTATTTTTGAGAAGGCTGCCATCAAAAGAAAATTTGATGTCTTTCCAATTTTTCAAAATAGAACTGTCCCAATTTGTAAAAGGTGAATTAATGAATTTCTCTTTTTGGACACATGAGTTAACCCCCTTTGATATTTCTTTTTATATTTTCAAAAAAACCAACTCTATTGGAGATTTAGTTTTCCTGAAAATTCTCATGTTTCATTCCCACTAGAGATTCCATATTACAAGTGCCGGGATGATAAGCCAAATGCATGCAAAAAATGAGGATTGATAGAATATCGACCAAGCTTGGAAGAGGTCCCAAATGGAATTTGGTAGGGGAATGGAGAGCTGTAACTTATTTTTAATAAAGTTCCAACATTGATTGGAAAAAAATACACTACACAAATAAATGATATGTTGTTTCTAATTCCACTTCACATAATGGACACTTGAAAGGATCAACAATCTTCAATTTGACAAGATGATCACTAGTTAAAATTATTTTTTGTAAGGCAAGCCATGCAAAACTTCTTGCTTTCGGAAGGAATTTATTATTCCAATAAAAGGAAAATGCACATTGAGGTTCAGTAGTATATTTAGATTGTGCTAATATTGCATATCCTTCCTTCACAGAGTATGAGCCTACTTTTGATGCTTCCCGTAATATTCTATTTGGTTTTGAAGATAAGTAAACTATTCTTTCCTTCATGCTCTTACTAGAAAGATCAGACTATTGAGTGCTTAATAAACTACTTGAGGGAGTTTTCCACATTACTTTACCCGTTAGAGGGCTTGATGACTGAATACAATCTAGAGAATTTTCACCCCAAGCTTGAGATAAAATTGTTCTTACCTCTTGAAGATCCTGATTTGCTGACAATGGAGGCTTCCCATTCCATGAATCTACCCAAAACTTTACACTTCACCTATCATTTACCTCCCAAGATGAAAATTTTGTGATGAGGCTTCTGTTGTTTGTGATGAAGTTCCAAATGGCAGACCCCTTTGGAGGATCTGCCACTGTAAATATTCTTGTTGGACTTTCATTATCTAAATATTTAGCTTGCAATATTTTTGACCATTTGGCATCTGAATATGTTTGTAATATTGTTAATTTCAATGTATTCACCAATTACATTAGTCCCTAAACTTTTAAAATAGGTAGGGTAGAAGACAAAATATTAGGTGAAGTTGTAGAATAAAGTTCCATATATCATCAAGATGAATCCAAAGCACAAGTACAAGTCCACTATCATGAATAATTCTTAGGTCCACCAATGTCCTTTGATAAGACATTAATCCAATATAAAATTGAGTGGTTACATTGATAGTCCAAGACATTAAATATTATAGAGATTTACAATTTGGAAATTCTAGAACCTTATCCATGTGACATTAATCTCTTATTAAACTAAATACTTATTTTCTATTTACATTTGTATGCATTTCAATAGTTCAATATTTCTAATAATTAATTATTCCAGGTTGATTGTGTTTATAAGCATGTAGTTTATTAGTTTGGCTTAGACTATAAAAAAGAAAACCTTATTTTTCTTTTCCAAGACATAGATTATAGTTATACATAAATTAATAATTTAGACATAGATTTGTAGTATTTTATTTAAGATGTGAATGCATAAAAAAATTGAAGTTTTATTTTATTTAAGACATAAATACATAAATAGGTAAGTAGGACATAGTTAAATACCCTTATGACCTTGTCGTTTGAACAAAACCCAAAAATAGGTTTCACTTCATTGTTGATTTTTAATTTATTTGTCAATATAAAAAAAATAGAGTTCAAACAAAAAAAAACCTTGTAATCAATTGATTAATTAGCATATGACAATAATACTTACCATATATGTTCACCATTTTTTTTAATACTTTTGGAAATACAATTAAAGATAGAACTAGACATCATGCTAATATTCTAATGTGGGTTATATAAGAACCATATTGATTTTCCAAAATAATTATGTGAAAATAAAAAAAACTATGCATATGCTAGAAATCCATTCAACAACCGAAGTGTTAAAATAAAAACTTTCTATACTTTTGAGGAAAAATGTATTGAATAAAATGATGAGAGAACAAGTAATGGGAACCAATAAATGTACAACATTGAGAAGTTGAAAGAAATTTGGAGACATTTTCTCTTGATGAATGAAGAAAAATATTTCACACCTTTTTATAAAAAGAAACTATTAACACTTTACATATTATTTACATCTCAATTCTTGCTTAGAGCTAGACTACTTGTGGTACATCAAGTGTTTCACAAATATTATCAAGCTTTCATATTTCTAGACAAAATGGCTAATTTTTAAAAATTTCAAATAATTCCTTTCTTCATAGTCTTCATTTAGCACAAATAAATAACATTATATAAGATAACATTTTGAGTGAGGCCACTAACAATAGTATGTCTTCAATAAGGTATACATAGTAGGGAACCATCCTAAGCACCTAAGCATAAACAAATTCTTGTATTTCTAGACAAAATGGCTAATTTTTAAAAATTTCAAATATTTCCTTTCTTCATAGTCTTCATTTAGCACAAATAAATAACATATATAAGATAAAATTTTGAGTGAGGCCACCGACAATAACATGTCTTCAATAAGGTATACATAGTAGGGAACCATCCTAAGCACCTAAGCATAAAAAAATTCCTGTACATAAAATTATATATTAATAACAATAAAAATATTCCATTATTCTATTTAGAAGTACTACAAATAGTCTACAATTAATAGATAGAATAGCCAGTGAGATTTTCTCTACATTAATAATTACTATTTTCCTTTTGAATTTAGGCATTATAATATTTTGAATTATGATAAATAATTCAAAGAAAAAAACATATGGTTTACCTTTCACATTTCAATGAATTGTAGATGAACCCTTTCATACTGTTAGATTCCTCATCCATGGAAACAAATACTTTAGGATTGTATCAACTTTATTGAAGTATTTCCTCCTTCTACTCTCTTTTATCAGTATTACTGACATTATCCCTGCAAAAGCTGCTCCATATGACAATCCTAGTGCTACAGAATACCATGGATATTCAAAGCTTTTGATGCTTTTCTTTTCTTTGATCACTAACATTGGAGGAGCAGGAGAAAATTGTGGCCAAGAGCAATTTTTTGGTAGGGGACAACCCCATAAATTAGGATTTCCTGAATAAGAGGATTCTCCAAATGTGCCAGTCATATGTCGTCCTTGTGGTATACTTCCTGAAAGATTGTTGTTTGATAAATTTAGTGAACCCAAATAGCTTAAAAATTCAAGCTCTGCAGGGACTTTTCCTGAAAAACAATTTCTTGAAAGGTCTAATGACTCCAATTGATTCATTTCTCCCAAGCTATTTGGAATGGTTCCACTCAAATTGTTCATTGAAAGGTTTAGAAGCCTCAAACCCTTCAAGTTCCCCAAATTAGAAGTAACTTCTCCCACCAATTCATTGTTTGAGAGATCTAGAGAAGTGAGAGTAGAAAGAATATATGTGTAGTGTCGATCTGTTCCTTTTAAAGTCATATCCAATCCATCTCGATAAGGAACTTGTGAAGTGGACAATATAAAACCATATTGGTTTTCTATTTCCATTGCTTGCAATGATACAATTGTATGTGGAATTGAACCTGAGATATGATTAGATGAAAGAAGCAAGATCTGGAGATTCTTCAGCTGGCCAATCTCTGGAGGAATACTGCCTGTAAAATTGTTCTCCTTCATCACCAATACTCTTAGCTCTGAAAGGTTTCTAATTGATGCTGGTATTTCACCTCTAAATAAGTTGTTCCCAATATCAAGAACTTGTAGTTTTGAACAATTTACTAATGTGGGAGGGAATGATCCGTTCAGCTTATTATTGTGAGCAACTAATGAATACAATTCACTTAGCTGACTCAAGTCATGGGGTAAGCCTCCCTGCAAACTATTACTTCCCAAATTTAGGACACTGAGGGAAGAGCATTTGGACAAGCTCGCAGGGATCACTCCAGTAAAGTTGTTGTTTGCAAGATTTAACAGCTGGAGTTGAGATAATCTGCTGAGGCTTGGAGGAATACTTCCACTAAATAAATTGTCATTGAGCAGCAATATTGCCATATTAGGAGCCCACGTTGATGGAATGTGCCCGCCCAATGCATTTCTAGAGACATCTAGTATTACTAGTTGCATCCATGTTGAAGTATGTGAGAGTAGGCTTCCTTCCAAATGATTTCCTGATAGATTTAGAGATTTCAACTGAGGACTGGTTTCCCATAGCCAAGAGGTAATTTCTCCCTTAAGACCGGTGTCAACTAATTCGAGTGAATCAAGTGAGAATTGTGTTGAAATCCAAAGTGGGAATTCACCGTGACCAATAGTAGATGACACTAAAGATAACTGACTTAACTGAAAGGATGGAATCCAGGTTGTGCTAATATCTAGCACACAGTTAGATAAATACAGAAACTTCAGGCTTGTAAGGTTGTGAAAGAAAGTTTCTGAGATCGACTGATGATGATTTAGTGACAGGTATAGATTAACTAAAGAAGCTGGAAGTGACAAAGAAGAGATGGTTTCATTGAAACGATTGCCAGAACCTTTGAAGTCACTGAGGGATGAAAGCTGAGCAAATGAAAGGGGAATGGTCCCAGTTAGCTGGTTATTTCTAATATCCAAAAATACAAGTAAAGAGAGCTTGCCCAGGGAATCTGGAATGCTACCGCTCAATTGATTGTCTTCAAGGTATAACGACCTCAACAAAGAGAGGCTTCCAAGAGAAGTTGGTATGCTTCCACTAAGCTGGTTTTTATGAAGGATAAGGTACCATAAAGAAGAAAGATTACCTAGAGAAGCCGGTATGCTTCCATTAAGGTGGTTCTCACCTAGATCAAGGCGATTTAATGACGAGAGATTGCCCAGAGAAGCTGGTATGCTTCCACTGAGTTGGTTGTTACAAATCCCAAGATACCCTACAGAAGAAAGACTACCCAAAGAATCAGGTATGCTTCCACTAAGCTGGTTGTAACTAAGGAGGAGGTAAGTTAAAGAAGAAAGGTTACCCAGAGAATCTGGCACCATTCCACTGAGTTGGTTCTTGTAAAGGGTAAGGAAAATTAAGGAAGAAAGATTACCCAGAGAAGCCGGTATGCTTCCGCTAAGCTGGTTGTCAGCAAGTTGAAGGTTAGTTAAAGAAGTAAGATTGCCAAAACAGGAGGGTATGTTTCCACTGAAGTTATTGCTAGAAAGACCAAGGTGGGTAAGGCGAGTGAGCAAACAAATGAAAGGGGGAATTGTCCGACTAAACCCATTTCCATAAAAATCTAAAGATTCAATAGAAGAGAGATTTCCCAAACAGGGAGGAGCAGTGGCAGTACCTGTTACTCCGCTTATGCTCAGTGATGTGAGAAAACGAAGTTGGCACAGGCTCTCAGAGATCACACCTTGAATGGAACCCAAAGGGCTTACATGAAGAGAGACAACATGGTTGGTCTGAATGTTGCAGGATATGCCGCTCCACATGGTACAGCAGTCTGTTCCATTTACCCATGAACTGAAATAGCCATCGGAGTCATTGAAGGCCGCTTTGAAGCTGAGCAGAGCTTCAGATTCGTGGGCAAGACATCTGGTGGAGATTAATGCATGGGAAAGATTAGGGCGTGGAAAGGGAAGGCCGACAGCAAAAACTGAAACGATAACAAACAAGAGCTTCTGTAAAGAGATACCCATTTGGGATGGAGTGGACGAAAGGAATTGCAGTTGATCTTCGGGAGGGTTATGATTATTTATATGGCCAATATATGTGACACCGCCCCATGGCGCAGCACTAAGTATTGGAAACGTGTCTTGACTTAGCTGTTGGAAGCAGAACAGTGCGCTGGATCTAAAAAATAAACCCAATCGTTTGAATTATCTGAGCTTAAAAAGCTATTTTATTTATTTTATTATAAAATTATTATTTATTAATGCAAGTGGCATTTTTCAAAGTCCAATCTGGTGAGTGTTTTAAAAAAATCGTATCTTTTATAATAATTTGACATCTATTTAAAAAAATATCATATTTTTTATCTTAAATTTGACACCTATTTACATGCACACATGTATATAAAATTATAGGAATCGACTTAGTTCCTTATAACTTGCACTTTGCAGACAAACTTTTTAACATGACCGACAATGTTGACACAACACACCCTCCAGTACCATGCAGACAAGGGATTGGACCTCATGACCTCTTGCTTCCAACATGATGCTTTAGTCAATCGAGTCAATACCGCCGCCCAAAAATATTAACATTTAATAATAAACATAATTAATGTCAAGAGTCATTTTACAATTGCAACAAGGGATGAAATATAATGGCGTGACACCGTGCATGTTAACAAATACTCTTACTTTTTACCTTATATTTGCCAATATTAATATGTAATAATAAACATAATATTTTCAAAATAAAATAATTTTTGAATAAATAAAATATCTCCAAAGTAATATCTCTTAGCATTTTTAGATAGATGTATTTAAGATATTTATACTAGTTAAGGTATTTTAAAATTATTTAAGTTATAAAATAATATTATTAGATTTGATTGTGTGTATAAATCAATTTAATAATTTTTATTTGAACATGAGGAGTAATTTTTTGAAGATGAATGGATATATAAGGTCGTATATATAGATGCAACTTTTAGAAGAAAGTGTTTCTATTAAATCTTATAATTTTGTAATTGCATAATATTGTGAAAGATTAATTAGATTGTAATGCTATGTAGACAAAATCCAAGCCTACTTTCTATGTTGATGTCAACAACATTGACCTTCGTCATGATCTTATCTACAAGAAAATATTTACAAATGATACAAATTTTCCAAAGATTAAAAATCTTTGCGATTTTTGTTTCTATCAATTGAATTTGAAAAGTGCATTCAATTTCTTTTAATTTTTTTCACAACTTGAAAAAACTAAAGTAATGTATTTTCTAAACCCAAATTTTAAATAAGACAAATCTTATTTTTTAGATAAGTGTGACTAGGAATTCGAATTGTTTAATTTCATCTTAGATCATACACATAGGTTCATGCAGTCATGCCACATGTACACATGCACACACACATAAAAACCTCACGTATTCTTGTCATGTGCACACACAAATGCACTCACACACACACAACCCTTGCTTATTGTATACATGGTTAAGAATGTCTAGAAACAATATTTAAAAGACCTTTCCTTTTCATCCCTTGTCTCTATAATAAAATGACTACAATCCATGTTGGTCACTTTGATATGTACTTTATTACTTCATAAATAATTTTATTCTCTTAAGTAAATTTTTAAAACTATTAGCAACTCCTAAATTTCTATTGAACTGTTGATAAGAACTTGCCTCACAAACCTATAGTACTGAGCTCCTTGTAATGCCACCTATCCCAAATGATCCTCTAAGAGAGGAATTATTTTGTAACCTTTATTTTACATGTCACAATTTTGAAGAGTATTCATTCTCCTTGGGAGACAATGATCATGGGAGATAACCAATAATAATTTTATTTATCAAATATATTGGAAGATTAATCTCTATATTGCTTCAAATATTATCTTTACATTTTGAAATTAGTTGTAACTTCTCAAATTGAAAGCATGTTTTTACAAATTGTAACTTATATAAATTAATTCAAATGGATATATCTAAAATCTATAAAGATTAATTATCGGGATAATTAATCTCTATAACTTTAAATGTTAGCTTCACATTTTTATTAATTTTTTTTATTTTATAAATATGCCCTCATTCAGTCATGTTCAAGGGTGGTTGCTAAAAGGTTTCTCATAATTTAGGCAAGATGAAGGTGGCATTTAGAAAAATTAGAAATTGACCTTAGAAAAGTCATCTCAAAATCTAATTGAGGAAAATGATTACAAAAATCCTCTCAATTAGTTGTTAGAGTTTGTGTTTGAAGATAAAAAAATCAAATGTGCTTACTAGTGTGAACTTTAAATATAAATCATAATTATTATTTATTCAAGTTAAATTATGTTAGCAATCTAGATAATATAGATGGTTAGAATGATTAACATGTGTGTGTGGTAGGGTGGTCCAAGAGTTTAGAAAGGCATTTCTTACCCAATAATAAAGGTAAATATATTTTAGGGTATCTTGGTGATGCAAGGTTGAACATTCTAAGAATGCTAGATAGGTCTTCATTAACTAAGAAGTTGAATAATCCCAAGTTCAAAAAGAAGAAATTTTAAAGTTACACACATGTGTCATAGAATTTCAATACTTAACATGAGCATTCATTCTCAATTAATTATTTTGTGGATAATTGAATAAGATAATTTGCAATTAAAATTATAAAACCTTATATGATAATATAAATCATTTTTTAAATCAATAGTGACATCGTGTGATGCTTAAGTTGTGGTATTTTTGTAATTGCCATCAAGGTTCAAACCCCATTGGGGTGTTATTATTGAGTGTTGATATTGGAGATGAGGTCCCCTGTTTGTAACCTCACCGATTAATAGATCCAAGTCAAAAGCATTTTCCCATATATATATATATAATTTTTTAAGCTGAATGCATTGAATGGATTACCTTGTTGGGAGAGTATTATAACTCTTTAACATGAAAAACTTATGAGATTTTACCTAGAGAATTTCAAGCAAAGATTACATCTAATGGGTGGGCATTTTTCTTAGGGAAATGATAAATTTGTGTAGATGGAAGCATATATAATCATCGTTATTTATAAAATTATTCTAACTATTTTGACAAATGGTAGGCTATGTTTAGTATTTGTCCACATATATTCTTGTTTACTTTAGTGTTATAATTTTTTTCACTATTCACAATTTCAAGGCATGTTAGAGAACCATTTTTTTGTTGAGAACTAATTCTATTCTTGTGCATCTCTTAAAATTATTTAATTTATTTATTGTATATAAGATGGTCACTTGGGTATCTAGGACCTCTATTCAAAAGCAAGGATTTTGGACTAACTGATAGGTTGACATTATAATTTGGCTAAAAAATAGATACACTTTGGTTGATTTCTTCTCCTTTTGCTCTCTTTCATCCTGATGATGGATCACAAAGTGTGATCTGAAACGTTGATGCAAAAACTTGGGACACAATCAAATCCAAAAGCTATACAAAATTATGATATGGATTGTGGAAACTTATTATCATTAATTGACATTAAAATAGCCATTAAAGTGTAAATTCACATTCAGTTCTTGCATTATAATTTTTTAAAGCATGAAAGATGAATACATATAATTAATACTTGAGAATTGTTTAGATTAGGTTTCATTCAACCTTACAAATCCCTAGACATGTTTTAATTATATTTAATTACTTTTTTCAATAAATAATGTTATGTCTCCAAGGATCACAGAGAGGGTAGACTCAAATTACCCTCCTAAGAGGCACAAAAATAAATTTATTTTATAGATAATTGCAATATAATTTAATAAAGGAAGTCACAATTGGGAATATCTTTGAAATCAATCTAAGATTAAGATTTATAATATGATGTAAGAATATTTTTTATAAATGGATCATATGAAATATTTTGACAACCTTCTCAAGGAGTATCTAGGATTGGAATCTTGGTCAATTTAACTATTATTGTATGATCTATTAATAATCAAATTTTCAATCTTAAATCACTAAATGTAGGCCTCTTCTTGAGTGCCAAGGCTATCAAAATCAAGGAAAATCCTTCAACCTTATGATCAAGCAGGGAAACTTTGGACCCATTATTGAGGTGGGTAAAGCATCCTTCACTTATGACTCTTGAATCAAAGGGATTTACCTTAAGTTCCAAAAAATATATCATTACAAAGACTGCACACCTATCCTAATATAAACCATGTCTGTTGCATAGTGCACCCCTATCTTAGTTCTCAATTCATGCCATTATCCTAATTTGGGGAATTTATGGTTAAGAACATGATGAAGAAGATGTATTACTACACTAAATATTTAAATTTCCTTCCAAGATGTCCCTTGTTTTGTTTCATACATTTAAATATTGCAATGAGAAAGTTACCAAAATAAAAACTAAAATATGTTTTAAATGAATTGTTTTGAATGTGTTGAGATAGTGGGGAGATGGAGTTAGTATAAAATTGGTGCAGGTGTGTCTAGTTTAAAAATAGAGTTAATTAATTCATACATAAACATTGACTAATTATAACAATGGCGAAACCTTGATCAAGATGTCACGAAAGACTATGCTTTCTAGAATACATAAGAAAGCTAAGCTCTAAACATAAATTCAAAGAAATAATAAATATTTATAGAATATTGAATGAGTATAGTTATTAATCGTTAAACATACCAATATTTTTTTTTTGTTCTAAAAGTATACTCCACAAAAAAATTGTGAATATTTTATAATCATGTGGCTAGCCAATGAATTAACATACATCTAGAATTTCCTATCATGCATAGGAAGACACTCAATCAAGATTAATTTTGAATTTAATCACTCACTCTTCAAAGATTACAAATAGTTATTACATATTTGATATGAACCTAGACCATTACACAATAGAACTACTTTACCTA
Organism: Sequoia sempervirens; assembly: GCA_007258455.2. NCBI lineage: Eukaryota > Viridiplantae > Streptophyta > Pinopsida > Cupressales > Cupressaceae > Sequoia > Sequoia sempervirens. Next base: position 654,446,024 of record VDFB02281492.1, read on the forward strand.
TAGCTAAAAAAATAGATATTAAACCAATTCATTCCTCTAGTATGCTCCCTTTCTTTTCCCTTTCTCATCCTCTTTATCATGAAGAATCTTTTGGTGCTTGATGCCTCCAAAGGAGGTTGTGGAAAGCTACATTTAATTAGCATTTACTTTCATTAAACTACATTGTAGGGGATGTCCACATTTCTTTGGGGTCACCATCCTTTAATTATTCCTAAAAACATGTTTGGGAGTATCTATGAGGTGTTCCTTTAGAACTAAAAATCATTCTAGGTCAGCTGAGACTAGGTGAAATAGTTTTTGGAAATATTAATTACAAAAAAAAATCAATAATATTTGATTTGAAGTCGGTAACTCATTGTAAAATTTTAAAATAAAATTTTAAACTCATTTAGATGTAATTCTCATTATTACTTACAAAAATATAAAGAAAACTATAATGTCCCCATTTTGGCCATATGCTCTTCGTTTGGTTTTAGCTTATTTCTAAAAATCCATAGGCTACTCAGATGTGCAAATTTAGGGTTTCCACTTTCTTTAAGTCTTGCTTCCAGCTCAGTTATGCTTTCTGTTAGTTTTGAGGTAGACTTACTATTTTTGGCAGTGGCTATTTTTAGTAAGTCTAATCGTGGCAGTCGCATCATCAATAGTTCAACTCAAGTCATCTTGTTATCCATTAGTTTTAGTTTGGCTTTGGGTTTGGTTTTCTTCATGAGTTGAGTTTATACTTAGTCAAATTCCATGTTTCTCAGTTGTACCCCACGCCTAGGAGTAATAACTTCATGTTGTTTTAAAAGAGGGACCATTAAGGGGGTCAATTGTGCATTTAATGATTTATTAAATGCTTTATTGTTGCAAAGTGAAGTTGGATGCCTAAAGGAGGTTGAGTAATATTTTATTATTTCAAAATGTAAAATGCAAAAAGGTGGTGTCCCTTTTGGAAGTTGAAGTGATTCAACTTCTTGGAATTTGAAGAGTTCTTGTTGCTTCATTTGCCAACTGAAGCTTATATATTGCCGTTGTTTGAAGAGCTGATTATGTTATGTTTTGGAAAGCAAAGTTATGCTATTGGTTTGAAATCCAGAATCCGGCTAAGGGAAAGCTTAGCAAATTTACTCCATTCTTCGGGCCTGAAACTGTGGTTCCCTAGATGGTCTATTGGGGATGTGCTTCATGCAGAAGTGCATATTGAGCATCAAAGTGAAGAAATTTGGTGATGTTTTCAGTATTTTGTGTTGCTGATTTTCATACAGATAAAGATGATTTTTGTATACAGCTCCTTGAGTAAATTTTATTTCATTATGGGTATTTGAGCTAACCATTTCTATGCTAAGGGTGATGTTATTTATAGAAAATTAGAATTTATGATGAAGTGTGGATTTTTCTAGGAAGGCCGTACCTTTTCTAGGGCCGTACCATTAATGATCAACTTGTATTGGGTTTCAAACTTGCTTTTGGTGATTGTTTGGCACCTACAAACTCATGGTTTCTGGTCATCTATCCTTCTTGAATGCTGCTTTGAGTTTTGGTGAGCTTTGAAGTTGATTTGAGGTAGATTTGAGCATTTTGATGTTTCATAGGTTGCTGGTTCAATAATTTTAGTTTGCTGTTTGTCATATCAAATTTATATCAGTTCATATTTTGGCTTGTAATTTGGTGATTAAGAAGATTTAGAGTTGAAGAAATCATCCTTCAAACATTTGCATTGATTTTATCATTGTAACACTTGTAAATTGCAGATTTATTTCATTGTAAGGCTGTGAATCAGTAGTACTAATCCAGTCATTTTAATTGCTGTATTTACTTGTAAATTTTAATGCAAACACTTTAACCCCTGGATGGTTTACCGCCAGTGTGGATAAAGAACATTCTAGAAGCTTATCTCTCTTAGTTGTAACTATTTCTATTCATTGTAAAGCTAGTTAGTAGTACTAACAACTATTTCATTTTATTGCTACAATTTATACTTGATTACACTCCCACAATTGAGTGGTTGAGTTTTAGAATAAACATCTTTCTTGTTTGTAAATTCCCCCCACAAAATAAGTGGTTGTGTGGATTGTTTTCCCCCCATGAAATAAGTGGAAGAGAGGATTTAATGGCTGGCTTGCCACCTTAATAATGTAATAATCTCACCCACTAAATAAGTGGAGTATTCCCACTGCTTGTGGATACCTGCATCAGCAGATGAATTGTACTTTCAGTTCAGTTTATACCTAATGATCCTCTGTCCATATGCTATCACCTCGCCCACATTGGGATCTTGGTGAACATTCTTGGTTAGAGTTACTTTCCATGTTGATTTGCATTTGGAGCTAATGCTAATCAATGGTTTGATGTTGGTTGTGTAATTCAAGAAAATAAATTTACTAGCACATTTCAAAAACAATGTTAACCATTTATAAAACCTATACCATGAAAAATAAAATAAAAAATCTATATTAAAAAATAAAAAAATTCTATTGGAAATATTATCTAGAGTCAAGGTCTTCTTCCAATATGATATAATATCTAGGATTCATGATTTAGAAATAAAATAGACACAATGGTGAGTGCTTGTCTCTATCTAATTTAGATGAATAATCACCAACTCCATATTTTTTTCAAACTTTATCACATGCTATTGAATTTATTTGATTTGCAATCTAATAAAGTGAAAAGTTTCATTGTCTTAATGTGAGTGACAATTTTTTATTCATTTCACTCTAACCATTTTATATTTTAAATGATTTTAGTTTCTTTGGTGATAATTATTCATAACCAATCAATTAATGTCTTATGATGGATGTATCATAAAAAATGTTGAAGTCAAATAAGAAAAATATAATAATTTCATTGTTGTGACTTATTTAAAATAATTATGATATAAAAATTTATTGCAAGATGCTATTTTGTTTCACTTTCCTCAATTTTGAAATAAGATTTAAATAAAAAATATTATACATTGAATAGTTTTATTGTTATAATTAAAAGAGTAAATAATTATAAATAAATAACAAAATTTAAAAATATAATTTAATAATTAATTATTTTATTTTAATAAAATTAAAATATAACTAATAATAATTTAACAACTATTATAATATATTTAAAATTAATACAATAACTTTAATCTACATTATAATATTCATCATATATATTATATCAAATATGAATATAAATTAATTAATAACAAATTATATTATAAATTATTAAGTTTTAATTATTAATATATAATTTAATAAATAATAAATAATAAATATACAAATATTTTATTAAATAAAATCTAACAAAAGAATATTCAATTTATATAAAAGGAAAATAATTTTAAGAATATGAATGAATATTAAAATTTTGCTATATCAAATACATTTCTATTATATTTTAAATTGTAGATAAAATATAATTAAATTATATTATAAAAAATTGATTAAAAAAATATTATGGCCCTTTTAATTATATTATTTCAAAAATAATACAACAAGATCTTGATAAATAAAAGATCTTTTCGTCCCTTTTCTAGTAAATGAATTGAAATTCAAAAAGCGTAGGTAGAAATTTAGTGGGAGTGGGTGAGTAATATAACTTTCCCTTTCCAAAAGATAAGGTGAATTCTTTTGTAAATGAAATTCAACCGTATGAATGAAGTTTTTTTTTTTTAAAGTGTGAAAGAAAAAGAGTACACACATAGCATATATGACATAAAGTTGAAATTTGAAATTTTAATCAATATTTAAATAAGATGTTTGATTAAATTTATATGAAGGTTTAATAAGATCTTAAAAGATTTAATTAATATTATTTTCTTAATGTTATAAAAAATTTAAGGAATACAAAATAATATGATTTGATTGAAAGCATGAAGTTTTCACAGTCCATAGTGGTATGTAGTAAGATTTATGGATTGAAACTGTGTGTCAATTTTTACATCAATGTTTTGGATCATACTCCATGATCTATCATCATGATGTAATGCAAAAAGAGAGAGGAGTGAAAAAATGAAGAGCAGACTTGGGTAGATAAAAGGTTGAGGGGTGTGGGAGGGAAGGGCCGAAGTTAAGATATTGTTTCATACTATATTTATTAAGATTTTTTAAGATCTTGTTTTTATACCTATCATATTGTGATAATTATGATATTGAAATCATGCATTTTCACAATATAATAGATATTATCACGATCTATTATATTGTGATAATACATGATTGATATCATAATTATCACAATATGATAGGTATAAAAACAAGATCTTAAAAAATCTTAATGAATATAGTATGAAACAATATCTTAACTTCGGTCCTTCCCTCCCACACCCCTCAACCTTTTATCTACCCAAGTCCGCTCTTCATTTTTTCACTCCTCTCTCTTTCTGCATTACATCCTGATGATGGATCATGGAGTATGATCTGAAACGTTGATGTAAAAATTGGCACACAATTTTAATCCAGAAATCTTACTACATACTACTATGGATTGTGGAAACTTCATGCTTTTAAGCATGGATTGGTAAAATGTGATATGATCCACATAATAAGTAATGAGGCTATAGTTCTCTTGCCATTTACAAATAAATTCAAGATCTATTGCTAAAATATTATTTAGTTAGAAGTCATTACCTCATCATAAACTTTTAAAATGAATTTTCAAATTCATGGGAATGCCATTCTCACTCACTTGTAACAACAATTACCAAGGGTGCAACATTTGTACTATTTATAAAACATCTAGCTTAAAAGTAAGGTTTTCTAGTATGAAAAATATTTACAGATTATGATTCAAAAATAAAATGGACACAATTGTAAGTGACTCTTCTTGTCTAATTTAAAGGAATGATCATCCATTCTATAAAGTTTATCATACTTTATCACATCTTTAAATGTATTTGATTAAAAATCTAATCAAATGAAAAATTTAGTTTTCTAGTACAAAAAACATCTACAAGTCATGATTAAGAAATAAAATGGACACAATCATACGCGACTCTTCCTATCTAATTTAGATGAATAATCATCAATTCTATAAAATTTTGTCAAATTTTTTATGTCATTAAATTTAATTGATTAGTAATATCAAATAAAAATTTCATTTCATATGTCAAAAATATCTGCAAAATTTCCTTGAAAAATGAAATGGACTGAATGAAATTGACTCTCTTTGTCTAATATAAACAAATAATCACCAACTATATTAAATTTTTTCAAACTTTATACATTATTGAATACATCTGATTTACAATCTAATCAAGTGAAAGCTTCATTTCTAATATATAAAAAAAAATCTACCGAATATGATTGAGAAATAAAATGAATATAATCGTAATTTAAACAAAAATTCACCAACTCTGTAAAAATTGTCAAACTTTAAATGCATTTGATTTGCAATGTAATAAAATGGAAAGGGACATCATGCGTTCATTTCAGATTCTTTCTTTTTTGGCAATTATTTAAATGATCTTATATTTCTCGGCGGCTGTTGAAATTATTAGCCGATAGGCTTTTATTTGGGGGGAAACCCCGGTGGGTTTCCCCCAGTCTGACGCCGGCGGGGGATCTCCTTCCAGGTATTCAGCAGGGTACGATTGCCTTTCTATCGGCATCAACTTTTTTTTGGTCATTGTTGTTACGAAGAGCTTTTTTTAAGCGCTGTCAAAGCTCTTTATCGGCGGTCAAGCTTCATGCTTTCGGCGGGTACCATCGTCAAGATCTGGTCTCTATCGGCTTCTTTCACGGTTGGCTGTGTCTTGGTTCACCGACATTTATGCCGCTGATGTACGCCGGCTCCTTCATATTGTACGAAGGCTTTCATTTTAGCCAGTCAAATCTGCATGCATAGGTCTGAATAAGGGTACCTTCCGTCGGCGTCCTCCTTGTTTTTCCCGGCGCCCCTTGATCAGATCCACGGCGTCATCTCTGTTTGCGCAGTCACCTCAATCGCCTAAGTATTCTTTTTTATTTGTCACTTTAAGATATCATTGAGCTAAGTGACTCATGAGCTATGTTTATGGAATGTAGGCTTAGGATTTTATTAGTATTAAAAATGTCTCCATATTCTCTCAAGAGTCAACCCACGTGAAGCAAAAGAGAAATTATTTTTATTTTTATTTATTATTTTAAATTCACATGCTGAAGTCTCTTTTAAGACTTTTAGGGTGGAGCCCTCTAGTTAAATTGTGATGGGAGGTATTAATCTTTTGAATTTTTTTTTTTAAGTAGCAAATTATTATATCAATTTAGTTGTGTTTAGAAAAAAAAAAATTACTAATCTATTTTTTCCATAGTTTTAATTATTTGTTAAAAATATACAATATAAAATATAAAATACAAAATAAAAAACAATTAAAATAAATTATTTTAAAATAAAATTTTATACAAAGATAAAAGGAATTAGGTATTGTTAGAATCTCCTAATTACTTTTGGTTTTTTAGGTTTCTTAATGATATATTTATTTGCATATAATATTCATTAGTTTTATAGTATAAATTTCTTAGTTATTTATATTTGTATAAAGGATATTTATTATTTTTATCTATATAAAGAATAAACAATCAATTAATAAATATTAAATAGACACAAATAAACATGTATTTAATAATATATATTGATAATAATAAATAAATTTAAGAATATATATAGTGTTTTAATTTTTAAATACAAATATATCTATTATAGGCATTAAAATGAACTCAATTTTTTTGCATTCTTGCATTCAAAGTTAATCGACTTGAAATATTAACATAACTTTCATGTGCATATCATCTATATCTTATGGTGTTGTTGCACAATAATATAGTGTTAGCAATGTTTATACATTATTATTGAAAAAAAATTGTGGTTGTGTTTATGCCCAAAGTGTGAATAGTTGGGTTTTTCCTACCAAAAGTTATGGGTTATAAAAGCCAAAAAAAATTTCCCAGCATTCAGTAGAGAAAAATTTGGCAACCTATCATCGAAGATCAAATGTTTTTTAGTACAATGTCTGTGGAAGAGGTGTGAATACATTTTAGTCTCCATTAGAAGTTTATTGGCAGTAATAAATGTATGAATCTTTGAAGAATATCGTGAATAATTAATAGTGTAAGAAAGCAAAGATTTTCAGAGTTTCAAAGGTTGTGGAATGATCGATATTTGTTAGTATGGAGGTTATAAAGGACAAACTTTCTGTATTTGTTCTATGTTATAAAATCCAAACAATAAACAAATAGAAAAATGAAAAACTAAAGTTGTATAGGAAGCGTTGTTTTTGGAATGAATTGGAGAGGAGGGTAAAGAAGTAGAGAGGGAAGGATAGAGAAAGAGAGAGGAGGGAAAAGGAGTAGAGAGGGAAGGATAGAGAAAGAGAGACAAAGAGAGACGAGGGTAAAGGGATAGAGGCAGGTAGAAAGGGATAAGTGAGATAGAGATAGGAAGGGAGAGAGAGAGGTGGGATAGAAAGAAGTAGAGAAGGAAAGAGAGAGCCATAGAGAGTGAGAGAGAGAGAGAGGGAGGGAGGGAGAGGTAGAGAGGGATAGGAGAGATATAGAGAATTAGAGGGGGAAGGAGAGTGAGGTAGAGAGGAATAAGTGAGAGAGGGAAGGAAGTAGAGAGGGAAGGAGAGAGTGAGAGAGAAATAGGTGGGATGGAGGGAGGGATAGGTATTGAGGGATATGTGATATAGAGAGAAATAGAGAGGGAAGGAGAGAGCAAGAGGGAGAAAGAAGGGAGAGGGAGGGAGTGAGAGGTAGAGAGGGATAGGTGACATAGAGAAAGATAGAGAGGAGAGTAAAGAAATAGAGAGGGAAGGATAGAGAGAGAGAGGAGAGAAAAAGAAGTAGAGAGGGAGGGTAGAGAAAGAGAGAGAGGAGGGAAAAGAAGTAGAGAGGGAAGGATAGAGAAAGAGAGAGAGAGGAGGGAAAAGAATTAGAGAGGAAATGATAGAGAAAGAGAGAGAGAGGAGGAGGGTAAAGGGGCGGAGGGAGTTAGAGAGGGATAAGTGAGATAGAGAAAGGGAGGGAGAGAGAGGTGGGATAGAAATAAGAAGAGAAGGAAAGAGAGAGCCAAAGAGAGAGAGAGAGAGGGAAGGAGGGAGAGCTAGAGAGGGATAGGGGAGATATAGATAATTAGAGGGGGAAGGAGAGAGAGGTGGAGAGGAATAAGTGAGAGAGGGAGAGAAGTAGAGAGGGAAGGAGAGAGTGAGAGAAATAGGTGGGAGGAGGAGGGATAGGCACATAAGGATATGTGATATAGAGGGAAATAGAGAGGGAAGGAGAGAGCAAGAGGGAGAGAGAAGGGGGGAGAAAGGAAGGGAGAGGTAGAGGGGGATAGGTGAGATAGATCACTAGTTTCTTCAAGTTGTCCATTACTTTTCACAACTATAAATAATGTGGGCTTAGCCTATCGGCGTAAGTATTGCACCTCATTGGGGTGCAAGTACTAGTTTTATCTTCTTGGCGGTGGCAGTGTTTTATCTTAAAAAATGACTGTTTGACATTTAATATGAAAAAACATGTTGAATGCTTTTAACTCGACAGATATTTAAAGTGTTTTGGTAATTTAAATAAAATGATTGATGTGAGGTAATTGTTGTAAAGGTAATTTTTTTAATATTAGATTGTTTTTTAATGAAATAATAGATTTATATTTTTGTATAAATTTGATTTATGATATTTTATTTTTTAATTATATTAGTTTTCATTAAAAGATTTAGATTCTTACTAAAAATAATAAATGACTATTTTTGGCTATTTCAAACTTCTAACTATCTCAAAGACTACATGAGTCATCATGGGCTCCAAGACAACTAAGGAAACTACAAACAAATGGAAAAATATAATATTTTTGGGTGATGCAAGATTTCCCTTACACCATTGGATGCTCCTGCATTAGATGCCCAAGGTAATTTGAAAAGTGACCCTGTCACTTCTTAGGTGTTAGAGGGAAACCAAGATGGTTAACCTCAGCTTTTGATAACCATGACGAATCTTCCATGGGTCTTCCTCTCCTTTTCACCAAGTACTTAGGCATATTTCCTATTTCTTATGCTTCTGCCCATATGACTATCCAAAATTTCTTCTATCTCCTTTTCTAAAGTAGGTGTTGGAATATTCCACTGTGCTTTTATTATTTCTTCATCATTTCCTTCTTCATGATATTCTATTAAATATGAAATGCTAAACACAAGTGAAATATGAATTTCATCCAACAACTCTATCTCATAGATTTCCCGAATCATGCTTCTTTAGGATCTTGCATGGTTTAAACTTCTTCATCTTTAACTTATTGTATGCACCAACTGGAAACCTCTCCTTTCACAAATGAACCATGACTTCATCTCCTACCTAGAACTCCTTATACCTCCTTTTTTGATTTTTCTTAGCCTTATATTGCGATTTCATCTTATTGATATGTTTCTTCACTTCTTCATACAAATTCTTTAAGTGTTTAGAAATATCTTCAACCTCAACACTACTCTTCTCCCCCTTATCCATCTTCCTCAATTTAGAAATAGTTCTTGGACTACTCCCATACACAATTTGGAATGGTGATTTACCAGTGCTCCTACTGACAAAATTGTTGTAAGCAAAATTTTCCTATGGTATAATCAAATCCCATCCCTTGGGCTTATCTCCTACTAAGAATCTTAGTAGGTTAAACAAACTCCTATTCACCACCTTCGTTTGTCGATTAGTATGTGGATGGTGTGTAGAATTGAACTTCAAATCCATCTTCAACTTCTTCCATAATGTCCTCCATAAATAACCAACAAATTTGGTATCTCTGTTTGAAACTATACTCTTTGGTAGGCCATGTAGTCTTACTACCTCTCTAAAAAACAACTCCGCAACATGAACAACATCATTGGTCTTCTGACATAGAATGAAATGTGCCATCTTTGAAAATATATTCACCACCACAAATATGAAATTATGCCCTCTCTGTGTCCTTGGAAATTCAAGAACAAAATCCATGCTAATATCCTCCCATGGCCTCTCAAGTATAGGTAATGGTTGATACAATCCAGTATATTTTTGACTTGTTCCCTTCACCATTTGACATACTCTGTAACTTTGTAAAAAATTCTTCACATCTTGTTGTAACTGCGGTGGCTAGTAATAATTATCACTAATAAGAGCAATGGTCTTATCTTGACCAAAATGTCCACCCAATCATCCACTATGCTTTTCCTTGATTAGATTCTCTCTCATAGAACTCCTAGGAATGCATAATTGGCTTCCTCTAAACAACATCTCATCTTGGATTAAGAAATCCAACCATCTTGTCCTATCCAATGTAACATGTTCTAAACAAGACTTCCAAGCTTCTACAAAGTATGGATTTTTAGGATACAAAATCTTGAGTTCATTGAACCCAACAACCTATATATTCATATTTATCGACAAATTTTTCCTTCTACTAAAGGCATATACAACTCTTTTTGACCTTCCACTCTCGTGCTTCAAAACAAAAGTATAACTCTACAAAAAACTCAACCCATTTTAAGTGCCTTTGGTTTAATTTTCCTTGACTATTGAGATACTGCAAGGCTCGGTGATCAATATATATAAAAAATTATTTTGGAAACAAATAGTGTCTCCATTTCTTCAAAGCTTGAACTATAGCATAAAACTCTTGATCATAGACAAAATATTTCTTCTTAGCATCATTCATCTTCTCACTAAAATAGGAAACAGGCTTACCTTCTTGACTCAAAACAACTCCTATGGTAGTGCCACTAGCATCATAATCTACTTGAAAGACCTTATTGAAATCTAGAAGTGCCAAAATACGTTGCTCTATGACTTTCTTCTACAACATATCAAAAATTTTTGCTGCTCCTGTAGTCCACTTAAACTATTTTCTAACCCCTCTCACTGCTTTAGTTAGAGGGGCAAAAATACTACTAAAACTCTTAATAAACTTTCTGTAAAAACTTGCTAGACCATGAAATGATCTTACCTCCATAACACTCCTCAAGTTAGGCCATTCAATGATAGGTCTCACATTCTTTGGATCCATTTTAAGCCCTCTATTGAGAAAAAAATTCCCAAATACACCAACTCCCTCTTCGCAAAACTGCACTTCTTCATATTAATCAAAAAATTCTCCTCCCTTAGCTTCTCAAAAAATATTCATATATGCATTAGGTGTTGCTCCAATTTTTTATTGAAAATAAAAATATCATCTAAATAAACAATAATTTTTTTCCTAAAAATTCCTTCAATACCTCATTCATAAGTCGCATAAATGTGCTTAGTGCATTGCTTAGCCCAAAAGGCATGACTAATCACTTGCACAAGCCTTCCTTGGTTTTGAAGGTTATCTTCCATTCATCTCCTTATGTAATATGGATTTGATGATATCCACTCTTGAAATTGATCTTTGTGAAGTACTCAGATCCACTCAAACAATCCATAATATCATCCATCCTCTATAAGGGAAATCTATACTTGATAGTAATCTTGTTTTAATAGCTTAGGAGTCTATACACATCCTCCATTCTCCATCCTTCTTTGGTGCTAGTACTATAGGTACTGCACATGGACTTAAGAGTCTGTACACATCCTCCATTCTCCGTCCTTCTTCAGTGCTAGTATTGTAGGTATTGCACATGGACTCAAACTCTTGTGAATCAATCCCTTCCATAACAACTCTTGCAGTTGTTTGTTCAACTCTTCATTCTCTGCTGGAGTCATTTGATGGGTTGCCTTATTTGATAGATTGGCTCCAACAATCAAATCCATCTGATGACTAATCTTCCTTACTAGAGGCAAACCTTCAGGTACATTATCAGAAACAATTTCTTGAAACTCATTCAACAAATCTTAAACCTCTATAGGCATGTCATTAGTATCTTCTTTATCAAAGTTCTCTAGGGATCAATGCAAAACACATATTTTCATGCTTCATACCTTGTAGGAACTTTCTTCCATCAACCAAATAAATTCTTGCATTACTACATACCTTTTTCTTCTGCCTCTTTCAAGGATTTCAACTTATGAAGAAGTCCATTCTTTGTGAAAGAATAGGTTTTGGCATGTCCATCATGTACTTCCTGCTGATCAAACTACCACAATCTACCTAAAAATATATGACAAACATCCATAGGAATAATATTGCACAATGCCTCATCATGGTAATTTCCAATCTTGAACTTTACCAGACATTGTTCATTTACCAAAGCTTTATGGCCCTTTTGCAACCAAGCAATTTGGCATGGGTTTGGATGCCTTCTTCTTTTCAATTTCAACTTACTCACCATCTCTTTTGAAACAAAGTTATTAGTGCTACCTCCATCAATAATAACATTGCAAACTTTTCCTTCACACTTAAATTTGGCACGAAACAAATTCTTCCTTTGAGTTGGTTCCTTCTCCTCATTCAACAAGACTCTTCTAGTAACAAGAAACTCTCCTCTTTCTACATCCTCAAAATGTGAAGACTCAACATCTTCATCTACATGTGCAACTCATACATACCCTCAGGTCTTCTATTTTTCCTTCCTTGATGTTGAGGGAACTCATAGGCTCTGTGTCCTTCTTCTCCGCACTAGAAATAGGTTTCGCAAAAGCCTCCTCTTCCTCTTTGGTCTCCACTATTTTGATTACAAGGATGATATGTGTTATCTCCTTTTTGGTTTTGGCTACTACTAGATCCTTCACCTGCTTTTTGATCTTCATTTTGACCTCCATATGATCGTCCACTACTTTTTCCACCATGGCCCCCACCTCTTTGCTTACATTCAAATCTTCTATTCAACTTTTCTTCCACCTTTAAAGAAAACTGTATGCATCTTCAATGGTATCTACATTCTTATGAGACCCAACTCTTCTTGAATACTTGGCTTCAACCCATTTATGTAATGGGAAAAATTCTCCTTATTGGCCTCAAAATGGCCTATTTTGATCAAGACATGGTAGAATTATTCTATATACTCCTTGACAGATTTTCCTGCTTGTTTCAACCCTTGCATCTTCTTCAACAAATCTAGCTCATAATCCACATGAATGAATTGTCTTTTTAATTTTTCCACCATACAATGCCATCTTGTTATTTTCTCTTTTCCCCTTCAATTTCTTTGTAGTTGTACCTCTTTCCACCAAATATTCACATGAACCTTTAGCTTGGTCTTTGCAAATTTGACCCTCTCAGGATCCTCCAATTTTTTTTCCAACTTTATCACATGCTATTGAATTTATTTGATTTGCAATCTAATAAAGTGAAAAGTTTCATTATCTTAATGTGAGTGACATTTTTTTATTCATTTCACTTTCAATTATTTTATAAATTTTAAATAATTTTATTTTCTTTGGTGACAATTATTCATAACTCATCAATTAATGTCTTATTATGAATATATCATTAAAAAAATGTGGAAGTCAAATAAGAAAAATATAATAATTTCATTATTGTGACTATCTAAAATAATTATGATAGAGAAAAATATTGTGAAATACTATTTTCTTACTTTCTTCAATTTTGAAATAAGATTTAAATAAAAAATATTATACATTGAATAGTTTTATTGTTATAATAAAAAGGGTAAATAATAATAAATAAATAACAAAATTTAAAAATATAAATTAGTAATCATTTATTTAAATTTTTTAATAAAAATTAAAATATAACTAATAATAATGTAACAACTAGATATCATAATATATTTAAAATTAATACAATAACTTTAATCTACATTATAATATTCATCATATATATTATATCAAATATGAATATAAATTAATTAATAACAAATTATATTAAATTATTAAGTTTTAATTATTAACATATAATTTAATAAATATTTTTTTTTTTTTGAAAAAGGTGCAATGCACCCATATTATTAGGGGTAAATGCTTTTGACTGGAGCTATGAACCGGATACAAGAAACCACAAGAAACAACCAAACCCGCGAGCACAACAGCCCAGCGAAGGCACAAGGCCTGCGAGCACTTTGGCCCAGCGAAGATTTGAACCCTGGTGGCCGTCACTACAACCAAGCGACTTGACCACCGAACCACGCCCTCATGGGCTAATTTAATAAATAATAAATATACAAATATTTTATTAAATAAAATCTAACAAAAGAATATTCAATTTATATAAAAGGAAAATAATTTTAAGAATATGAATGAATATTAAAATTTTGTTATATCAAATACATTTCTATTATATTTTAAATTGTAGATAAAATATAATTAAATTATATTATAAAAAATTGATTAAAAAATTATTATGGCCCTTTTAATTATATTATTTAAAAAAAAGTACAACAAGATCTTGATAAATAAAAGATCTTTTCGTCCCTTTTCTAGTAAATGAATTGAAATTCAAAGAGCGTAGGTAGAAATTTAGTGGGAGTGGGTGAGTAATATAACTTTCCCTTTCCAAAAGATAAAGTGAATTATTTTTTAAATGAAATTCAACCGTATGAATGAAGTTTTTTTTTCAAAGTGTGAAAGAAAAAGAGTACACACATAGCATATATGACATAAAGTTGAAATTTGAAGTTTTAATCAATATTTAAGTAAGATGTTTGATTAAATTTATATGAAGGTTTAATAAGATCTTAAAAGATTTAATTAATAGTATTCAAGATTTAATTAATAGAAGGAACACAAAATAATATGATTTGATTGAAAGAGTGAAGTTTTCACAGTCTAGAGTAGTATGCAGTAAGATTTATGGATTAAAACTGTGTGTCAATTTTTACATTAATGTTTCGGATCATACTCCATGATCCATTATCAGGATGTAATGCAACAACAGAGAGGAGTGAAAAAATGAAGAGCAGACTTGGGTAGATAAAAGGTTGAGGGGTGTGGGAGGGAAGGGCCGAAGTTAAGATATTGTTTCATACTATATTTATTAAGATTTTTTAAGATCTTGTTTTTATACCTATCATATTGTGATAATTATGATATTGAAATCATGCATTATCACAATATAATAGATATTATCACGATCTATTATATTGTGATAATGCATGATTAATATCATAATTATCACAATATGATAGATATAAAAACAAGATCTTAAAAAATCTTAATGAATATAGTATGGAACAATATCTTAACTTCGGTCCTTCCCTCCCACACTCCTCAACCTTTTATCTACCCAAGTCCACTCTTCATTTTTTCAATCCTCTCTCTTTCTGCATTACATCCTGATGATGGATCATGGAGTATGATCCGAAATGTTGATGTAAAAATTGGCACACAATTTTAATCCAGAAATCTTACTACATACTACTATGGATTGTGGAAACTTCATGCTTTTAAGAATGGATTGGTAAAATGTGATATGATCCACATAATAAGTAATGAGGCTATATTTCTCTTGCCATTTGCAAATAAATTCAAGATCTATTGCTAAAATACTCTTTAGTTAGAAGTCATTACCTCATCATAAACTTTTAAAATGAATTTTCAAATTCATGGGAATGTCATTCTCACTCACTTGTAACAACAATTACCAAGGGTGCAAAATTTACTATTTATAAAACCTCTAGCTTAAAAGTAAGGTTTTCTAGTATGAAAAATATCTACAAATTATGATTCGAAAATAAAATGGACACAATTGTAAGTGACTCTTCTTGTCTAATTCAATGGAATGATCACCAATTCTATAAAGTTCGTCATACTTTATCACATCTTTAAATGTATTTGATTAACAATCTAATCAAATGAAAAATTTAGTTTTCTAGTACGAAAAAATATCTACAAATCATGATTAAGAAATAAAATGAACACAATCATAAATAACTCTTCCTATCTAATTTAGATGAATAATCACCAATTCTATAAAATTTGTCAAATTTTTGAAATTTTTGATTTTTTTAATATAAAAAATATCTACAAGTTTTGATTGAGAAATGAAATGGACTGAATGAAATTGGCTCTCTGTGTCTAATATAAACAAATAATCACCAACTGTATTAAAATTTTCAAACTTTATACATTATTGAATACATCTAATTTACAATCTAATCAAGTGAAAGCTTCATTTCTAATATGAAAATATCTAAGGAATATGATTGAGAAATAAAATTAAACAAAAATTCACCAACTCTCTAAAAATTGTCGAACTTTGAATGCATTTGATTTGCAATGTCATAAAATGGAAAGGGACATCATGCGTTCATTTCACGTTCTTTCGTTTTTGGCGATTATTCAAATGATGTTACATTTCTCGGCGGATGTTGAAATTATTTTATTTTATTTTATTTTATTTTGTTTTGTTTTATTTGGGACATTTCAAAGTACGTCCATTTTGGCATTCGTTTTGTGCATGCGTTGATTTCGTTTTTGCATGACTTGGGCGATTCACTTACCTAAAAAATTCACCGTTTGATATTTAATATGAAAAAACATGTTGAACGCTTTTAAGTCAATTGATGTTGAAAGTATTTGGTAATTTAAATAAAATGATTGATGTGAGGTAATTGTTGTAAAGGTAAATTTTTTATATTAGATTGTTTTTTTTTTTAATGAAATAATAGATTTATATTTTTTTATAAATTTCATTTATGATATTTTATTTTTTAATTATATTATTTTTCAATAAAAGAATTATATTCTTATTTTTAAATTTATCACATATTATTTTGAATCAAATTCATATATTGTAATTGATTAATCTTATTTTCAAAATCATGGAAATGAACTCCAAATTTTTAAATTCAATATTCAAATCTTAGATCTTGTGAAATGCTTCTTACTAATTGTTGTGATTTGACCTAACACACATTTGTGTTAAGTTGTGTACTATGTTATTTTATTTAAAAGTATTTTTCATTCACTTATAAAATATTTTAGAGAATAATTGAAGGGAAGTATCATAGAACATGTTTGATACATCTATACCATTGTTTATGATACATTCATTTATACCCTTACAAGGAGGGGAAATACCAACCATAGGAATAATAGGGATCAATTTAATAGAATTTAATGGATTGACCAATTTTATGCCATACAAGATTAATGTGTATAGAAGAGCTTGGAGGCCCCACACATACACAACAATCATGAACCATTGTGACCTATACTAAATAAAAACCCTAACTTTGCATATATATATGAAATGCCAATGTAAGTCTTATATCAATACTCATCAAAATATTACAAGGACATTGTGACACATAACTGTCATGTATTTTGGTATCTAAGAAAATTGTAAATAATATTTAAACCAATAGATGGGAAGAAAATTGGACCATTTCCTTTATGGCTACTAGAAACAATGTTTTAAATACACCAATCACTTTGCAAACTTTGTTGTTGGCAACTTATGCCAGCTTCCCTTTGCAAATAAAATGAAATGTATCCAATTTAAAACCCATCATATAGTTTATAGAAATCAACATGCATAATGCCTTGAAGAAATCACTCAATAATGTGAAGTGAGATGTATGATGATTGGGAGAAGTAATATATTTTTGCATTCCATATATAGTCCAACAAAGTAGTAAAACCTAATTAAAATTAACTCTAAATTTTGTAAAAATATTCTTCTAGCTATTCTAGGTTCAATATTTGCTATTAGAAGAAAATAAATTAGGCTTTTGAAATGCACAAATGTATTTATTTTAAAAACTATCTCCTCACATATTAAATTTTTCTCAAGTCTACCACAAAATTATTACTTTTCTCCATCAAACAATTAACTTTTTGTTGAAATTTTCTATTTAAATATGGCATTAAACATGGATATGCACTACAACCACACCAAAAATAATATAAATTATTTTCCCCTTTGATATTTAAAGAAATGGCATTATCAATTTTAGACTTTAGTTGCATTGTGATGATTACCACAACCATGGTCATGTTTAGGAGGGACCAATATTCACATGGAGGTAGACTATCCAATGCCTCAAGTCACTTAGTCACTAGAAATTAAATTTTCACTTTTCAAGTCTAGGATATTCTCAAATTATCTATGTGCCTTATTTTTCCTTTTGGGACCAAAAATTGTAATTGCTAATTGAAACTAAAAGTGAAAAACCTAGAACTAGAAATGCATAGTCATTGTCAAGATGGATGTTCCTTCAATTTAGTACTCTCTAAATCTTTTTGGTTTAATGTCTACATGATGATCCTCACCCTTATTTTAAGTTGAATACCATACTCATTGTCTCCAGTTTCCAAATGCGATATTAATGGTACCTAATGGAGAAGTGATAAAAACTTAGTAATATGAATGGGGATTTTTCACTAAATTTACTCACATTTGCATTTAATAAAACAAATTTAAAAATAATATAAACATGACTCTATTTGAGAGAGCTTCCCTTGCTCAAATCCCATTGTGATTTTTTTTTTTCATTCTTTGAACTTACTTCTTGTGATTCCAATGTAATGGATTGAAAATTCTCTACTTATTATTATTTTATACATTACCCACATCCATACATTTAGAGAATGTTCCATTCAAAATGTAAGATTTTAGTATCAGCCAATAGGTATTGGTAGAAAGGATAGTTAGAAGGAAACCACTTTCAAGACTTCCAAGAAAGTTTGCTCCAATACAAAGAATTAAGTAGAGATGCTCAAGTAATAAGAAAATACAATGGAAAGTGAACCAAAAAATATTTGATAAGAGTATTAAAAGAGAAATGATGTGATGTAGAAGCACTATCACAAGAATAAAATACACATATTCAAACATTGTTACTAAATATTGGTATGAAATTTTGCACATTCCTGAGAGAAGGCTTATGTGGAACCTCAATCTAAGATGTGATAAAAGCTAACAAAATTTATCAAAAATGTACTAATACCATATTATGTAAGGGAGAAGACTTGTTGATCTTAGGGGTTGTAATTGTTGGAGTTAAAATGATACTGAGAGGGGGGGGGGTGAATTAGTGTCTTAACAGATTTGATCAATTTTTCAAAAACTTCAAAAACATATCATAGATTTGTTCTCAATATTACTCTGATTAATGCATTCATGAGTTGAATGTAATCATTCATAAACAGAATTGAGAATTTAAGTAATAACTCAACAATGAACAGAAACAACAATAGCATAGTAAAACAAAGAGAACACAGAAGAACAAAGAGGCACAAAATTTTGCAGAGTGGAAAACCCTCTTGGGGTGTAAAAACCACTCCCTAAAATGCCTTCCTGGCTTAATCTTATAATCAACTATTCACAATGCCTTATAGGTTGATTTTTGAGCACCCACTAAAGGAGCACCAACCCCTTATTTAGAGATATCTATCTCAAGGAGTACCAACCCCTCAAATTATGTTTTGAACAATAATAATGATTCAGAGGGTTTCTTTGTTTTCAGTTAATCACATATCTCTCTTTTTTCTCATCTACAAAATACCTTAAAGATTCAATAACTGAATCCCTAAAATACCTCATAGAGAAGAAACTCACAATCTCTACATCTTATTATACAGATTTTATTGTAGAGTTTTATCCATATATTTTTATACATCCAAGGAATGATAATCTCAGAATTACATCAATAGTCGAACAGAAAATTAAGTTTTTTGCTTCTATATATACATCTTGATTTACATGCCAGATAGGTAACTATCTTCAGGAGTAACGATAGAACAACCAATCCAGCTAAGAGCCGTTCTCAACAAATCTAAAACATGTGAGATCATTTCTCTGCATAAAACACACAACTGCCCACCACAGAAAATCATAACATCTAATGTATGAAAGACAATACTCAGTCAGGGCATCATTTTCCATAGAGATGCAGAGAGTAGTTAAAGAAAATGGTGATTATAAACCAGCAGGAAACACATAAATAAAAATACTAGACAGATCTGTAACTCCCATCGCTCCATTATCCACTATCGAGCTTCCAGTCAGAAATGCACCAAATAAACCTTCCATAAACCTCTATAAGAACCATTACAGTCAGCAACAATGGAAACAAACAGTTTATGAAGCTTTCTAATGATGGCAGCCAGGCTAGGGTTCGATACCCAGTCAAAAAGAATAAGCACAAATTTTTTTCCCTAAACCTTTTATTTCCATCGATGACACGTTATGCCGAAGGAAACTTTAACGTTGCCAGACATTCAATTCGCTTTCGCTGTGACACATCAGATTCAAAGAGAAGACATATCGAATACAACATGCTACGCCGAAGGACTTCCTTAGAATATTATTCTTTCGCTGAGACATGAGGAAACTTCTTACCGAGATGCCCTTTAGTTTCATTTACTATTGCTGTAACAAAACGATATCGAAGAGACCTCTTGAAGACTTCATAAAGTTTTGCCGAGAGTCACTTGAAACACATTGTCGCCGTGACAATTCAATACTTATGCCGAAGGCCTTTGTCATTTCCAAGTCGCCAAGACTATACATAGTCAGGAATACACTATATAGTCTACCCCTTGTTTTGCCAAAACATCCCGAGCTCACAATAGATCGCTAAGACATTAAAGATCTCACACCGACATAAACCTTTTTCCTGATGTGCATTGCTATAACATTATGATACCGGTGAGACCTTTCGTAGAAAGTTTGAGTCATACCAAAAAGAACTTCATTCACTCAGAGTCACTGAGACAAGATAGATCCTATGTCAATAGAGTTCTTTTGTGTTCCATCGGCGAGACCAGAGGTCACTCGTCGAGACCTCTCACCGAAAACCCTAGCTCTTGCTAAAGAGACTACCTTCATGTTTTCGGTCGGTGTAACAAATCAAATTCGCCAAGACCATATAATGACGCCACAACTTTCGCCAATAGACTTCCACAAGCATTAGTCGGTGAGACCAAGTGAAATTGCCAAGACCTCATCCCGATACCGCTCAGTTTGGCCGAAGTTCTCTCAAAGAGTTATTCGGTGAGACTCCTCCTGAAAAATAGATAAAACCTTTTGAGCACGAGTCGATAAGGCAAGAAAAACTCGCTATGACATTACCCCGAGGGCGATTTCCTTTGCCGATATGCTCATTCTGAAGCCAGTCGTGGAGACATAAGGAAATCGATAAGACCTTATCACGACTGTATTACATATGTCGATAGATAACACTTTTCTGTCGTCAAAACCAAAGACAAGTCTTGCCGAAATCAGCTTGTAAGATAAATTCAATTGCTATGACATCTGAAATGTCTTGCCAATAGGAAACTCAGACATTTCAAAGTGGATCTGGGGGACCCTGCCATACTCATGCCGATATGTGTAAGCTCGAATGAGAAACAACCAATACCTGTGATATGCAAAAAGAACCATCCTGACAAAGAAACTATCTTCCAAACTCTATCAGTCAAAGAGATAGCATTCATAACTTGAACCAAAATTCTCATCACTATGAAATTAAAGCATAACAAATAAGTTTCTGTAATAGCCAAGAGACATCAAAGAAGTGCCATTGTAAATCATAAGGATCAAAGATTTTGTCATCAAGGACAAACCATAAACACAACTGAGATCCAACAAACTCCCCCTTTGTCCTTGATGGCAAAACACAAATGACTCTCCCCCTTTTTGCCTCAATGACAAAGAATAGAAGAGAAGAATGTGCATTGCCATGAAACACAACTGAGAACCAAAATATCATGAGAAACAACTACAAAAAAAAGAGTAGTAGTGCAACAACCAAAATTGTAGGAGAGATGTAAGTGAATCAAAACATATAACATGCTCCCCCTAAGCAGTAGCTTGGAGATTCAGTGAAGTAATGATTGAGAGATAACTCCCAATCGAAGTCTCAGCCTTTCAAATAGCTCTTTTGCTAAGGGCTTAGTGAAAATGTCAGCCACCTAATCTTGAGATCCAACAAACTGTAAGCAGACTTCATTAGCCAAAACCTTTTCTTGAAGAAAATGAAACTTAATAGCAATATGTTTCGTGCGAGAGTGCATAACAAGATTTTTTGAAATATTTATTGCACTAGTGTTATCACAAAGAATGGAAATAGGTTTAGAAACATCAATACCCATATCTGAAAGAGTCTGACTCATCCATAGAACTTGAGTACAACATGAAGTGGCAGCAATGTATTCTGCTTCAGTAGTAGAGAGAGAAACATATACTTGTTTCTTGCTGTGCCATGCCACTAAACGATCACCAAGAAAGAATGCAACACCACTGGTGCTTTTCCTATCATCCAAACAACCAGCCCAGTTAGCATCAATATAAGCAATGAAAGAGAAATCATTGCTCCTAGGATACCAAAGACCATAATCAAGAGTGCCTTAAATGTATCTAAAGATCTGTTTAATAGCAGTAACATGAGAGTCTTTAGGTGATGCTTGAAAATGTGCAACAATGCAAACTTCCTGCATAATGTTAGGTCTAGAGGCAGTTAAATATAAGAGACTGCCGATCATTGATCTATATTCTGTTTGATTTGTATCACGAGAATCATCAACCTTAGTAAGTTTGCAACCAATAACCATTGGGGTGCTAACTGGATGGCATTCATCCATCTAAAATTTCTTAAGCATCTCTCTAGCATATTTGGATTTTGAAAGAAATATTCCATTCTCACATTGAGAGATTTGAAGACCCAGAAAGAAATTTAATTCTACTAACATTGACATTTCAAACTCATATTCCATTATCTGAGAGAATTTTTTACTCAAAGTGACATTATTGCAGCCAAAGATAGTATCATCAACGTAAATTTCAACAACTAAAATATTAGAACCTTCAGTTTTAACATAAAGATTGCTATCTACACCTCCTCTTACAAAGCCATTAGAAATTAAGTGACTGTCCAACCTAGAGTACCAAGCTCTAGGTGCTTGTTTTAAGCCATAGAGAGCCTTTTTCAACCTGTAAACACGGTTAGGATTATCTTTGCATATAAATCCTTCAGGCTGTTCAACATAGACCTCTTCATCTAAATAGCCATTCAAAAAAGCAGTTTTGATATCCATTTGATAAATAGTAAAGTTTTTGTAAATAGAATAAGCCAAGAATATTCTAATAGATTCTAGTCTAACAACAGGTGCAAAGGTTTCACCAAAATCAATACCTTCTTGTTGAGCATAGCCTTTGCAGAAAAATCTTGCTTTATTGCGAATAACATTACCATTTTCATTAACCTTGTTTCTGTATATCCATTTGCCTCCAATAAAATTTTTGTCATCTGGTCTTAGGACTAACTCCCAAGTCTGATTTTTCTCAATTTGATCAATTTCTTCCTGCATAGCATTAAGCCAACATGAGTATGTGAGAGCTTCATTAAAATTTTTAGGCTCAAACTGAGTAACTAGACAAAAAGCAATTTGTGCCTTTTCATCAGATTCTGCAGCCTTTCTTCTAGTTTGAACTCCTGCATTTTTATCCCCAATAATCTGATCTTTGGGGTGGTATATAGCTAGAGTTTTCAAAGGAGCATTTGATGCAACCTTTTCAGGACTTGCATTTTCATTTTTAGGGCTTGCTGATTCAGCAATAAACTTTGCTATTCCAGCTCCTTCAAAAATTATTTCAAATTCAAGTTCTTCTTCCTCATTATTTTGCAAAGATTCTGCATTCAAATGTGGTCTTTCATCAAATTTTACATTAACAACTTCAAAAATCTTATTAAGCCTTTTGTTGAGACATTTATAAGCTTTGCTGTGAGTTGAGTATCCCAAAAAGATACCCTCATCACTTTTGGATTGAAAACTTCCAAGATTATCATCATCCTTTTTGATAAAACACTTACTTCCAAAAATTTTAAAGTATTTGACAGAAGCAGTTTTTCTAGACCACAGTTCATAAGGAGGGTGTTTAGATTTCACCCTAAGTTGCACTCTATTCAAAATGTATACAACTATATGAACAACTTCTTTCCAATACATATCAGACAACTTAGCTTCATCTAGCATGGTTCTAGCCATTTCTTTTACAGTTCTATTTTTACGTTCAACTACCCCATTTTGTTGAGGTGTTTTAGTTGCAACATACTACCTTTTAATACCATGTTGTTCACAGTAATCAATAAAGTCTTGAGAGGTGAACTCACCTCCTTTGTCTTATCGAAGGAATTTGAGTTTCAAATCAGTTTCCTTTTCAACCATTTTACAAAAGATTTTGAACCTTTCAAAGGCTTTTGATTTGTGCTTAAGAAATGTGACCCAAACCATTCTAGTATAATCATCTACAAAAAGCATAATGTATTTTTCACCATTAATAGACCTTGTTCTAGTTGGTCCACATAAATCAATATGCACAAGCTGTAAAGGTTTTGAAGAAGAATGTTCTTTTGTCTTGAAGCTGATTTTAGTATGTTTACCACTTAAGCATTCTTTGCACAAAGAATTTTTTGGCTTGTTAAGAGTTGGTAAACCTCTAACATTCTGATTCTTACTGATTCTAACCATATTTTCAAAGTTTGTGTCATAATCTTTTATGCCATAACCAGCTCTCTTCAATTTGGCCCATTAGACACATACCTTGAATATTGTCATTGCAAGATAAATCAAGGAGATTGTACACATTTCCTTTTGTCCTCCTTCAGAGCAGTGCAGTGCGCTGGATCTAAAATATGAACCCAATCGTTTGAATTATCTAAGCTTAAAAAGCTATTTAATTTTTTTATTATAAAATTATTATTAATCTGGTGAGAGTTTTAAAAACAAAATCAATCTTTTATCTTAACATCTATGAGGTGTTCCTTTAGAATTAAAAATCATTTTAGGTCAAGTGAGACTAGATGAAATAGTTTTTGGGATACTAATTGCAAAAAAAAATCAATAATATTTGATTTGAAGTCATAACTATTGTAAAATTTTAAAATAAAACTTTAAATTTATTTAGATGTAATTCTCAATATTACTTACAAAAATATAAAGAAAATAACGTTAATCATTTATAAAACCTCTGCCATAAAAATTAAAATTAAAAAACTATATTAAAAAATAAAATATATTTTTTTGAAAATATTAGCTAGAGTCAAGGTCTTCTTCCAATATGATAATATATCTACAAGTCATGATTTAGAAATAAAATAGACACAATGGTGAGGACTTGTCTCTATCTAATTTAGATGAATAATCACCTGCATATTTTTTTCAAACTTTATCACATGCTATTGAATTTATTTGATTTGCAATCTAATAAAGTGAAAAGTTTCATTATCTTAATGTGAGTGACATTGTTTTATTCATCACTCTCAATTATTTTATATTTTAAATAATTTTATTTTCTTTGGTGACAATTATTCATAACCCATCAATTAATGCCTTATGATGAATATATCATAAAAATAAATGTTGAAGTCAAATAAGAAAAATATAATACTTTCATTGTTGTGACTTATCTAAAATAATTATGATATGGAAAAATATTGTGAGATACTATTTTCTTACTTTCTTCAATTTTGAAATAAGATTTAAATAAAAATTATTGTACATTGAATAGTTTTATTGTTATAATAAAAAGGGTAACTAATAAGAAATAAATAACAAAATTAAAAAATATAAATTAATAATCATTTATTTAATTTTTTTAATAAAAATAAAAATATAACTAATAATAATGTAACAGCTAAGTATCATAATATATTTAAAATTAATACAATAACTTTAATCTATATTATAATATTCATCATATATATTATATCAAATATGAATATAAATGAATTAATAACAAATTATATTAAATTTTTTTTTGATCGGTAAAAGTTGATATTTTATTAATAAAGGATAATTACAAAATAGCATAAAGAAGTAAACACCCCCCGGGTTTTACAACGAGCATAGCTTATCAAAAAAGCTCCCCTGAGCAAATACTACATTGAAACCATTAACCCTTACATCAAAGAGGAAAATTAAACCTAAACTGCGTTGCCCTCACTTCCAAGGCACCACCCAACCTGTTGCATTCCAGACATAACATAAAATTTTGTTATATCAAATACATTTCTATTATATTTTTAATTGTAGATAAAATATAATTAAATTAAATTATAAAAAATTGATTAAAAAAATATTATTGCGCTTTTAATTATATTATTTCAAAAAGAATACAACAAGATCTTGATATATAAAAGATCTTTTTGCCCCTTTCCTAGTAAATGAATTGAAATTCAAAGAGCGTAGATAGAAATTTAGTGGGAGTAGGTGAGTAGTATAACTTTCCCTTTCCAAAAGATAAAGTGAATTCTTTTGTAAATGAAATTCAACCGTATGAATGAATTTTTTTTGAAAAGTGTGAAAGAAAAAGAGTACACACATAGCATATATGACATAAAGTTGAAATTTGAAGTTTTAATCAATATTTAAATAAGATGTTTGATTAAATTTATATGAAGGTTTAATAAGATCTTAAAAGATTTAATTAATAGTATTTTTTTAATGTTATAAAAAATTTAAGGAACACAAAATAATATGATTTGATTGAAAGCGTGAAGTTTTCACAGTCCATAGTAGTATGTAGTAAGATTTATGGGTTAAAATTGTGTGTCAATTTTTATATCAATGTTTCAGATCATACTCCATGATCCATCATCAGGGTGTAATGCAAAAAGAGAAAGAAGTGAAAAAATGAAGAGCAGACTTGGGTAGATAAAAGGTTGAGGGGTGTCAGAAGGGCGGGCCGAAGTTAAGATATTGTTTCATACTATATTTATTAAGATTTTTTAAGATCTTGTTTTTATACCTATCATATTGTGATAATTATGATATTGAAATCATGCATTATCACAATATAATAGATATTATCACGATCTATTATATTGTGATGATGCATGATTGATATCATAATTATCACAATATGATAGGTATAAAAACAAGATCTTAAATTTTTTTAATGAATATAGAATGAAATAATATCTTAACTTCGGTCCTTCCCTCCCACACCCCTCAACCTTTTATCTACCCAAGTCCGCTCTTCATTTTTTTACTCCTCTCTCTTTCTCCATTACATCCTGATGATGGATCATGGAGTATGATCCAAAATGTTGATGTAAAAATTGGCACACAATTTTAATCTAGAAATCTTACTACATACTACTATGGATTGTGGAAACTTCATGCTTTTAAGCATGGATTGGTAAAATATGATATGATCCACATAATAAGTAATGAGGCTATAGTTCTCTTGTCATTTGCAAATAAATTCAAGATCTATTGCTAAAATATTATTTAGTTAGAAGTCATTACCTCATCATAAACTTTTAAAATGAATTTTCAAATTCATGGGAATGCCATTCTCACTCACTTGTAACAACAATTACCAAGGGTACAACATTTGTACTATTTATAAAACCTCTAGCTTAAAAGTAAGGTTTTCTAGTATGAAAAATATTTACGTATTATGATTCAAAAATAAAATGGACACAATTGTAAGTAACTCTTCTTGTCTAATTTAAAGGAATGATCACCCATTCTATAAAGTTTGTCATACTTTATCACATCTTTAAATGTATTTGATTAAAAATCTAATCATATGAAAAATTTAGTTTTCTAGTACGAAAAAACATCTACAAGTCATGATTAAGAAATAAAATGGACACAATCACACAATCATACATGACTCTTCCTATCAAATTTAAATGAATAATCATCAATTCTATAAAATTTGTCAATTTTTTTATGTCATTAAATTTAATTGATTAATAATGTAATCAAATAAAAATTTCATTTTCGTATGTAGAAAAATATCTTCAAATTTTCCATTTCTCACTGAATGAAATTAACAAATAATCACCAACTATATTAAAATTTTTCAAACTTTATACATTATTGAATACATCTGATTTACAATCTAATCAAGTGAAAGCTTCATTTCTAATATAAAAAAAAATATCTACCGAATATGATTGAAAAATAAAATGAATATAATCATAATTTAAACAAAAATTCACCAACTCTGTAAAAATTGTCAAACTTTAAATACATTTGATTTGCAATGTAATAAAATGGAAAGGGACATCATGCGTTCATTTCAGATTCTTTCTTTTTTGGCAATTATTTAAATGATCTTACATTTCTTGGCGGCTGTTGAAATTATTTTATTTTCTTGGCGGTGGCAGTGTTTTATCTTAAAAAATGACCGTTCGATATTTAATATGAAAAAACATGTTGAATGCTTTTAGCTCGATAGATATTTACGCCGAAGGCGTGTCCTATATGAGCTTTCCAAGCTCATTTTCCCCTTGGACGGTAGAGATAGAGTTACACCGCGTGGTTGACAAGAAATTCTTTTTTAACCGTTGATCGTTTCAAAAGCTTACTGGCGAACATTCCTCCTGCGTCACTGCATTTAATTTTTTGCCTGCCGAAGTACATATGGTAAAAGATGTAATTTTTCCACGTTTAACTTTTTGCTCGCCGAATTACATTTTAACCTGTTCAATGTTTTTTTAATTATAAGACTTTTTTAGATTACTGTGCAGCAGATTTGTTTTAATAATTATTTTTATAGTATTTGCGGTAGATGGGACGTTGAAGTTTACTGAGTGAGTTATGAGTCAAATTATATTATATATAAATATCCAAGAGTTTCTACAATTTATAGTTAGTATTCTATTTATAATTTTTCATTGCTTTTATAATTTATTAATTAAAATTATCATTTTTAATTACTTTTATAATTTATTAGGTAAAATTATTATTTATATTTTTATTTATTTGATAATTTTTATAATAATTTAATTTTATTAAAAAAATTTAAACAATTTTATTTTTGATAATATTATGATTTTATCAATTAGGTGTGTTTATTAGATTATATTTTTAATTTGAATTTTTTAATTCAAATTTCATATATATTTATATGTTTCTTATTTCTATTATGTTATTTGTGCAAAAAAAAAAAGTCATTTTTTTCCTAATTGACCTTTCACCTCTTCCTCTCTCTATCTCTTGCTTTCTCTTTTTCTATTTGTTTATCTCTACTTCTCTTTGTTTGTCTCTCTATATATCTCTTTGTCTTTCTATCCCTCTCTCCCTCTCTATTTTTTCTTTATTTATTAATAGTGATAGTGAGCCTATATAATTAAATAAACAAAATTATTAGTATTATTTTTATTTAGTTATTTATTAATTTAATAGGCTTACTTTATTATTAAATTTGAAATCTTGAAATTATTATTTTTATTAACATTTAGATTATATATATTTTGACTTTGCATTTTTTTTTCTCTATTTTAGTTTTTAATTTAGATTTAGATTTAGAATTATTAGAATTATTTATGTCTATTTATCAAATTAAAATAATAATAAAAGTTAGTAGAAGTAGTTCAATTTATAATTATTTCTATTCTATTCAAATTTCAGCTATTACAAGTAGAAAAAATATATTTTTAACTTTAATTTTAATTTCTAAAATATTTATTTAATTTTTTTGAGATATTTTATAATTTTTAATAATATTATATATTTATGTTCTTAAATTTTTTAACAAGATTTTTATTATATTTTTAAAATTATTTTATAATTATAGAAATAATACTCCTTTTTAATTTAATAATTAAATTTGTAAAGAATGTAGATATAGAAAATCAAATCTATTGTTAATTCATTTTAGTATATGACTATAAACACCAAAAATTTATTAGATGTGTGTGAGGTTGTATGGGCCTTGTGACAACTTGACCTCATAATATATCAAAATTCAAGAACATATAATCAAATAATATCTACACAAGTCATTTTGTTGTATATGAAACTCAAGCAAAGCAAGTATCATGGGTATAAGTGAAACATTGACATAGTGGAATTTATGTTTCCCAAAGGTGATAAACAAGTGCAAACAAGAGAAGTGAAATAATATATAGAAGTTCAATCTTGAGGGAATCCAACAAACAAAAATATTGTAACTTAGTATACACGCTTGATGAAAAATGACGTCCTATGTAATTTCCAAGTGGCTTCCTTCATTGGTGCTCTCTCTATAATTTCCAACTTACCAATTAGTACAACTAAATGACATGTCAAATGTACTTGTAAATGTTGGTAAAGAAGTTAATAGTGAGGGAGAGAGAGAGGCATAGAGAGAGAGAGAGTTAGTGAAAATAGAGTATAAGAGATAGAGTGATATCAGGGAGAGTTAGATAGAGTGACATAGAGAGAGATGGGTAGAGAGATAGATCCCCATAGATAAATGTCATTTTGGATTGTTGGCACAAAACACTTGGTAAAAAACTAGACTATCGTAAATTATCTATCTACATTTCCCTTTATATAAGAGGGAGAGTTAGATAGAGTGACATAAATAGAGATGGGTAGAGAGATATATCCCCATAGATATATGTCATCTTTGGATTGTTGACACAAAACACTTGGTTAAAAACTAGACTATATTTTGTCTATCTATGTTTCCCTTTATATCTCTTATTTCTCTCTTATGCCCTCTCTCTCTCTCTCTCTTCCTTCTCTCTCTTTCTCTATATATATCTCTCACTATATTTCTATATCTCTCTCTCACTCACACACACTCTCCCTATCTCTTTATCTATCTTTCTACCTATTCCCTAGGTCTCTCTATCTCTCTCCCTCTCTCTATTACTTGTCTCTATCACCTCCTTTATCTCACACCCTTGCCCTCTCTATCTCATATATCTTTCCATCTCTCCCTATCCCTCTCTATCTATATCTCATTATATCTCTCTCTTATTCACTCCATCTCTCCTACTCTATATATCCCTCTCTACCCCTCTCTATATATCACTTCCTATATATTTATCTCTCTATCTCTCCATCTCCCCCTCTTTCTATTTCATCCTCTCCCTCTTTCTCTCTCCTTCTATCTCTCTCACCCCCTCTATCTTTCCCAAGTTATATCTATCTCTTTATCTCTCTATCTCTCCTTTCTATCCTTATATTCCTCTTTTTATCCCTATCTTTCCCTCTCTCCCTATCACTCCCTCTTTCAATATCTCTCTACTTCTCTCTCCTCTCTATAAATCTCTCCCCCTTCCACCTCACCCTCTCTCTCTCTCCATATCGCTTGCTCTAGTTCTCATATACCACACACTCCATGTTTTTCCCTCCCTATCTCCATCCCTATCTTTATCTCTATCTTTCCCCTATATTTCTCTCCCTTTCTCTATTACTTGGTTCTATCACCTTATTTTCTCTCTCTTTTCCTCCTTATCTCTCCCCTTGCCTATTTATATATCATTTTCTCTACCTCATTCACTCCATCTCTCCTTCTCTCTCCATTTCTCTCTTTCTCCCTCTCACTCCTCTCTATCTATTTTCTATCCATTTCTCTCTATCTCTCTCTAACTCTCTCCCCATCCCTCTCTATCTCTCTATCTCTATCTCTCTAGCTCTCTCCCCATCCCTCTCTATCTCTCTCTATCCCCCTCATCTCTCTCCCTCCTCTACATATCTCTCTCCCTCACTTTCCATCTCCATCACCATCTCAATCTTCCTCTCTCTCTATATATCTCCTTACTTCTCTCTCTCTCTCTCTCCTCCCCCCTTTATCTCTTCCTCTTCCTCTTTCTATTTGTATCTCTCTCTCTCCCTCTCTCCCTATTGCAAACATAACATGAGCCTATTGTAATGGAACCTGATTATCATCCTAATTGAGAGGTTTTATTTTAGTCATGTTTGGATCCCTATAAGTGGATGCATAGTTGATTTGAAGCTGTCAATTCTCCATTGAGACCTTTGTTGCACCAAAAAGAAAACATTTTCTAAATGGCCTACCCATTGGCTTCATGTATTACACAAATGTATGCAAAAAATAGACCAAAAATTTCCATAATTGACCTTCCACAACTCTTCGGCGTACCCATTGCACGCACAAGTTGCAATTGCTAGTTAAAGTGTTTTGGTAATTTAAATAAAATGATTGATGTGAGGTAATTGTTGTAAAGGTATTTTTTTATTATATTAGATTATTTTTTTAATGAAATAATATATTTATATTTTTGTATAAATTTGATTTATGATATTTTATTTTTTAATTTTATTAGTTTTTATTAAAAGATTTAGATTCTTACTAAAAACAATAAATGACTATTTTTTTGGCTATTTCAAACTTCTAATTATCCCAAAGACTACATGAGTCACCATGGGCTCCAAGACAATTAAGGAAACTACAAACAAATGGAAAAATACAATATTTTTGGGTGATGCAAGATTGCCCTTACACCACTAGATGCTCCTGCATCAGACACCCAAGGTAATTTGAAAAGTGATCCTATCACTTCTCAGGTGTTAGAGGGAAACCAAGATGGTTAACCTTAGCTTCTGATAGCCATGAAAAATCTTCCATGGGTCTTCCTCTCCATTTCACCAAGTACTCTGCATATTTCCTGTTTCTTATGCTTCTACCCACATGGCTATCCAAAATTTCTTCTATCTCCTTTTTTGAAGTAGGTGTTGGAATATTCCACTATGCTTTTATTATTTCTCCATCATTTCCTTTTTCACGATGTTCTGTTAAATCTGAAATGCTAAACACAAGTGAAATATGAATTTCATCCAACAACTCTACCTCATGGATTTCCTGAATCATGCTTCTTTAGGATCTTGCATGGTTTAAAATTCTTCATCTTTAAGTTATTGTATGCACCAACTAGAAACCTCTCCTTTCACAAATGAACCATGAATTCATCTCCTACTTGGAACTCCTTATACCTCCTTTTTTGATTTTCCTTAGCCTTATATTGCGAGTTCATCTTATTGATATGTT
The DNA here is from genome assembly GCA_007258455.2 of Sequoia sempervirens. NCBI lineage: Eukaryota > Viridiplantae > Streptophyta > Pinopsida > Cupressales > Cupressaceae > Sequoia > Sequoia sempervirens. Next base: position 654,478,550 of record VDFB02281492.1, read on the forward strand.
TCTTCACTTCTTCATACAAATTCTTTAGGTGTTTAGAAAAATATTCAGCCTCAACACTACTCTTCTCCCCCTTATCCATCTTCCTCAATTCACAAACAGTTCTTGGACTACTCCCATACACAATTTGGAATGGTGATTTACTAGTGCTCCTATTGAAAGAATTGTTGTAAGCAATTTTTTCCTGTGATATAATCAAATCCCATCCCTTGGGCTTATCTCCTACTAAGAATCTTAGTAGGTTAAACAAACTCCTATTCACCACCATCGTTTGTTGATCAGTATGTGGATGGTGTGTAGAACTAAACTTCAAATCCATCTTCAACTTCTTCCATAATGTCCTCCAAAAATAACCAACAAATTTGGTATCTTTGTTTGAAACTATACTCTTTGGTAGGCCATGTAGTCTTACTACCTCTCTAAAAAACAACTTTGCAACATGAACAACATCATTGGTCTTCTAACATAGAATGAAATGTGCCATCTTTGAAAATATATTCACCACCACAAATATGGAATCATGCGCTCTCTGTGTCCTTGGAAATCCAAGAACAAAATCCATGCTAATATCCTCCCATGGCCTCTCAAGTATAGGTAATGGTTGATACAATCCAGTATTTTTTTGACTTGTTCCCTTCACCATCTGACATACTTTGTAAATTTGTAAAAATATCTTCACATCTTGTTGTAACTACTGTGGCCAGTAATAATTCTCACTAATAAGAGCAATGGTCTTATCTCGACCAAAATGTCCACCCAATTCTCCACTATGATTTTACTTGATTAGATTCTTTCTCATAGAACTCCTAGGAATGCAGAATTGGCTTCCTCTAAACAACATCCCATATTGGATTAAGAAATTCAACCATCTTGTCCTATCCAATGTAACATGTTCTAAACAAGACTTCCAAGCTTCTACAATGTATGGATCTTTAGGATACAAACTCTTGAGTTCATTGAACCCAACAACCTCTATATTCATCTTGATCGACAAATTTTTCCTTCTACTAAAGGAATCTACAACTCTTTTTGACCTTCCACTCCTGTGCTTCAAAACAAAAGTATATCTCTACAAAAAACTCAACCCATTTTAAGTGCCTTTGGTTTAATTTTCCTTGACTATTGAGATATTGCAAGGCTTGGTTATCAATATATAAAACATATTCTTTTGGAAACAAATAGTGTCTCCATTTATTCAAAGCTTGAATTATATCATAAAACTCTTGATCATAGATAAAACATTTCTTCTTAGCATCATTCATCTTCTCACTAAAATAGGAAACAGGCTTACCTTCTTGACTCAAAACAACTCCTATGGCAATGCCACTAGCATCACAATCTACTTGAAAGACCTTATTGAAATCTAGAAGTGCCAAAATAGGTTGCTCTGTGAATTTCTTCTACAACATATCAAAACTTTTAGCTGCTCCTGTAGTCCACTTAAGCTATTTTCTAATCCCTCTCACTGCTTTAGTTAGAGGGGCAAAAATACTACTAAAACTCTTAATAAACTTTTTGTAAAAACTTGCTAGACCATGAAATGATCTTACCTCCATAACACTTCTCAAGTTAGGCCAGTCAATGATAGCTCTCACCTTCTTTGGATCCATTTTAAGGCCCTCTATTGAGAAACAAATCCCAAATACACCAACTCCCTCTTCACAAAACTACGCTTTTTCATATTAATCAAAAACTTCTCCTCCCTTAGCTTCTCAAAAAATCTTCAGATATTCATCAGGTGTTGCTCCAATGTCTTATTGAAAATAAAAATATCATCCAAATAAACAATAACAAATTTTCCTAAAAATTTCTTCAATACCTCATTCATAAGCCACATAAATGTGCTCGGTGCATTGGTTAGCCCAAAAGGCAATTCTAATCACTAGCACAAGCCTTCCTTGGTTTTGAAGGTTATCTTCCATTCATCTCCTCTAATATGGATTTGGTGATATCCGCTCTTCAAATTGATCTTTGTGAAGCGCTCAGATCCACTCAAACAATCCATAATATCATCCATCCTCTGTAAGGGAAATCTATACTTGATAGTAATCTTGTCTCAATAGCTCAAAATTCTATACATATCCTCCATTCTCCATCCTTCTTCGGTGCTAGTACTGTATATACTGCACATGGACTCAAGAGTCTGTACACATCCTCCATTCTCCATCCTTCTTCAGTGCTAGAACTGTAGGTACTGCATATGGACTCAAACTCTTGTGAATCAATCCCTTCCACAACAACTCTTGCACTTGTTTGTTCAAGTCTTCATTCTCTGCTGGAGTCATTTGATGGGTTGCCTTATTTGGTAGACTGGATCCAACAATCAAATCCATCTGATGACTAATCTTCCTTACTAGAGGAAAACCTTCAGGTACATTATCACTTACAATTTCTTGAAACTCATTCAACAAATGTTAAACCTCTATAGGAATGTAATTAGTATCTTCTTTATCAAATCTAGGGATTAATGCAAAACACATATGCTCATGCTTCATACCTTCTAGGAACTTTCTTCCATCAACCAAAAAAATTCTTGCATTACTGCATACCTTTTCTTTTGCCTCTTTCAAGGATTTCAACTTATGAAGAAGTCCATTCTTTGTCAAAGAATAGGTGTTGGCATGTCCATCATGTACCGCCTGTTGATCAAACTACCACAATCTACCTAACAATATATGACAAACATCCATAGGCATAATATTGCACAATACCTCATCATGGTAATTTCCAATCTTGAACTTTATCGGACATTGTTCATTTAGCAAAGCTTTATGGCCCTTCTGCAACCAAGCAATCTGGAATGGGTTTGGATGCCTTCTTCTTTCCAAATACAACTTACTCACCATCTCTTTTGAAACGAAGTTATTAGTGCTACCTCCATCAATAATAACATTGCAAACTTTTCCTTCACAATTACATTTGGTGTGAAACAAATTCTTCCTTTGAGTTGGTTCCTTCTCCTCATTCAACAAGACTCTTTTATAACAAGAACCTCTTCTCTTTCTACATCCTCAGAATGTGAAGACTCAACATCTTCATCTACATGTGCAACTCATACATACCCTTAGGTCTTCTATTTTTCCTTCCTTGATGTTGAGGGAACTCATACGCTCTATGTCCTTCTTCTCCGCACTAGAAATAGGTTCCGCAAAAGCCTCCTCTTCCTGGTCCTCGTCTAAATCTTCCTCTTCCTCTTTGGTCTCCACTATTTTGATCACAAGGATGATAGGTGTTATCTCCTTTTTGCTTTTGGCTACTACTAGACCCTTCACCCTTTTTTTGATCTTAATTTTGACCTCCATATGATCGTCTGCTACCTTTCCACCATGGCCCCCACCTCTTTGCTTATATTCAAATCTTCTATTCAACTTTTCTTCCACCTTCAAAGAAAAATGATATGCATCTTCAATGGTATCTACATTCTTACCAGACCCAACTCTTCTTGAATACTTGGCTTCAACCCATTTATGTAATGGGAAACTTTCTCCTTATTGGCCTCAAAATGGCCTATTTTGATCAAGACACGGTAGAATTATTCTATATACTCCTTGACATATTTTCCTGCTTGTTTCAACCCTTGCATCTTCTTCAACAAATCTAGCTCATAATCCACATGAATGAACTATCTTTTTAATTTGTCCACCATAATATTCCATCTTGTTATTTTCTCTTTTCCCCTTCAATTTCTTTCTAGTTGTACCTATTTCCACCAAATATTCACATGAACCTTTAGCTTGGTCTTTGCAATTTGACCCTCTTAAGATCCTCCACCTGCTCATACTCAAAGTACTCCATATTGTTGATCCAATCAATCAACTCTTTTGGGTTAATAATTCCAAAAAATGTAGAAATATCAATCTTTGGCTTTTTCCCAATCTTAGAAACAACCTTAAATAATCTAACTTGCTCTGGATCTACTGCATCTTGTTCTTCGAACTGTTCCTCATTTTTAGCTTTATCTTCAATTTCATATCCTCTTCTTGGATCAAACCCTCAACACAACTACTCTTGTAGTGCTTGAACTTGTCTCTATAGGGCTCTAAAATCATCTTCTGGTACAATACCATTTCTTCCACCACCATTGTTTCTTTGTGGAGGCATTTTGATCACTTTTTGTAGAAACCCACAACCACAAGTCCTAGTACAAATTGCATCACATTCGATGATTTTTTTACACACTCAAGAAAACTTGCTTTGATACAACTTGATGAGGGATACACTGCCCAAAAACCACACAAATCACAACAATAGATATCAACACAGAAGATGTAAAACAAAAAATAACTCACTTTCAATTATTTTTTAGAAAATGAAATTACAAATTCAAAACTTACATGTTATAGACTCATGGGCTTGATTCATTACATCAAAATCCACTCTGAAAACAAAATATATTATTTGGAGCCACAATCTGCACTAATGGAACCATCTTCTACAACCCCACTTAACCCTTTTATTTTACCCAATAACCGCCCTAGAATGTTCTAGAAAGTGTAACTTTCTCTTTTATTTTGTCGCCAAAAGTCCCACCATTTGATTTCTTGCCTAGGCAGATATTTTATGAAATTCATTTTTTAGCAAGGAAGCTTCTCAAGGCCATAACTTTTGATTTGACCATTAGATTTTCAATTGTAATTTGATACACCTAAAAATGGTCATGGCATTTAATTAATTAAATACTAGTTATTTAATTAATATTGAACTATGTATAAATAAATTCACAATTTATTTTTATTGATCACCCTTCTCTAATTCTTCAAATCTAAAATCACATTCTTCTAATTAAATTAAATAAACAAATTTCCATAAGCTTGTTTTATTTAATTAAGTTTTACTAATCTCGATTAGGAATTCAAGCACATTTCTACAACTTTTTGTGCCACCTCACCTTGAGGTCACATAAAATTAAATAATTCTAAATTTTAATTAGAATTATCTTCAACCAATTTTTAAGAACATGGCTTATTCCTCACACACTTCCACCAATTTTCAAACACATGGTATTTTCTTCCCACTCTTGAGTCTTCCATCCATTTGGCATGTTGCCTATTGGTCAAGAGATTCCTCCATCCATTTGGAATGTTGTATTTGGTCAAGGGGACATCTTGATTCTCTCCATCTCCATCGTTCATTCTTCTTGTTCGAATCTAGACCATTGATCGTTGCCACCTCACCAGATGCTTGGAAAAGGCTATAAATACAACCCTTTGGCATTGTATTTTTCATCCACTTTTGAATAGAGTTATCATGCAGGAATATCATTGAGCTTGGGAGCATTATGGAGTCTTATAGTTACATTTTATATCATGTTTTGCATCATAGTTAGATCTTAGAGTAATATTTTGCTTCATAGTTACATTTTATGTCATCCTTTGCATCATAGTTGCATTTTAGATTAGCATATTCATAGTTAGCATTTGAGCATATGGAGTGTCATCTTGGTTTTCCATAGTTTGCATTTGAGCATATGTAAAATCATTCCATCTCACTACCATAGTATCTACCTCAAATCATCTAACACCATCATCCATTCATCATAGTATCCATTATCCTTTCCATTGTATAGTTTCATGTAGGGAGTTAGTTGGATTGCATGTTGAATACTAATCTTGTTTCTTAAGTGTCATTCTAATAGCCTTTATGCACATAGAAATTTGAGGGCCAAAAGCTTAAATCATATCATCATCACAAAGCATCATAAACATCATCTCATCCATACATAATCAATATGAACATCACATTTCATCACATATCATTATTGCATAATCAAATCCATTTCACATAACATAAAAATTCATTTGCATAAATCCATAAAACATATAGAATCATCCATCATTGCACTTTCATATCATATCATCATTGCATACATTCTCACAAAATTAGGTACCATCACACAAGAATTTCATCTACACATTCATTCATTTATTACATCATTTATTTGCATCAGAAAAGTACAAAAATAAAATCCATCACATAGCATACCATCATCATATAACATAGACATTAAATGCATCCATCACATAACATATCATCATCATAACATAGAAATTAAATGCACATCATAATCATCATCATAACATGGAAATTAAATGCATCATAGACATCTATCATCATATCCATACATAGATCATAATCATTGCCGCACATCATATAACCTCAAAAATCATAATGTCAAAGTGTAAAAGGATATCCAAAAGTATGCATGCATTTAACTATGATGAAAAACATGATATAAAATGTAACTATAAGACTCCATAATGCTCCCAAGCTCAAATGATATTCCTACATGATAACTCTATTCAAAAGTGGATGATTCTCAATTTATTTATATTGTTCACCCTTCTCTAATTCTCCAAATCTAAAATCATATTCTTCTAATTTAATTAAATAAACAAATTTCCATAAGCTTGTTTTATTTAATTAAGTTTCACTAATCTCAATTAGGAATTCAAGCACATGTCTACAAATTTTTGTGCCACCTCACCAAGGTCACATGGAATTAAATAATTATAATTTTTAATTAGAATTATCTTTAACCAATTTTTAAGCACATGGCTTAATCCTCACATACTTCCACCAATTCTCAAACACACGGTCTTTTCTTCCCACACTTGAGGCTTCCATCCATTTGGCATGTTGCCTATTGGTGAAGAGATTCCTCCATCCATTTGGCATGTTGTCTTTGGTCAAGGGGACAACATCTTGATTCTCTCCATCTCCATCGTTCATTCTTCTTGTTCGAATATGGAACGTTGATTGTTGCCAACTCACCATATGCCCTAGATGTTGATTTTCAGGTATTAACAGATATATGCCCCCCTTCAAGAGAGAAATTAGTGAATTATGGAATTTTGATGATTTTTCGATGATTTGATGATATTTTTCAATGATGTGATGATGATGCAATGTTAAACCAATGACACTTTGATAAAAAACACATTTTATCTCTTGAAATTTGATTCCAAGCTTGCTCCTATAATAGTTTTGATTAGTTAAAGCCCATTTTTGGTAAAAAAAAGAAATAAATCCCACCATAATTCTCTCCATTAACCTTTAAAAGGGTAAAAAGGGGGAAAAGTGAATTCATTTACACATTGTGATTTTGGAAAATTTGGAGAGTGGAGAGCTAGAGGAAGATGTTGATCCCATATCATAGGCATCATTTTGAGCGTGTTCATCGCCATGGTTACCCTGTTGCAACTGACCTCTAGTATGCATTATGAGAAACCTCCTTTAGTCATTTTCCTGCCTTTTTTGGTGTTTTGAACTTGGTAGATAGGTGTTGTAGGACATTTAAGGTTATTTTAGCACTTTTGGGGGGTATTTTGGTTATTTTTGAGTCACTTTTGGGTGTTTCTAAGAGTTTTAGTGCATTTTGTGCCTGAAATGGCACATCTTGCATCTTGCGGTATTCATCACATCCCATGTCATGAACTTGGACCTTAGGGTTTGATGGCATGGAAAATATAGTGGATTATTTGGTTAAGGATGATGTATCAATGCAATGAGATGATGAGGCTTCTTGGTTGAAAAGAACTTGGAATTGAGTAGTCCCTTTTAGATTGTTGCAATACTGAAAGGCGTCGAGATCACCTGCGACTGCAATTTAAGTTCCTTCATATGGAAATTTGAGGCATTGATGGTGTGTGGATGGTATAGATTTCATGGAATGAATCCATGGATAACCTAGGAGGAGGTTGTATGGGAGGTCGAGATCCAAGACTTGAAAAGTAGTATCCATAACTACAGGTCAAACCCTAATGGGTAGTGTGATAACTCCTTTAGAAGATCATTCCTCATCATCATATGCATTGATAACAATGTTTTTGGTTATTGTTCGTAAACATATTTTCCCCTTCAAATAATTAGATAGATGTCTCAAATATTCCCAACAATGAAGACAAATCATTTACCAACAACTTTAGAGATCGCTATTAGATTAGCGATCATCCTTTGAATTTTAGAGGTACAACTCCCTCTTATAATCTTCAAGGAATTAGAAAAATGAAAATAAAAATAAGGTATGCTTTTAAACTAGAAAGCAGAAAAGGCCAAACCCAATATCAGGAAGAATCCCAGTATCAAATGCAAGATACAAATAATAAAATATTGGCACAAAGACCAGTTTAATCTTGAAAATCATAGAGAATAAAAATACACTTAATATTATTTGGAAAATAAAATCTATCATGAAGAAATTGCTTAACTCACACAAAGGTAAAGCATAGCATTAAGTTACTCCTAAACACAAAGATTTAAGAGCATCAAATTATCCTCACAATCTGAATGCACAAAGACAAACTTAGTGATTCAATTCTTAGAAAATAGTAGCAAAGTCTATACAATATTGAGCTTTCAAAAATAATCTCCTCCTCTCAACTAAGAAAAAGATACAATATAGATAGCCTTTATTTCCCTCCAATACTTTTTAATTTTGTAATTGTTCATCTTTAAAGAATTAGTTATAATATGACCTTTCACATTCTGGTAACTGCCTTTTTTAAAAAAAAAGTTAGAAAAAAGAGCTTCAGATGTCGCTGGTGGGATTCCACATGTACTTTTGCTAACTCTAGTGGGGTTTTGTGAACTTTTGCTAAATTTCCACTTGGTGGGATTTTAAACAATTCAGCTAACTCTCCACTGGGTGGGGTTTTGTGAACTTTTTCTAACTTACCACCTGGTGGGATTTTAATAAAATTTTCTAACTTCCAACTAGGCGGGGTTTTGTGAACTTTTTCTAACTCTCCACCTAGCGGGATTGTGTAAATTTTTTAACTTTGTAATCACATCTTTGTGCTTGAAGATGAAAAATTTCATAACTTTCAATTGAAAGGTTTGTTTTCCATGAAATTTGAACAACAAGAAGCATGAACTCTCTATAATAAAACCCATGAATAATTTTTTCTCTGGATGCACAGAATCCAAGATCTAACATCATTTATATATTTCTAGCCAAAAACTTAAAATTTTAAAATCTCACTAATGGTAAGGCATCTTGGCATGAAAATTGGCCACATTGGACAAAAAGAGGTTAGGATTAGATCTACAAAAGGATTTTGCACTAGCTTCATCAAATTTTTAAAATTAATTGTTTTTTGTGATTTGGCAGGTTGAAGGGAATTATTATTTTAAAATAGACCAGGTCAAAACTTGGCCAACAATTGGATCTTTTTGGGGATGAGAACTATAAAGGATGAAGCAAGGAATCCATAATCTCAATCATGGGCCAGTGCTTAAATTCCATTGGGATACATAATCAAAGAGCATGGAGGAGAAGGAGCATGAGCAAGCTAAAAAATGGACAAAGCAGGAAAGGAAACTAAGCTACCAACACAACAAAAAATATCCTATGTACATGGTAGGAAGATCCTACCTCAAATGATCTCCAAGATAATCATGAAAATCCATTAACAGGCTAGGAGAAATAGTAATGTGTGTAGAACAATGCTTGGTGACTGATAATCACATGCACAACTAATTTCCCACTCATGACCGTTGCCATCAAATAAATAAAACCAACACCCTATAGAGACTTTCTAGATAAAGTCTTATGCTCAAAAGTCCGTTCCTCGTTGTATACTTTAGCAATCAAATGACTCATACCAACATTTCCTTGCATAAAATCACCAAAATCTTCCTGTGCAATGTCAGCTGTAATATCATGTTGCACTTTATTTTTTGAACAAAAAGAAACCATTCCTCGAATTGGACATCCCACATACAAATCATGAGATAAAGAAACTTCTTGAGTACCACATGTGGAAGTAATTGCATTATTTAAAAATTTTGGACCCCAATTTACAACAAAAGCTTCATTAAATTCATCAGACTCAATCTTCATTTCAGCCATTTCAATTCTTTTTTTATTTTCATCCATCCTACATATAGGTTCAAAAATTTGACTAAAACAACTTGAATATTGTGCAATATTTTTTTCAAAATTAAAAAATTCAAGAATGGGGGAATTAATTACCTCATCATTCGCTACCTTATCTTCAAGAACTTCATCAATAAACTAGAATGTTTCATATTCCGGCTGCATACATGAAGATAAAGAATTTGATTTTTCACTTACTAATTGGAATTGATTTCTAACTTCACTTTCAGTTGCACAATGTATATTATCATCTTCAAAAATGAATGCCTCTATTTTTGATAACTTGTTAGCATCTTCTTTCCCTAAAAATTGATCTTCCATATTCATGTTAACCAAATCATCTGGTAAATCTATATCAATATTTTTAAATCTAAAAATTTCAATTTTTGGAGCATAAGAAGGCATCAACAACTGGCCATTTTTGTTTACTTCCAGATTATTCATGTAGTGGATGAGTCTTCAGTATTTGCTGCAACCAAGGTAGAAGATGTCATACATGATTTTTGTCCATGAGAAGAGTAATTTTCTTCATCACTAGAAGAATTGGAAACATCTTCATCTATCTCATAGTTGAGATTATATATTTCAACATTAAAAGATTTAATTTCGACATCATTGATTTCATTTTTCTGAAAATGATTCTAATAAAAAACTGTGATATTTAAAAATTCAGTTGATGGGCATGAGAGATTTGATGAATTTTTCTTTTGAAACTTTGGGATTTTTTGCTGTGCACATTTTTCAATATTATTTTTCTTACATACCCTAGATAAGATAAAATCATCTTCAATATTAACAGCTTCTTGCTTTGCAATCTCAAGATCACTTACCTTACTTCACTTCAAGATAAAATGGACATCGAGATGTAATGCTCCAACAAAAATGGTCACTTGTAGTTATTTACTTGGCTAAAGATTATGAGGAATCTTTTATAGGCATCTATCAAACCGTTCTACAAAATCTCTTATAGATTCACCCTCTTTCTTTTTGAGGTTGAGAAATTGAAACAAGAGTGCACATGCATCAACTGATAGTTTAAACCTTCTAAGAAATTTCTTCTTCATGCTATCCCAGTTAGTTATACATCCATCTTCTAAAGATTGAAACCAAATTGCAACAACTCCAATGCGAGATTCAACAAATAGCTAACAAAAATATTTTCTTCTCTTACCCCCAAAATTACACAAGCTATGATGAAGGCTCGAATGTGATCATCTGCAACTTGTGAGTATTCTCCATAAATTTTTAGAAAATTCTTTCTTGAACCTACAAGTAAGTTTGAATATTGTGGGAATGCTAAAGGTCCAAATTGAGCACACCATAATGTAGATTTATGAAAACAATGGCTAGGTATTTTACCAAAAAATAATTTCTGGGCAGATCCCAAATAACAGAGTCACCAACCTCCATTTTAAATGAGGTATTTTCAGATTTCTAGGAAAACAAAAACACTTGAAAACACAGGAACTTTGATTCTTTACCTAGTGGAGTTGTGAAAAATCTGTTAGTAAACATATTGACCCCTTCAAATAATTACATAGATGACTCAAATATTCCCAACAATGAAGACAAATCAGTTACCAACAACTCTAGAGATCGCTATTGGATTAGCGATCATCCTTTCAATTTTAGAGGTACAACTCCCTCTTATGATCTTCAAGGAATTAGAAAACTGAAAATAAAACTAAGGTATGCTTTTAACCAAAAAGCAAAAAAGGCCAAACCCAATATTAGGAATAATCCCAATATCATATGCAAGATATAGATAATAAAATATTGGCACAAAGACTAGTTTAATCTTGAAAATCAGAGATAGTAAAATGATACACTCAATATTATTTGGAAAATGAAATCTATCATGAAGAAATTGTGTAACTCGCACAAAGGTAAATCATAGCATTAAGATACTCCTAAACAAAAATATTTAAGAACATCAAATTATCCTCACAATATGAATGTACAAAGACAAGTAGTAATTCCATTCTCAAAAAATAGCAACAAAGTCTATACAATATTGAGCTTTCAAAACTCATCTCCTCTCCTCAACTAAGAAAAAGATATAATATATATAGCCTTTATTTCCCTCAAAGAATTTTCAGTTTCATAAAGTTGTTCATCTTTAAAGAATCAATTATAATATGACCTTTCACATTCTGGTAACTACCTTTTCAAAAAAAAAATCAGAAAAAAGAGCTTCAGACGTCACTGGAAGGATTTCGTGTACTTTTGCTAACTCTGGTGGGGTTTTGTGAACTTTTGTTGACTTTCCACTTGGTGGGATTTTAAACAATTCTACTAACTCTCCATTGGGTGAGGTTTTGTGAAATTTTTCTAACTTTCCACCTAGCGGAATTTTGATCAACGGGATTTTGATCAACTTTTCTAGCTTTCCACCTAGGTGAGCTTTTGTGAAATTTTTCTAACTCTCCACCTGGCAGGACTGTGTAATTTTTTTAACTTTGTAATCACCTCTTTGAGCTTGAAGATGAAAAATTTCATAACTTTCAACTGAAAGGTCCATTTTCCATGAAATTTGAACAACAAGAAGCATGAACTATCTAGAATATAGCCCATGAACCATTTTTTCTTTGATGCACGGATTCCAAGATCTAACATCATTTACATATTGCCAGCCAAAAATTAAAATTTTAAAATCTCACCAACAGTAAGGCATCTTGGCATGAAAATTGGCCACATTAGACAAAAAAAGGTTAGGACTAGATCTACAAAAGGATTTTGTACCAGCTTCACCAAATTTTTAAAATTAATTATTTTTTGTGATTTGGCAGGTTGAAGGGCATTATTAGTCTAAAAGGGTCCAGGTCAAAACTTGGCCAACACTTATGTCTACACATGCTTCTAAAAAGCCTAATATCTTAACCAATTTGAGGGTAAAAATGTTTAACCCTACTACACCATCTACCAAGACTCATATGACTTTGTGTTTGTGGACATGGAATTCAAGATGTAAAGGATCGTTATGGTTTGTCTTTGATGCAGGAGCATCCAGTGGTGTGAGGGAAATCTTGCATCACCCAAAAAGATGATATCCATTTTTGTTCATGTTGTTTTCTTTTTGTAGATGTTTTTGAATTTCTAGATACCTTTTTCATCGAATAAGAGTTTCCAACTTTCAAAACTACTTTTCTACTTTTTTGCTCAACTGCTATTTTTAGCAGGTATGAATTTGAAGGTGTGGGAAGACAAAAATTTATGGGAAGGTTCAGGACGGAAAAAAATCACTTTGGTGAAAGAATCAGGTCAAGATCATTCACGGTTTGAAAGTTATTCAAATTCCAGTTTTCAATTTTTGCCGTAAGAAACCTTTCGAGTCCAATTTGAGCCCTAAACGGTTTCAGATGGGCCCGAAAATTTGTGGATTGCCAAATTGGAGGCCATTATCATTGAAGATCCAACAGTCAGATTAAAAGATATGGCTTCCGGAAGTTGGTGCATATTTTAGAAATGTGCTAATTTTTGAATGTGAATTTAAATTGAATTTCAAATTGTAATTTTGGCGCCAAGCCATGAAAACTCATAACTTGAATGTTGTTTTTGACTCCAAACCAAAAAGGGGCTATTTATGGGCTAGTTTTTGATTTTTGGAAAATAACTTTTTGGGGAAAGAGTTCGCATGTTGCGAAAAGAGGATTTTCTGCAATACTATAATATTTTTGAACTTCTGTAATTTTGCATGTATCACAGAGCTCGAGGATTTGTGATTCTCTGCATGTAAGAGTTCCATATTTTAATAGAAAATATTATTCTATATTTTGTGAGTGTATTTTTGTGTCTTGGGTTTTCTCCCTCGTTAGGTGGTATCAGAGTGGGTTTTCTTGAGCGTGTGGACAAATCACCGATCATGAGGCAGTTCGCACCAGGACTGTAGTTGTGGGTTCGAGGTATTCAAGATGGCTCCAAGAGTGATGCCTGGTAGGCTGGTGGTGCCAGGGGTGGCAGAGGTGGCATAAACACTGGTGGAAGAGATCCATTGGCGGCTGAGGGTTTCAGAGCCCTCCAGAGACAAATTTATACATTGCAGGAACATATGAGAAGAGGGTTAAACCCAGGAAGGAGGGAAGAGAGCGAGGATGAAGAAGAGGTGGAAGATTTAGATGTAGAAGAGGAAGAAGAAGTGATTGATCAAGATCAGATGCGGCTGATAAGGGCCATTTCGAAGATTGGAAAAAGACCTAGAATAGAAGTCCACAGTTATTTCGGAAGTTTGAACCCGAAAGAGTTGATCGATTGGATCAACGAGCTAGAAGAATATTTTGAGTATGAAGAAGTAGAGGACCCAAATTGGGTTAAGTTTGCAAAAATGACGCTGAAGGGCCATGTCAATATTTGGTGGAAAGAGGTCTAGTTGGAGAGAAATTGAAGAGGAAAAGGAAAGATCAGCAGTTGGGATCGAATGGTCGAGAAACTGAAGAAACAGTTCATACCAGTGGACTATGAGTTAGATCTACTAAAGAAATTGCAAGGGTTGAAGCAAGGAGGTAGATCTGTGAAAGAATACATAGAATATTTTCACAAGATGATCACTAGAACAGGCCATGCAGAAGCCAACAAGGAGAAGGTAGCTCGTTATCTTAATGGGTTACGACCGAGCATTCAAGAGGAGCTAAGCCTGGTCAGAATGACCACCATTGAGGATGCGTACCAGTTTTCTCTGAAAGTTGAGGAGAAGCTGAACAAAAGATTTGATAGCAAGGAAAAAGGATGAGGAGGTCAAAGCAGAAGGGGTAGTGGAAGATATTTTGGGAGCTGAAATGAGGATGAAAGGAGAAATGAAGATGCGGGTACCAGTCGAAGCCAGAAGAATGATAACTTCTACCGCCCTCGTGATCAAAACAATGGTGATAAAAGAGGTAGAGGATGAGGAAGATCTGTGCTAGGACCTGGAAGAGGTGGTTTTAGAGGAACTCGTTTCCATTGTGATGAAGAAGGGCATCGAGCCTATGAATGTCCACAACACCAAGGAAGGACAGATAGAAGGCCAGAAGGTCGTGGAAGGATTGCACATGTAGCTGAGGAGGCTCAATCCGAGTATTCAGATGATGTAGAAAGGGGAGAAGCCCTAGTGGTTAGAAGAGCCCTGGTGACTAAAGAGAAGGGGCCAGAACAGAGGAAGAATTTGTTCCGCACAAGGTGCAAGTGTGAAAAAAAATGTTGTGAGGTCATTATTGATAGTGGGAGCATCGATAATCTGGTGTCAGAAGAGATGGTTACAAAGTTGAAGCTAAAAAGGGAAAGACATCCACATCCATATCGGATTGCCTGGTTGCAGAAGGACCACAAATTTTTGGTCAATGAGCAGTGCATGGTGAAGTTCAAGATTGGGAGCTATCATGATGAGGTACTTTGTGATATCATCCCCATGGATGCATGTCACATGTTGTTGGGGAGGCCATGGCAGTTTGATAGGTGTGCTGTACATGATGGCCATGCAAACACTTATTCCCTGATGAAGGATGGAGTTTGTCATAAGTTGAAACCCCTGAAGAAGGATGAAGAAAAGGTATGCAGTAGTGCTAGAATTTGTTTTGTTGATGGAAGGAAATTTTTAGAAGGCATGAAGCATGAGCATATGTGTTATGCACTGATTCCTAGAATAGAAAGGGAAGATAGTGAGAAGGTGTCAGTAGAAGTTTTTGGACTATTGGATGAGTTTGAGGAGATTATTTCTGATAATGTACCTGAGGGTTTACCACCAATGAGGAAGATCAGTCATCAGATTGACTTGATCATTGGAGCTAGTTTTCCAAATAAGGAAACTCACAGAATGACTCCTACAGAAAATGAGGAGTTGAATAGACAAGTTCATGAGTTGTTGAAAAAGGGTTTGATCCGAGAGAGTTTGAGCCCATGTGCAGTACTTGTAGTACTAGCACCAAAGAAGGATGGGGAGTGGAGGATGTGTACAGAATCTAGAGCCATAAATAAGATAACAATCAAATACAGATTTCTCCTGCCAAGGATGGATGACCTAATGGACTGTTTGAGTGGAGCACAATACTTCACAAAGATTGATCTGAAGAGCTGATATCACCAGATCTGGATTCATGAGGGAGATGAATGGAAGACTGCCTTCAAGACCAAAGAGGGCCTGTATGAGTGGTTGGTCATGCCCTTTGGGCTAACCAATGCATCAAGCACATTCATGCGGCTCATGAATGAGGTACTGAAAGAGTTTCTAAGAAGTTTTGTCATTGTGTATTTAGATGATATTTTGATTTTCAGTAAGACCTTGGATGAGAATTTAATGCATATTCTTAGGGTTTTTGAGAAAATGAGAGAGGAGAAACTGTTGATAAATTTGAAAAAGTGCAGTTTTGTTAAAAGGGAGTTAGTGTACTTGGGGTTTGTTGTCTTAGCAGAGGGTCTGAAGATGGACCCAGAGAAGGTGAAGGCTATTTTGGAATGGCCTACCCCAAGAACCACTACTGAGGTGAGATCTTTCCATGGTTTGGCTAGTTTTTACAAGAAGTTCATTAGAAACTTCAGTAGTATTTGTACACCCCTGACTGAAACAATGAGAGGGGATAGAAAAGAGTTCAAGTGGAGCACTGGAGCAACGAAGAGCTTTGATTTGTTGAAGCAGAAGGTGACAGAGAAACCAGTTTTAGCCCTCCCAGATTTCAATAAGATGTTTCAGGTGGATTGTGATGCCATTGGTTGCATCATTGGAGCAGTGATGAGCAGAGAAGGTAAGCCCATTGCCTATTTCAGTGAAAAGTTAAATGATGCAAAGAGAAAATATTTTGTATATGATCAGGAATTTTATGCAATAGTTTAGTAGTCAGGGAAAATTAAATCAGAGGCATATGAAATGGGTAGTATTTTTGCAAAGTTACACCTTTGTTTTAAAGCATAGGAGTGGGAAGTCAAATAGGGTTGTAGATGCCTTAAGTAGGAGACAAAAATTGTTGACAGAGATGCAGATCGAAGTGTTTGGGTTCAATGAACTCAAAACATTATATCCTGAAGATCCTAATTTCGCAGAGGCTTGGAAAGCTTGCAAGGATCCTGTTACAGTTGACAGGATAAGGTGGCTGGATTTCATAATCTAGGATGGCATGTTGTTTAAGGGAAGCCAATTGTGTATTCTGAGGAGTTCCATGAGGGAGAACCTAATAAAGGAGAAGCATGGTGGAGGAATGGCAGGACATTTTGGTTGGAATAAGACCATTGCCATTATCAATGAACATTATTATTGGCCTCAATTATCACAAGATGTGAAGAATTTTGTGCAGAGTTGTAGAGTATGTTAGATGGCTAAAGGAGTGAGTTAGAATACAGGGTTGTATCAGCCCTTACTTGTACCAGAGAGGCCATGGGAGGATATAAGTATGGAATTTGTTCTTGGTTTTCCAAGGACACAAAGAGGGAATGATTCAGTATTTGTGGTAGTTGATAGGTTTTCAAAGATGGCATATTTCATCCCATGCCAGAAGACCCATGATGCAGTCCACATTGTTGACTTGTTCTTCAAAGAAGTGGTGAGACTACATGGTCTGCCAAAGAGTATAGTCTCAGATCATGATACTAAGTTCGTGGGATACTTTTGGAGGACCTTATGGAAAAAGTTGAAGACAGAGTTGAAGTTCAGTTCTGCACACCATCCACAAACTAATGGGCAGACTGAGGTTGTGAACAGGAGTCTGAGTAACCTACTGAGATGCTTGGTAGGAGATAAACCCAAGGGATGGGACTTGATCTTACCCCAGGCAGAATTTTCTTACAAAAATTCTGTCAATAGAAGCATTGGTAGATCACCATTCCAGATTGTGTATGGAGGTAGTCCCAGGACCGCTCCAGAATTGAGGAAGATGGACTAGGAGAAGAAGACTAGTGCTGAAGCCGAAGACTTTGTAGAGCACATCAAGAATATACATGAGAAGGTAAGAGAACATATTAACAAGATGAATATGCAGTATAAGGCTAAGGCAGATCAGAAGAGGAGGTATAAGGAGTTTCAAGTTGGTGATGAAGTGATGGTCCACTTGAGAAAAGAAAGGTTTCCAGTGGGAACCTATAACAAATTGAAGATGAAGAAGTTTGGTCCCTATAAAATTGTGAAGAGGCATGAATCAGGGAATGCATATGAGGTAGAGTTGCCAGATGGAGTCAACATTTCCCCTGTGTTCAATATTTTAGATTTGACAGAGTATCATGAAGGTGGCACAGAGGAAATATCAACAATAGAACAGTATGGTATTCCAGCTTCTACTTCAGAGAAGGAGTAGATTGAAGAAATCCTGGATAGCTGTGTGGGAAGGAGTACCAGAAATAGGCAGTATGAAGAATATCTGGTAAAGTGGAGAGGAAGGCCTATCAAAAATTCATTCTGGCTGTCTAAGGTAGAGGTTGACCATTTGGGTTTTCCTCAACCATCTGAGACCTAACGGGGTCACTTCTCAAATTACCTTGGGTGTCTGATGCAGGAGCATCCAATGGTGTGAGGGAAATCTTGCATCACCCAAAAAGATGATTTCCATTTTTGTTCATGTTTTCTTTTTGTAGATGTTTTTGCATTTCTGGATACCCTTTTCGTCGAATAAGAGTTTCCAACTTTCAGAACTACTTTTCTGCTTTTTCTGCTCAACTACTATTTTTAGTAGGTATGAATTTGAAGGCATGGGAAGAAAAAAAATTTATGGGAAGGTTTAGGACAGAAAAATAAGCACTTTAGTGAAATAATCAGGTCAAGATCATTCATGGTTTGAAAGTTATTCAAGTTCCAATTTCTGATTTTTGCCCTGAAAACCTTCCAAGTCCAATTTGAGGCCCTAAACAGTTCCATATGGGCTTGAAAATTTGTAGATCACCAAAGTGGAGGCCATAGGTTCTATTTTACAGAACATTGTCTTTTCGAGAGCTTTCTCAAAAAGGTATTAGATTGAAGATCCGACGGTCGAATTAAAAGATATGGCTTCCAGAAGTTGGTGCATATTTTAGAAATGTGCTAATTTTCGAATGTGAATTTAAATTGAATTTCAAATTGTAATTTTGGTACCAAACCATCAAAAATCATAACTCAAATGTTGTTTTTGGCTCCAAACCAAAAAGGGGCTATTTATGGGCTAGTTTCTGATTTTTGGAAAAAAACTTTTTGGGTAAAGAGTTTGCATGTTGCGAAAAGGGGATTTTCTGCAATACTGTAATTTTTTTGAACTTCTGTAATTTTGCATGTATCACAGAGCTCAAGGATTTGTGATCATCTGCACGTAAGAGTTCCATATTTTAATAGAAAATATTATTCTATATTTTGTGAGTGTATTTTTGTGTCTTGGGTTTTCTCCCTCATCAGTCTTTTGAGTGGAATAGTCTTGGTTAGAAAAGGTGACGTGATGAGAATTAGCCATGAGTAACCCACCATCACTTGGAGGTGATTGACATCAAGGTCAGTGGGAACATAAGTTTCTTGCAAGGCCTTTTCAAGAATGGCTTGATGGTCAGGCGATATATGCAATAACTCTAGGATAAAGATTTGCATTAGAGTCTTCCCCAAATGGTCAAGTAAATATTGGGACTTTGGTGGCTGTTATTTTTTTGGAGGAGGACCTTGAATTGTCACCTTGGTTCAATGAGTGTTGACAGTGCATTTTGGTGGCTTCTTTATGGTAATGGTATTGACATGATCATCAATAGTGTGAATGTGATTTAATATGGTGGTATAGTCAAATTTGACATTAGTGTAATTGGCTGAATTATTGTTGGTCTTATTACCCAAACTAGATGCCTTTCCCTTTCCATGGTCATGTAAAGGATAGATATGAGGACTTTATGATCGCTATTAGAGGATTGTTGTTGTTGTCCATTGACTATGATAGTACCATTTTCAACAAGGTCTTGGATGATATTCTTCAATTCTTAGCATTGTGAGGTGGAATGTTCTTTAGCTTGATGATTATTGCAAAAGGAATTGTCATCCCACCATGATGGTTTGAATTGTTTCAGGTCAAATGGTTTTACTTTAGGAATTTTTATAGTGCTATGTTGCAAAAGTTGTTTAAAAATTGAATTGATTGGTTCCCCAAGAGGAAGTGTATTTACGTTTGGTATGGAACTTCCTTTGGACTCTTTGTTCTTGAGTGTTTTGGACAACATTTGTTGTTTGATCAAGAGTTCTTGGTGTGTTGTTGGATGTATTGGGTCCTCTAAGTTTAATGGTAGGGCTTATGTATAGGGTACTGGCAAGAAGTTGAGTCCACTTTTTGGCCAAAAAGTGAAAGTGTTTTCCCTGATTTTTAGAATTTGACACATTTGACCTTAAAATTTGAAGCACTTAGAGATGGAATCTTCAAAAAAGTCACTAATCATAAAATGTAGTACTCAGAGTCTAGTTTCCAAATATGTAATACTAGATCCAGTACAAATTGAGTTTCAATAGGCATTTCTAAAAACCATTGTTTAAAAGTTACTTTTTTTTACCATACCATGCATGTGTAGAACATCCATATTTTGACCTAAATTATTGTATTTTTTAAAATAATTTTGGGAAAATACTTGTAACTCACTGAAGCACGTTTTCAATATTTTTTTGTAATTTTTTATTGAATATTTTTTTTTGTTAAATTTTTATTAGCCATATTTGTTGTTTTAAAAAATTGTCGTGTATGACACACATAAGATGACCTAAACTTATCATTTTTTGATTTTTTTTAAAAGTGAAAAGAATTGTTTGAAGTTGTTCTTGTGCAATCCCTTTGTCAAAATGTTATGTTGATAAAAAGTTATTAAAATAGTAAAAAACCCTGATATTTAAAGTTTATAGACCAGTTTCATCAGAAATTAATTGAAAAATAGAAAAAATAATCTAATTCTAAATTTTTTTACATATTTGGAATCTGCATTGTCTCATCTATAATGGGTTTTAATTTCGTCAAAATATTCTACAAAAAGTTGTCAACCATATGTCCAAACTCGGTATTTTTCTAACATTGTTAGAACCTTCAACTTGTAGGTCAAACCAGGTTGAAGGCTTATGTTCAGATTGCCAATGCCTTTCCCGAACCAAAATACAAGCCAATAACCTGAATAGAAAGAAAATCCAATTTCAAATGTTTAGAAATGGGATCCCATTTTGTAAATTGGGATCCCGTTTCTTAATATTAAATGCAGTGACCATTGATAGGGAAATGAGATCCCGTTCCTTTGTCAACGGTCCCCACATTTAATATTAGAGAACAAGATCTTGATTATAAAATGGGATCCTGTTTGTTTTTAACCATTTTAAAAAAATTACTAGCAAAGTTTACTGTGAAGTTTGCAACTTCACATGTATGACCGAGTGCGACATATTGGGCTATTTTTCATCAACTTTTGTCTTTACAAGTGGTGAAATTACATTTTTGATTATTTTTTCAAAGGATGCATCATGTAAACCATTTTGAAGTGGAATTGTGTTAGTTTTATACTCATTTGGAGGAACAAAGGGTCTTCAACTTGCAATATGGATTGAATTTTTTGA
This sequence comes from Sequoia sempervirens, assembly GCA_007258455.2. Lineage (NCBI taxonomy): Eukaryota > Viridiplantae > Streptophyta > Pinopsida > Cupressales > Cupressaceae > Sequoia > Sequoia sempervirens. The sequence goes on from VDFB02281492.1 coordinate 654,499,900, forward strand.
AGGAGGCATGAAGAAAATAGTTTTTAAAGTGGAATTGTGCTAGTTTTCTACTTGTTTTGAGGAACACAAGAGGAAGAATTTTGTCCTTATAGGTCTTCAGCTTCCAATTTGGATTGAATTTTTTGAAGAATTTCACTAATGAAATTCATTTGTGCTTGAGAATTTTATAATCATGGGTTCACAAGCTCATAATAAGAGGAGGAAAATACTGACTCCTAAAGAAATTGAAGCAAAGAGAGAGAAGGAGAAACAAAGATAGAGAAATAAGAATGAGAATTAAATCAATGAATGATGGTGGAGCATGCAATTCTACAACTATTGAAGATGAAAAAATTGAGGAGACCATGATTGTAGATGAAGCTAATTTGCAAGAAGTCAATTTTGAAAAGAATATGATTATACAAGCAAGTCCTGCTATGTCTTCAAATCTCTCTTTCAATGCTATGGAGAATGTTTCAATATGCACAAATCCAAGTATGTCTTCAATTTCACATGTTAATGAAATGGTAAATTTGTATGTAGAAGTTTTACAAGATGCTGGACTTAACAATGTTGACATTGATAATATTTAGAGAGATGAAAATTTTATAGAATTTGTTGAAAATGAAAAAGAAAAATATTTTTTTGAAAATGAAAATGAGAATGAAAAATATTTTGTTGAAAATGAAAATGAGAATGAAAAATATTTTGTTGAAAATGAAAATGAGAATAATCCTTTTGTTGAAACTGAAAAAAAAAACCATTTTGTTGATGAAAATGAAAATGAAAACTATTTTGTTGATGAAAATGAAGATGAAAATGTAAATCGTTTTGAAGTTGAAAATGAAAATGAAAATGAAAATCTAGAATGTGATGTTGAATTTAATGAAAATACTTTTTTAAAAATTGAAAGTGATGTTTTTGATAATCTTCCTGGTCAAATTTCTTGGAGGCAAATAATCTGAACACATGCGAATATAATATACAAAAAAATCTTTTATTGTAAAAAAATTGCATTTCAATGTCAACTAATGATGCAATTGATGAGAATGCAATAAATGAGGAAAATAATGAAAAGGTTAGGCTTTTTTGTTAAACCATAAAGAAAAGATCAATCATTAAAACATGTTACATGTCTATTGTTGCTAGTGCCATTTAGTCTATTGGGAAAAATAGTCGATCTAAAGATAAAAATGCAACAAGAAGAGCTATAACAAATGCTATAGTTAATAAATAAAATTTGAATAAAAGAATGGTAAGCAATATTAGTGAAGTTTCAAAAATGCATCCTAAAACATTGCTAAGAGTGGAAAAAAGAAGAGAAAGTATAGAAAATGATCCTATCAACCAATTTTGGAGTTTTAGTGGTCGAATCGCAAGGTCTAATATAAAATTGAATGTTGAAATTAAATCTTTGATGGAAAAATATTGGTATGATAATACTAGGGTTTCATCTAATGCTAGAGATGTTTTAAAATTAAGGGTGAGGTACAAAGTTCACGATCCTCATCCAAAACACCTATTAGATACAACACAAAGTAAATTTTATAAAAAAATTTGTGGTGATTTAGTGTTATTTGGTAGCATTAAAATAAGTCAAAGGTTTTTTGAAAAATTTAAACCCTGGTATGTAAAAATTAATAAGCAACAAATATCTTGTTGTTGTAAAATGCATGTTCAATTTCATTATTTTTATGATATTTTTTGATATATACATTATACCTTGCATACTAACATGATTATACAGGAATGTGGTATTAATATGCCACTTGAAGCAATAAGGGAGTTTATTTAAAATTTGTTTTATGAAAGATCTAATGGTAAATTGTTTTATTTAAGTTCTTGTATTTCTGGACAATGCATTAACTGTGGAAATCTTCCATTCTTAAGAATTTGTATGCATGAAAGTGTTGATAATGATTTTGGACAACAATTAGTAGATGTTAAAATATTTAATAATGTTCACTATTCTTTAAAAGATGGACAAATAGGAAAGTGTTGTGGTTTAGATACATAAAAAGTTAGTGTGCATGCATTCATGAGTGAGTTTAAGAAAAAGATTGTACCAAAATATGTCATGCGATCTCAACATGTTCGATGGATTGATGACCAATTTCGTGCATGTAGAAACACATTTCCAATTGGTACTATACTTTCAGTGGTTGATTTTGCAGAAAATTATACTCTAGCTCCGCAAGAGGAAATTCAATCATAGTATTATAATTTAGCATGCAAGTAGCTATGTTTGTCCATATTGTTTATAGAAAAGCAGATGATAGCACTGAGGATGATATAATTTTTTTGAGGGAGTATCATTTTTATTTGAGTGACAACCGGTTACACTCGTTAGAGTTTGTTTAATACCGTTTCAATATATTTTATAGAAATTTAAGAGAAAGAGGAATCTAGATGATAAAACACCTCATATGGTCAGATAATTGTACGGGGCAGTTCAAGAATGCTCAAACGTTCTATTGGTTAAGTAGGGTTCATAAGGAACTTAATGTCTAGCATATATGGAATTTTTTTGAAGCTGGGTATGGTAAAGGAGAACATGATGGAGCTGGTGCGTGTGCCAAAAGAATTCTTTCTAGAGAACAATTAAAATTCGAGGATGTAGTGAAATTTAAAGATGCATGTGGGATTGTGGTTGGTGTAATACAAGATTATCTACACCTGGTTCAAGTGAGTACTCTACAGTTCATTGATTATTTTGGTTGGTTGAAGAAGAGAACATTGTACCTAGAGTTGACTGTGAGACAATCAGTGGATCTACTAAATGGAATTCATTTAGGAGTTCGACAACAACCACATGGACTATCTAGACAAGGGAGCTTGCATGTTTTTTTCAATTTTGTATCTTAGGATATTGGGAAGCATGTGAAAATATAGAATGGGTTGAATAGTGGGAGAAAAGATTGTTGACACCTACACAAGCACATGATCAATATGAAAGAACTATTGAAGAAAATGATCAAGTTTTTGCATCTGAAGACTATGAACATGTTTTAGACCTTGTACAAGAAGGTAATTTAATTTAATTTATTTCATTTTATTTCACTTTATTAAGTTATTTTGTAATACTAAATTATTTATATGGATATGTGCAAGTTATTAAATCAAAATTTGTTTACATGACACATGTATGCTATTGTTGCACTTGAGGGGAATGAAGAGGAAACAAAATATTGGTTGGATAATTGTGTGGAGACTAAAAATAAGTTAATAGCACCTCGAGAAGATGATGGATATCATTATCTAGCAGGTACGGTGATCCCCTTAAGACATCCCCTAAGAAAATTTTGATAACAAGTTTTTGATCCCCTTAAGAAATTTTTTAGAACAAGTCTTTGATCCCCTTAAGAAAAATTTGAGAACTTATTTGATGATGGTTTTCATGTTTTCCAATAGGATCAGTGGTGGTTGTTGGCACTTGGCTACGAAAATACCTGAAAAGGAAGAATGGTCTACTTGCATTCGAAGATTATGAAATGCATAAAAAGATTATACATTATTCACATTCGGTGGTGGCAACAAATATAAAACTAGGTTGATATCATGGAAGAACTACAAATAAAGTGCTATGGACAATTTCTATGGAAGAGCATGAGTCAATCATAGATGCATTGCAAAAAAGAGAGGATGCAGATGGTACAATGGAATAAGTAAATATAGGTATATATAGTTTTAGTTTTATATTGTCCTTCTAAATAGATTAAATACATGTTTCAATATTGGTCAAGTATATTATTAGTTGAAATTGATTTAAATTGTCCTTTTATAGATCCTTAAGCTATAATCACAAAAAGGATCTAGTCCATGCATATTCAACCTAGACAACATGGAATACTTGGTAAAAAAGGTAATTATTAGCTAAATTATATATTTAAATACATGTTTTGATTACATATTGATATTTCTTGTACATTAATAGTTAAAATTGATTTATTATCCTTTTATGTATCCTTAATCCATCATTGCATTGATCTCATACTTTGAAACAAAAAGGAGAGGATGCCTGGATTCAACCTACACATATGTGTGGAATAATTTTAAATGTAGGTACTTGAGTTGTGCACATATAGATAGTTTTATATAAATTAAAATATGTACATTTTGATGATTTCATTAATATTTCTTGTACCTTTTTGATATCAAGTGGTGTGAAGACCTACTACATTCTAGGCACGAGTTTGAGATGTTCTTGAGATGACATATCCAAATTTTGTAAACATTGTTTTGAGATGACATACATGTACATACATACTTATATAATTAAACATTTTGTACAAATTAAATATATGTACATACAAAATTATGTACTCTATGTAATTCTATGTATCAAAATTGATATTCTGTATATTTTGTTTGTTAAATGTGCATATTTTCCTACTTTGAAACTTTATATTTGATTGTATAATCACTAAATATCATGCATAAATTATTGTTAAATGAATTATATCCTTAATACCAACTTGTATTACAACCCCTTAAGACATCCCCTTAAGACGTGGATGTGGATTCACATATCCTAAATATTATACTTAAATATATCATTTGTTATGATGACTCACCCTAAAACTTATAATACTTGTTTATATCACTTAATATTTATACTCAATTATACTCTTCTTTGATCCCCTTAAGATGTTGTATTAGGACCCCATAAGACATCACCTTAAGATGTGTCATATTAGCACATATCCTAAATATTATACTTAATTATATCATTTGTTATGATGACTCACCCTAAAACTTATAATACTTGTTTATATCACTTAATATTTATACTCAATTATACTCTTCTTTGATCCCCTTAAGACATCATATTAGGACCCCTTAAGACGTGTTGTATTAACACATATCCTAAATATTATATTTAATTATATCATTTGTTATGATGGCTCACCCTAAAGTATAATACTTGTTTATATTAGTTAATATTTATACTTAATTATACTCTCCTTTGATCCCTTAAGATTTCATATTAGGACCCCTTAAGACATCCCCTTAAGACAACCTATAAATTAGTGTTGGATGCTTTTATTTGTTTTGACAACTTATAAATTAGTATTCGATGCTATTATTTGTTTTGACAACTTATAAATTAGTATTGGATGCCATTATTTGTTTTGACAACTTATAAATTAGCATTGGATGCCATTATTTGTTTTGACAACTTATAAATTAGTATTGGATGCTATTATTTGTTTTGATAGCTTATAAATTAGTGTTGGATTCTATTAATTATAGAATTTATTAATACTTTTGTTCTCTAATCTTGTATGGTATTGTTTATTTCTTAAAATTTTATCCTTTCTGGTATATAAACGGATTGCTTTTGTTTGTAAATTATGATTTATTTATTAATTATTGATTGATATGAATTGAATAAGTTCATTAACTAATTATCGCTAATTATTGAATGTACACATCATTTATATCATGTATGAGATCACTAAATTTGTAAAGGACAAATATTAAAATTTCCTATTAATTTCAACTTTAATTTCACATTAATGTCCTGTATTAATGTCTTGACTATGAACATAAAATGCATAAATGTACATGTGTAAATTAAAATTTCAAACAATAATAAAGTCCATAATTTACAACATATTAAGTGCATGAAACCAATATATTAAGCACATGAAATAAAGTCCATCAGAGTACAACCCATGAACCAAAGTTCAACTAAGTACTTGAGCCATGAAATATAAAGTTCAACAAAGTACATGAGAAACCAAAAATGTAGTCCATGAAATAAATAAATATAACCCATAAAATCATGTTTATAGGTCATGTATTGTCTCTATAATCAAGAGACCTCTTCACCCCATGCAGACTATGTGGATGACCTGAAACACTCTGTACAAGAGAAAGATGAAATCAGATGTAAGACAATGAGAAATGATTTAATGACAATTTAATTTATAATTCATCATAAAATTAAATTACCATCATATTTGGGTTTGGATGCTCTAGTGCACCTGAACCAACCTCTCAATTCTCTAAATCAATGTACATAAACATCTATACTTGAATTAAGTTAAAATATATATATTCAAGTTTGTACATTTTGTGTAGAATTTTTTTTAAACAACCTAAAAATTAGAGGCCTTATGTGTAGCCGCAACATCTAATGTTTTCCCAATGCCCATTCTCATTGTGGTATTAACCTAGACATACATGTAGATATTTAACGCTTATAATATTTACAAGTATACATGGACATTTCATATATAGTGAATTTAAAATTCATAATTGTAACTATATTAATGTAAGTTAAACAATTTACAATATAAATGTACCTTCCTTTGATCTATGACTCTTGATAGTCGAGGAGTCTCGACAACCCCTTGGGTGGAACTGACATGGAAGCCGGTTGACTCCCCTAAACCAACATATATATTTGAAACACATGTTCATGATTCAATTATAAATTTAAAACTCAAGTTAAAAATCATTTCATATATAATTTAAAAAATTGAAATCAAAATACTCCATAAGGGTTGTTGACTAGGAATGGTATCGATGTAAGTACTTGTGGAGCAAATGATTGCCCCATCGTTAGTGTAATCTATACACCAAACAATTTGATTGTTAAAATGTATTGCAAACTTTTCTTTGATATATACATTCATCAAAATTCTTATAAAATGAATGTATAGATGCATATTTATACCTGTGTTGTAGTGTTTTAGGGTGATGGTTTGTTGTAAGAAATTCTACAAATGAACTGATGTGACCATATGAACCACCAGAATCTCCACATCCACTGGAACTAGGTGTGGCCTGATCAGGTCTATAGAATAATTGATGACAACTAGTACACACATGTGAGACCCTTGACACTCTTGGAGTGGTACTCAAACCAACTCCATAAAACACTCCTCCATCATCAGCATCTCTATGGTCCACACCACTATCGTAGAAGCATGCTAATAAATTTATCTTGAAAGTGTATTAAGGGATCCTAATGTCGAGAGCACTGCTCGATGATGCACAGGTGTGGGAATGGGAGGACCAAGAGTAGCAACAAGGGGTTGTGCATGCACGGGGCATTGGGGATCAACCCTTGCCCCTTACCTCTATTGTGGCATGCCACCACCAACACCATGAAATGATTCAAAATCAAAATAATTATGGTTTTTCCTCATAACAAACTCTACATACATTTTCCTAAAAAAATACAATGGGTACTCCCAATTGGTGTGTGGTGGACTATCAAAAAGCATATACCATTAGTCCCAAGAATTTATAGTCATCTATGGATGTATACACCACCTCATGGATATTCTACATTTATTGGGAGGAATGGGATGCCAAGTAATAGGGTCGAGAAAGTAAAGGGATAGGTGGGATTTTTTTATTTTAAGGTCTAAAATTTGTTTATAAGAGTGTCTGTCTGCATAAAATTGTCTCATCTGCTCTCTCTCTCTCTCTCTCTCTCTCTCGTTGATGCCTATCTAGATCATAATCAATAGTCTTGATGGAATCCACAATGTTTTGTATCACAGATGCAAAATGTCTCATGTGTGATGGAATCAATGCTTGATTCTACATAGCGTTGATTTGATTTTGAATGGATACAACTTGATCATTTATGCATGCTTGCAAGCGAGCCTCATTAGATGCAATGGGTGTTGGAGGTGGGATATTAGGTTGAGTGGGTGGAGGGGGAGGGGGAGGTTGAGGGGGAAGTGGAGGTGGTTGAGGTGGTGGATTGATGATATCATCAATGTTAAATTGATCCATCATATTAGATATAAGTGCACATGCATTAAATTATACAAAATTAACATACAAACCTACAAAATTACAATAAATAGTAAATTTGAAACACACATACAAATTTATTTAAATAGGATCTATATACATATACATACGCATACATATACATTGATTGAACTTGAGCATGTGCATACAAAATTCAAAATTTAACATGTACATACATTTAAAATAAAAAATACGATGCATAATTTGCATGCATACGTCATTCAACTAAACTATGAACATACATACAAATTTCAAAATTTAAGATCTAGAACTATATACAATTTTAATACATGTACATTCTAAAAAATAAACTTGAAACATTCACAAAAATCTCATTATATATATATATTACAATTTTCCAATAGGAGAAATCATGATCTATTAGATAATCTTTAAATATCTACTATTATAAATTCATCATTATAAGTTCATAAATTCCACCAAATTCATAAATTCATGTCATTAAAAATATTCATTTGGAACCAAAAATCATAAATTCACGTCACTAAAAATATCCATCGAACCAAATTTATAAATTCATCACACAAAATATCCATCGAACCAAATTCATAAATTCATAACTAGAAGAACATTGTCTTAATTTAGAAACTATTGTGGCTCTCTACTGCATCTCTTCATTTCTTTGCATTTTACTTTTCAGAATCAGAAGTTCTCCTCTCCTCTCCTCTAGCCATTGTCGATGCTCATCTAAGATCCAATCCATAGTCCTAACAATATCATCAATGGTTTGCATCCTAGATGCAAACATTCTCATAGGTGGTGCAGCACATTCTTGATTTTGAATAATGTTGATTTGATCTTGGATGGTTCTAACATTGGCATTGATTCATGCTTAAAAATGAGCACCATCAATTTTAGGTGGTGGAGGTGGGTGGTTATGAGGTGGAGTGGGTGGAGGTGGAGGCGAAGGTGGTGGAGATGGATGACGTGGAGGTGGATTGTGAATATTATTGAATCGATCCATGTGATCTCTAAGATATGAGTGAACTTGCATTAGATTTGTAATTTCAAAATGTAAGATACATTTTTAGGAAATACCCTGAAACCATTCAATATAAATGGCCTAATTGAATACAAATGATAAAATATGTAAGCCTCATTTATGTCTAAGGCATGTTACTTGAATGAAAAAATAATTAACTATTAATATAGGAAAATTTATGAATGCTATAGGGTTTACAATTTAGAGTTTAGGATTTAGGTTTTAGGGTAATAGGATGGCTTAAGGGGATCTATGTAGTAAGGTCCTAGTACAAAATGACATGGATTTCAAGTGAATACAATTTGGTGAAGATGCCCAAGGCAACCAAATTTCATTAAGGTCGAGGCAACTTCACCAAATTTTATTCACTTGAGCCATGTCATTTTGTCCTAGGAACTTACTAGACATAGATCCCCTCAAGCCATCCTATCACCTTAAACCATAAATTGATCAACATAGATCATGAAATCTCATTCATATTATAATCTTGCATGATCTTATTATTGTTAAATTTGGTTGCCTTGGGCAGCTTCACCGAATTTTGAGAACTTATTTGATCCCCTTAAGAAATGTCATATTAGGACACCTTAAGACATCCTAAAGTATGGCTTAGGGGGATCTATGTAGTAAGGTCTTAGTACAAAATGAAATGGCTTAAGTGAATAAAATTTGGTGAAGATGCCTAAGGAAACCAAATTTCATTAAGGTCTTAGGCAACTTCACCAAATTTTATTCACTTGAGTCTTGTCAGTTTGTGCTAGGACCTTACTAGACATAGATCTCCTTAAGCCATCCTATCACCCTAAACGATAAATAGATCAACCTAGATCATGATTTATCTCATTCATATTATAATCTTGCATGATCTTATTATTGTTAAATTTGGTTGCCTTGGGCAACTTCACCAAATTTTGAGAACTTATTTGATCCCCTTAAGAAATGACATATTAGGACCCCTTAAGACATCGATTTACAATTTAGGGTGATAGGATGGCTTAAGGGTCCTAGGATAAAATGAAATGGATCAAGTGAATAAAATTCGGTGAAGTTTCCCAAGGCAACCAAATTTCATTAAGAGCCTAAGAAAAAATGATGGATTTAGGGTTTAGGGTTTAGAGTTTAGAGTTTAGGGTTTAGGGTTTAGAGTTTAGGGTAATATGATAGCTTAAGGGAATCTATGTAGTAAGGTCCTACAACAAAATTACATGGCTTAAGGGAATAAAATTTGGTGGAGTTGCCTAAGGAAACCAAATTTCATTGTAAGGTCCTAGGACAAAATTAATGCTTTAGTGATTAGGGTTTAGGATTTAAGGAACTTAGGGTGAAGTTTTGGTGTCCTTTGGAATAATAAACTTGCAAGTTAGTGAATTTTTTTTCTTGTGGAATAGTTGATTGAGATAGCTCTTGTTTCAATTGACCAACCTAGATCATGAGATTTCATTCATATTATAATCTTGCATGATCTTATTATTGTTAAATTTTGTTGCCTTGGGAAACTTCACCAAATTTTGAGAACTTCTTCGATACCCTTAATAAATGTCATATTAGGACCCCTTAATACATCGATTTATGATTTAGGGTGATAGGATGGCTTAAGGGGATCTATATCTAGTGAGGTCCTAGGAAAAAATGACATGACTCAAGTGAATAAAATCTAGTGACATTGCCCAAGGAAACCAAATTTTATTAAGGGCCTAGGAAAAAAAATGATGGATTTAGGGTTTAGGGTTTAGAGTAATAGGATGGCTTAAGGGGATCTATGTAGTAAGGTCCTACGACAAAATGACATGGTTTAAGGGAATAAAATTTGGCGGAGTTGTCTAAGGAAACAAAATTTCATTTTAAGGTCATAGGACAAAATGAATGCTTTAGTGTTAAGGGTTTATATTTTAGAGTTTAGGGTTTAGGACATTTAGGGTGAAGTTTGGGGCCCTTGGAATAATGGACTTGCAAGTTAGTGACTAGTTTATGAATAATTTTGATTTTATGAATAGATTGACTATTTCTGTAATAGAAACATATAATTATGTATTATTAAGATTGAGTTTGATGTATAGTTTAATTAGATATTTTTTAATTGAATATAAGATTATTTTATTTAATTTTTTTTCATTAATATTTCCCACTTAAATGAATTTTATGATATAAAATGTATAATATAAAATTAGTTAATGTCAACTAAATCAAGTATTTTATTTTGGATTGTTTGGAATTGAAAGAACCTAAAAGAAAGAAAAGAAAAATATTTAGATTCTTTTAGTGTCTAGGTAACTAGTGCAAATTGAGATTTTAGACTAAACTAGAAGCCTAATTAACAAGTAATTGACTAGAATGAGGGTTAAGATTGTCAAAAGACAACATACAACACATGTAAACATGAAATGGAAACAAGGCATGACTAAGAGAGATCAAAGCATAAAATAGAAATGAATGTTGAATATTATCTAATTAAGTGACAATTGGAAATGGATTGTACATTTGGATTTAGGAATTTGCTAACTATTGCAAATAAACATTGATAAAATTTATGAATTGTAACTATTCTTTAACATATTGTTTTCTAATCTAATTATAATTTAACATTGAAAGTAAAGTTTAACATATTGTTTTCTCCATACAATGCAAATGAAATTTAAAAAATTTAAGTAATGAAAATGAATTTTCTTGAGCTTGAAATTAGGGTTTTCAAAATCAAAATTATTTGTTTAATTTCAATTTAGGGTTTTAGCAAATTTTTTTGTTTCAATTCAATTTAGGGTTTCAATCTAAGAAATTAGGGTTTTTAATGCAATTTTTTTGTTTCATTTAAAACTAGGGTTTTAAAATCCAAGGGTGATCCCACAATAGTGGTTTACAATTTTTGGCCAAACTAGACACTAAAATAATCTTTTTTAACTAAATCTTCACTTCTAGGCACCTATAGTAGCTAAACCGTGAGGAATTTGGAGATGATGCAAACTAGAGTTTTATGAAATTTTGTCTATACATTTTAAAAATATTTTTTTCAAAATTTTGGAATCAGAATGCACTTCTTTTTCCATCTACCTTGAAAACTAGTTTTTTTTTTTTTAGAAAACAACATTTTTAAAAAGTGACGCTCACCGTATAACATATAATTTTTTTTCCATAAAGGATAAAATTATAATTCTTTCAAATTTAGATTTTTAACTTTGATATCTAGTGCTTCCACTTGGTTAGATTGTTTTTTATTGAATATTTTTTCTTTAATCCAGTTTCAAAGTCAAACCAATTACAATTTAGGCATAACGGCCATATAACGCATAACATTTTTTGTATGTATCAAAATTCAATTTTTTTTGGATCAAGGACTTCAATATCTGGTGCACTCATATTTCTCAAATTTTTATGTGATAATCTTCTATTTTTCCACATGTACAGAACAAAGAGCTTGATTTTTGGTGAAAAAACTATATTCACAAGAAATAAAAAATATAAATAATAATAAAATTAAATTTATTTAAAATTATACATTTTGTGAAGCTTATAATAAGGAAAACATACTTACAAAAATTAAATTTTAAAATGATTCATTTGATCCCCCAAAAAGTAAATCAAAAGTGTTTTTTTATCAGCATTTTGATAGGTGTAAAGGAGACTCTGTTATAGGTATGGTTTAAAACTAGTAGGTTTCTATCCAAGGGGGTTTGATCTAAGGTAGTTTCATCAAAACCTCTTCAATTGGAATACTTTAAATATAAAATTTTAAGGCTTAAATCATTATATTTTCTAAAAATATGTGATTTCAACAAAAAAATAGAATCTCCCAGAAATTGTAAACCAACTTTGTGGGATCAACCCCAATTTTTTTGTTTGATTTGAATTCAGGGTTTCAAAAAGCTTGATTAGGGTTTCCAAATGCATTTTTTTTATTACATTTCAATTTCTAGGGTTTTGAAATGCAATTTTTTTTGTTTCCTTTCAATTAGGGTTTCCAAATGCAATTTTTTTTGGTTTGATTGAACAATTTAGGTTTCAAAAGCTAAATTTTGTTTCTAAAATACAATTCAAGGCTCATTTTTTCCTTTCTATTCAATATCTTCAAGTATTATTACATTTTTCATCGATTTCTACAATTCCTCATTTCTATTGTTATGAGAAATAAAATGCTTAAAACACCAAACAAATTAAAAAAAGGGTAAAATCTATTCTTCTATTAACAATTTCAATAAAAAAAATGCTAAAAAGTGGGGGTGGAGGCATAACTATAGGTTAGTTTTAGTAGTCGCTATCACTCACCAAATTAGGATCTCATGCACACTGAGAATGAAGTTTTGTTCATTTCTTAAAAAATAAATACCATTACAAAACAAGATTCCAATTATTACAAAACTGGATCTTGATTTTTATAAATCGGGATCTTGTTTCATACTAATTGAGATCCCTTTCCATGTCCATTAGTTCAGGGCCCTTTAATAAACAAGATCCCAATTTTTAAAAAGCGGGATCCCATTTGACATTTAGGCTCAGGACCTAGAAGCTAAATGGGATCCCAATTTTTAAAAATCAGGATCTTGTTTATAAAAATCAGGATCTCGTTTTTGCAATGTCAATTTCATTTTTTTGGCTAAGGAAAAAACTTCCACGTTTCATGGATTCAACTTTGTGCACTTACCCTACATTGTCTTGGCATCAATGACTCCATCATTGGTCACATTCTTGTTATGAGCCCAATATTTTCCTTTTTCATTTGATGTGTTTTGGGTGGTTGTGTTTTTGTTGGAAGTCTTGATTTCTCCCTTGTTAATGAGGTCCTTTTCAAGGATAATGCCTTTCTCCACTAGGTCAAAAAATGAAATACAACATTGCATTCATAAATCATGTTTCAAGTTTGAGTTGAGGTTTTCAATGAATAGGACAACTTTTATTTTTTAGGTATTTCAATGGGACATCTGCTAGCCAAATCCCTCCAAAGTTGGAAGAAGGAAACAAAGTTTTCACCATCTTCTTGTGTGGTATGAGATAGGGTGGGAATAGTTATTTCATTGTCAATGTTGGAAAAGTGTTCCAAAAATTTGTCTACTAGGTCTCCCCATGTTCTTATGCTAGTTGGTAAGTGTGCAAACCACTCAAGTGCTTTCCCTATATTACTTTGTGGGAAGAGCCTCATTAGATATGTTGGTTTGTATGCAATGTCTATGCAAGTGGTAGAAAAATATCTTATGTGTTCGATAGGATTTCCCTTCCCTCTATACTTAGGAAAGTTAGGTGTGGAATAGCCATGTGGGAAGGGTGGCATGTATAGACTCTTGTCGAATGGATAGGGACATAAGTATTTTGTGGAGTAAGTCTTCTTGTTGGACACTTGCATGTTCTTTATCTATTGTTGTAGGGAAAGCCTTTGCGTTTGTAAAACATCCACTTGGGTCAATGATGGGTCTTGTGTATTTTGAGAGTCCATATTAGCATTTTGGAATCCAATATTATGGGATGGTTTTTGATTGGGTATGTGTGTATATGGCAGATTTTGGTTTTGTATATGGGTGTAAGGTGGTGTTTGGTTATGAAAGTTTTGATTTGGAATATGAGTGTTGTGAGGAGGATTGGATTGTGTATTCCATAAACTAGTAAATGCATGACCATGTGGAAATTGGTTGCCATATTTTGGGAAAGGTCCTTGGTTACCATGTGGCATGATGGATCCTTGGTTGCCATATTTTGGGAAAGGTCCTTGGTTACCATGTGGCATGACGGATCCTTGGTTGCCATATTGCGTGTTTTGGGGAATGGATCCTTGAGTATTGATTTGCACATGTGTATGGGGAGTAGGCCCTTGTTGTGACATAATTGAATGTTGAGAGGCCCCAATATTTGGTATAGCATTTTTTTTGGGAGTCTTATTGATAAAAAATTTTGGTCTTTTGGTTGAGGTATTTATGCCAAGTGGATTGGAAGATGATGCCCTTATGGTATTTGATGTAGAAAAGGGATTGAATGGAGTAACAAAGGGTTGTGACATAGATTGTGTTATGGTGTTTTGAGTCATTCCTTGTGTCATGTTTTGTTTTCCAAATGGTAAGGTATGGATTGTCATTGCACCTTGTGAGGACCCTCCTAATGGTATAGATGTGTTGACTTGTGAGATAGAGCCACTAGAAGTAGGTGTATTGTGTCCTTGAATTTTCTTATTTGGTGTAGGTGTTGCTTGTAGTGTATTGACATAAAAATCATGGGGTAATGTGGCTCCTTCTGACAATAGTTTATCTAGGAAACATTGAGGGCCTAGTGCCACAATTTCATCCACAAGAAAGGCTACTTCAAGATCTTGTGCAACAACCTCTACTTCTTCTATGGTGACAGTTCCTTTTGGGTCTCTAAGGATGATTTTTTTGAATGGACTGGGGAATGACTTTTGTGGTATGGGTTCCCCTTGGGAGGAATTAGCAAAGGGGTTGATAAACTCATCATATTATGGGAAAGCCATTTCTTTTCATTTCCTTTGTAGCCTTGTTTCAACCATAAAAGACTTGCAAGAGGGAGGTGAATGTAATGGTGATATGCTATGATGTCTAAGGTGACTATGTAAAAGGTATGGTTATGCCTAGGTATGACTAAGACCAAGTTTATGCAACTAATATTTTTTGGATATTTTAAAGTATAGGATATGCCTAATGAGGGTACCAATATATAGATTTCAAATCGACAAGATGTCAAGATGTCAATAGTATAAATGTCACAATGAGGTCCAAAGCTATGGTAATGTCCATGCAAAATGTTGTCTAAGGATAATACCAAGATAAAGGATCAAAGTGAAATAGTCAAATGTCAAGAGTGTCACAATGAGGTCAATATCTTGGGTATGTCTACGGTATGCCAAATGTGATGCAAGAGTGGAAGGCTTATGGGCGTGAGTGGTAATATGACCTAAGAGAATGACTAAGGGTATATTGAAGCAAATTATCTAAGATAAGGTTGCTTAATCAAACTAAGATAGCCAAGGTTTAAAATCTAGTTTATCAAGACTTCAATGATGGAAAGGACTAAAATGAAAAGTTGATAAAGGTGGCCTAAAAATAGCCTTGTGAGTTGAGGAACCAACCAAAATGACAAATGAATAATATGGTGGAAAAGTGAAGTCAAGATAAATATGATTTTGAAACTATGGGCTGCTCTAAAGTTTGACAAGTTTCCAAAGCTAAAATCTACAACAAGGTGTATGCAAGCTAAAGGATGACCTAATGATTGACCTATTGTCAATGAAAAGGATGTAATGATGGAAGGATGAATGGATTGGAAATGAAATATATATGGAAGCTTGCAAGTCTATGATCAAAGAACAAGAAGATGCTCAAGATTGATCAGAAAATGGATTGTCTCAGTTTTCCCCTATAATTTTTAATGACAAGTAATTCTGTCATTTTAAGTTTCAATTGCAATTTTTTGGATACAATTGCATCATTATGGAAATCTCAATTATGGTTTTTTCGATTGCAGCCATGGTGAATGATAGTCAATTGCAACATAGAGAGTATTTTGGTAGGTTTTGATTGATTTTTGACCAATTTTGGTGTGATTTTGTGAAATTGATTTTTGAAAACATAACAAACAGTCTAAAAACACTTATTTTGTCTAGTCTAAGTCTGAAAATGTGTATAAAGACACTCGTAGACAATGCACAACCTAGGATGGAAAAGATCCTACGCATTGATTCCCTACTTGGATTGCTCCAAACACTTAGATAAAGAAGACAACTAGAGATTTTGGTGACACTAGCTCCCCCTTACACAAAATAGGCACACTAAAATATCTTACCCTTGAAGATCCTAAGATCTTGTAAACCAAGGTATTTCCTATCTCTACAATGAATAATGGAATGTAGGGAAGCTTTAGAGGTTTGACCTCCTGCACCGGCAAGTAAATAGGTTTTTAGCCTCTACAACAAGTGGTTCTTAATCTATGTTTTAGGGTAATATTGGTGCCTATACATGCAATGAGATTAGCTAAATTAAGAGGCATCCCAACCCTTTCCTATGAAACTATTTCGACGTATCTCATGGATACTGAGGGAGATACTTTTCGATATAGGAAATTCGCACGAGGTGATTGGAGAATTTCCAAATAATCACAATTATTTATATAGTGGACCGAAACAAAGTACCCCTTGGCTCATTCCCTCTCACAAGTTGGGAGGCATGCCCTATGAAGGTAACAAAAGCGAGACAAGTATGTTTTTTTTTATCTCCAAGATCACATGAAGTGTAAGGAGAGAACATTTTTTTTAATCTCCAAGATCACACAAAGTGTAAGGAGAGAACGCACATAACACCTTTTTATCATACTTGAATGATGTTAATTTTAAAAAGAAAAATCCCAAAACCAAATGTGTGGCTGATTATGAAAATGTCTAAAAGATTCTTTTGATTCTCAAGATCACCAAATGGGGTGAGAGAAGAGCATACAAACCTTAAGATAAGTTACAAGCCACAAGACAATGAAGACACTAGTTATTTTTAAGCCCAAATCCAAATGTGAGAAAGACACTCAATGCAAGATTGTTTGTCAATTTTAAGTCCCAAATGAGTGAAAATGCAAGTTATTTTTAACCAATGAGTGAAGAAATGCAAATTGTTTTAAAATTTAAGCCCAATGACATGTGAATGCAAGGTTGATTTTATGCCCAATGAGTGTATGAAAATAAAACAAGATAGATAAGTTACCAAAATAAAATGAAATGCCTCCTTTCCACCTATGCCACAAGCCACAAATCAAACATTAGTATTAGAAAATTCCTACTCTACTAAATGCAAGAAAACAAAATTGAGAAATCCTAAGAAAATTGAAAGATTTTGGAAATAGGTAGTTGCATCATTGTAATAGGAAGTTGTGGCTTTGGAAAATGTGTCTCAATTTTTTTCAACTATGGCTCTTGAGATGGTTATCGCATCACACAAATGCATGGTGAAGGTCAAAGCCATTGCGTCGTTTCCCTAAACAATTATGACACACAATCCTATAGCTACAAAAACATAATAAAATGACCAATTTTGACCAAACTAATATGATAATGATATTACGTGATAAAACTTGAGACTAGAACCCAAAAATAAAAGGAAAATCTAAAAATAAATGTAAACTAAAGATGCAATGATGTCTCAGGTAGTTGCGTTGTTGCCTTAAGAAAATGCATCACATGAACCTATAGTTGCAAAACATAAAATGAACCAACAAATTTGACCAAACTAAAGAGTAATATGATGCTAAAATAATGTTAAATAACAAAAAAGATGACTAACATGGCCAATGTCTAAACTAGAAAAAAAAGAAGTCAAATTCCTAAAGCTAAAGTAGTTGCAACCTTCCAGGTAATAGTTGTGTCACACTTCCTTTTGGCAGTTGCAACATTTCAACTTGCAATTGCGTTGCAGTCTTGAAAAACAAAAAAATTCAATAATTTCTACAAAATCTTGTTATATTCATGTCAGTTTCACCAATGTAATCTAGGGTAAAATTCTAGGTTAATTTGAAATAGCATAAATACTAACCCTAAACCAACAATAGAGCAAAAATAAGCATGAAAACATGAAATATGAAGAAATATCACCATAAAGTCTTCATGTCATCATTGATTCACCTCCATTTCCCTTCTCTATTTTGCTTGAGTATGATAATTTCCCTCATATTTTAGTGTGCAATAATAAGCATATGAGAATGACTAGAAAAATATTGAAGATTGTTGTCTCACACTAGCAAAATGTACTTGCATTAGCTAAAGGTATGTCAAAATGACAAGGACAAGGGTCTTTCATAGAAAAGATAATTTGAATGAAGTGCTAAGATTCGATGTCAATAAGATGTGTGAATCAATGGCCATGAACGAAAGTTGTAGTATGGAATAGGGTTAAGAAAAAAAAATAGGGCAAATAATAAGGATGAATGGCTAGGATTGAATTTAAAAATAGTTCAATCAATGGATATAATTGAATGAGCTGATAAGATATAAGTTTTGATGTGGGAGATAAGATTGGAAAAAATAAAATGAATAATTAAATATAAAAATATTATTAACTATAGAGGACATTTGATAGGTTGACTTTTAAATTGAATAAAAAATTAATTCAAAAGTGGGAAGAAAATGAAAAATTAGTAGGCAATTAAATAAATAAAATTTGTTTAATTTAATGATTGAAAAGGCTAATGAATAATTAAATAATTAAAATAATCATTTAATTATAGTTGAATGATGGATAAACAACTAAATAAATAAATAAAATTTATTTAATTGTAGTAGAAAGGGACATTAGTGACAATTAAATAATTAATTTAAATAATCAAAGAAGAAATAAATGTAGAAATGAATTAATTAAAATTATTCAATTAATAGAGTACTTATGACATTAGAAATTAATTAAATAATTTAGAATTATTTATTAATCAAGAATGAATGGGGAATTGATGAAGAATTAGAGTTTGTAGGCCTAGGACAATTTTTAGTGTCTATAGTTTCTAGTCTTGTAGATCTAGAAGTGTGCATATATTTCTCATATCTATCTTCAGTATGAGTTGTTTTAAGTTTGGTGCTTCACAAGATTGGATTCATCAATTATAATATGTGGAAGGTTAATTGGTTTCTCAGAATGAACATATTCTTCAAGTGTATGTTGTTGTGAAGGATTAGTTATATTTTAGGGTGTTGATAGAATATTCCAAATTGTGTTTAAGTGTTTCCTCTAGCCCGTGAGTCATCTTTGGATTTTGTGAAGCATGTACTTAATTGTATGATGGTGTTAACACAGGTTTGGCTGACCTCGGGTGTTTACACTAATTGTAGATATGCTTCAGTGTTTTTGGAAGTGTAGCATGGCGTGCATATGTGTATTTAGGTTTGAGTTAAGGTGTGATGTGGTCCACCTTCATTCATCTCCACTGCATGAATGTTTTTGTGCCTACCTAATTTGAATTTGCATGTTTGAGGTGCTTAGCCAACCTTGTAAGTTGTTTTGGAGGTTGAGGATAGTAAATATGAGTGATGAATTGATGGAGGATCGGTGTGTAGAGTTTTTTGAGATGTGAAGTGTTTAAGTGCAAAGTGTAGCATGATATTTAATGCCTAAGACTGCTAGAAGCAATGATCAGAAGGTGTCTACATTCTACAAAGAGAATGAGAATACTCTGGTGAAGTTGTGGTGGAACTTTTTTGTTGCTCTAAGATGGATTTCTCATTGTAAAACTATTATTTCTTCTTCTTTCTAATTTGGTAGTGAGCCTTTATAAATAATCCCTTCTTTCTTTTGGATAGTGAGCCTATTGTATTTGGTGTTGCAATTACTTTATATTGTGAGCTAATCCTCATCGTGGTTTTTCCCTTCTTGGGTTTTCCACGTAAATATGGTGTTCTCATCTACGTGGATGTGTTTGCAATACTATTTCTCATGTTTATGTTCTACTAATGCATGATAAGGGTTTAATGGTTCTTAAGGGTTTAAAGAATAATGCAGGTCTCAATGTTAATGAGGGTTTTGATGTTTTAATGTACAACTCATTCAACCCTCCCTCGTAGTTGTCTTGTGCATACAAAAATTCGTATCAGAGCAAGGTTCCTTAGAAGAAATATTAACCATTTTAGGTAGATTTAAGATGGCACACAAGAAGGAAGCTCCTCTATTTGATGGATTTGATTATGCTTTCTAGAAAACTAGGATGGAAGGTTTCCTTATTTCTCTAGGATTTGAAGTTTGGAAGTTTGTTGAAACTAGATGTACAATACTTGCAAAAAGTTTGAGTACTAATAATGAGATCAAGGCATATGAGAACAATGGAAAAGCATGGTATGATCTTTTGAGCATGATCTTTCTAATTCAAAACTTGTGAAAGTTATGAGTCTTAAAAGTGCTAGTGAGATCTGGAAAAAGCTGGACAGTATCTATGAAGGAGATGATAAGGTCAAGTAAGAAAAGATGCAAAATCTTAAGGCTAAGTTTGAAACCCTAAGGATGATAGAAGATGAAGATATTGTAGGCTACATGCATAGAGCTGATGAAATTGTCAATTCCATTAGAGGCCTTGGAGGAAAAAATGAAGAAGATGAGGTGGTAAAGAAGGTATTAAGAACTCTTCCTAAATCTTATAGTCATAAGGTTTCTGCTACTGAAGAAACTCAAAATTTAGATCATTATTCTAGAGATCAGTTGTTTTGTTCTTTAACTAATTTTCAATTGAGAGAGTTTGGTCCAAGTGATTCAAGAAAAAAAATCTTCTTTTAAAGTTGGTAAAGCAGATAATAATGAGGAATTTGATCCGGATGAGTTGGATGAGCTAGAAGCAAATTTGGTGAGGAGATTGAAAAGGGGCACTCAAAAATACAAAGTGAGTTACCTTTCAAATGTTTCAATTATGGAAATATAGGTCATTATGCTTCAAGATGTCCAGTCAAAGCTTCAAATGACAAATTTAAGGAGAATACAAAAAATCAATTAAGAGAATTTATTATGTTAAGGGTAAGTGCACCAAGATGGTTCCCAAAAAGGGGGCTTAAGTGGCCACTTTTTTTTTTCTTTCTAAAATCTGGAAATGTTGACCTTGGACGTGAAATTGAGGATAGTTACACTCAAAATTTTGAGATGGAACAAAAACAAGGATCGAAGTGCTCTAAGTCTACTTTCTAAACTACTATTTTATTTTGAAAATGGTTGAGATTAAGGGGTTCAAAAGAGGGATGTCCACAAATTGGTGTTGTTTTTGTTAGAAAAACATAACATAGCAACTCTTGTACGACCTGAGCATGGTGAAATTTTTTGTAGTATTTTTAAAATCACTATAGTCAGAAGTTAGATAACAACATCTAGTTGATGCACAATTTTTTTGATAATTTTTAATGAATATTTGATTTTTTACTAATTTTCTAAGTGGACACTTCCTAAAAAGCAAAATTTTGGTCATGCTCCCCCTACAAATTTTGGAAAATAATTGATTTTTTTCTTCTTTTTTTTCAAAATTTGTAGAATGGAGTCTAGTTTCTAAAAATGTAATTTATTTGAAATTTTGATGAATGGTTAATTTATAACAAAAAAAACACCAAACACTGCTTTTTGGCAAAAAACAGACATACAAACAAAAAAATTATGGATGAAAGGCTTAACATTGTCGAAAAGTGAAAAAAAATACGTCGTTGGATAGCTAAGAGAGAACCTAAAATTACCCATGTGTTTGATTTTGTCAATATTGAACTAGATGCAATCTTGATGGTGAGCACAAACTTGATTATGTGAAAAATTGTAGAATTTGCAAAAACACGTCTCTGGCCTTGTTGGGAATTCCCTCCAAGCCTTTGGGTTGGTATTCCAATGCAAATACTATCACTTTTTTCTTTGTTTTTAATGTGAAATAACACAAGTGAGTTTTTTAAAACTTTTTTCAAAATTGGCCACAAAATTGGTACCCAACTTCATGCACCTGCCCTTAAAGAAGATGCTACTATATCTGATGATGAATCTGATTACCCTGGTGATGATTTGATAATGAATTCTTGTTCATGGTCCTAAATGTTGGAACTAATTCTACTAACTTTGAGTTATGTATGAACAAGCTATGATAATTACTCTTGAATGACTTGGGTAGCTTTTCTCAAAGAAAAATTAGAAGATAGACAATTTTAAGGCATTCAAAGCTATGGTTGAGAATGAAATGGATATGAAAATCAAATGTTTAAGATCTAATAGAGGTGGATAGTTTACCTCCAATGAGTTTAATATTTTTTGTGAAGATCATGGAATAAAGAGACATTTGTCATCTCCTAGGACTCCTTAGCAGAATGGAGTGGTGGAAAGAAAGACTATTTGGGAAGAATCAAGGACAATGATAGAGGAAAATCCACTAGATGTCTACTAGAGAGAAGCAATTCATACTATAGTCTACATACTTAACAAAGCACAAGAAAGAAAAAACATTTCACAAACTCCCTATGAGTTGTGGTATGGAAGGACTCCTAATGTCAAGTATTTCAGAGTGTTTGGAAGCAAGTGCTCTATCATAAGAGATAAAGAAAACTTAGGAAAATTTGATGATAGATTTGATGAAGGAATCTTCCTTGGATACTTTACAAAAAGAAAGGCTTACCAGTGCTACAAAAAGAGGCTAAAAAGGATTGTGAAAAGTGAGTGTCAAAGTGGATGAAGACTAACATAAAATCTTAGTGTTGATAGATGGATATGAATTAGATGAGTTCTGTTATAGAGAAGAAGAAAAAGATGGTAAGGAAAAAGAAGTGCAGGTTGAAAAGGAAGAAGCTTCATAAAGGATCCCTAAGAACCCTAAGTATGTGCAAAAGAATCATTCTAAAGATTAGATCATTGGTGACAAAAGCAGACGTGTATTGAAAAGAAGAAAAGCTACTATAACAAAAGAGCAGGTAAAATTATGTAAATACTTTCCAAAGTTTGATCAGACACAAACAACTATATGAGTCTCAATAAAAATCATGTATCAATAGACACACTATCTAAGTAGTCTTCAAGTACAATCTTCAATATTTTTCATCATTATCACTAGGCTTATTGTTGCACACTCAAAATTTGAGGCCAATCAAGCATATAAAGCAAGATGGAGAAGGAAAATGGAGGTGAATCAACCATGCAATAAGAATATTGGTAATATTGCTTCATATTTTATGTTTCTATGTTCATTTGTGCTTCATTTTTTGTTTAGGGCCCTTAGGGTTTGAATTTTATTAATTCCTACCTTTTACTTTAATTTTACCCTATTCTACATTAGTGAACCTGTTTTCCTATTTGCACACTAGGGCATATTTTTGAACTAAATTTATTTGACACAACACAATAAACTGCATTATATCAAAGAGGGGACAAATCTAGACACTGAGAAATGCCCTAAGCTTGTGAACATCATTTTTCCTCATGCCAATTCCCTTTCTTCCCTAAATAATTAAATAATTTTAATTATTTGATTATTATCTAAAGTCGCATTCTTCTAATAATTAAATAATTTTAATTATTTAATTAATTACCTCCTTTCCTTTTATTCTTCCTTTTTGATTAATTAAACCAATTTTATTTATTTAATTACATCACTAATGTCCCCTTTCCTCTATTGTAGTACCCCTCCATTTTGCTTATGTTTTTTGTTAGCATGTTTTCACTTTGATAGACCTTGGCACTTTGTTTTGATGTATTGATCGCTGACATTAGAGCAATGGTGGATTTATTTAAGATGTTATGATACATTGTATGGTGGTAGTTATTTCTGACATGCTTTATGTTAGCATAGATGTTTACTTCATATGTTATTGCTATGCATATGCTTATGGTAGATTAATTGTTATTCTTCTTGTCAGTTTGTTGTGATTTTGTATTGGTGTGGAGAACGGAGTTGCATCACTCGCTTGTGAGTGCCTTGTGATTTTCATGATTTTCTCCTCACGGTGTGTTTGGAATCATGGATTATATATATGTATGTTATTTGTTTGATTGCAGGATTGTAGGTACATGACACCGACTCCACCTAGTTTCACAGGTCTGAGCATGTCCAGACTCAATGGTAATGTTGATTGGGAGGTAGTAATGAGGTTTTTCCTAGTCTAGTTTCAAACCCAGTCATAGTATGTCGTCAGTTTAGGTCTGGTATTTTTAGTTGTCTCGTCTGGTTTGTTTTAATCATTTGTTATATAAGGTTTAATTTTGGTGAATTTAATGGTAGATTAATATTATTTTTAATTTAATGCTTACTTAAATTAATTTTAAATGTTGTAAGTAAAAGCTTTATATTTTATTTAATTAATTAAATTAGTTTATTTGGTTAAATAATTTAATCATTGTGATTAAAGTTATTTTATTAAATTAATTAATTAATTAATTAAAGTTACCTTTATTTGAGTGAATAGATTAAATATTTCTTAAATGTTTTTGTGGGAATGGAATTTTACATATGAATAAAAATAAAGAAAATAAATTAGTTTTTGAATTCTTTAATTCTTTAAATGGAATAAATTCATGATAAGTGATAGAAGAATTACCCATGAGTTTGTTAGGAGATATTTTTCTTCTTTGCCATGTGTGTTAGTTGAATTTATTGCAAATTTCTTGTTGAGGATTCTCTCGGAGAAGATATTATGAGATTTTGGGAAAACAAGAAAACACTTCACGGGAATTGAGAAAGAATAACTGTTGGAAAATATTGTGATTTTATTGGATTTTTGATTTAAATTTCTAGAAGAGGTTCTCGGATATATATTTGTTTAGTATTTGTATTCTTTTGGAAAGTGGTGATTTGAAAAGGTTTTGGAAGTTGCACTCGGCAATGCTTTTTCTTCAACAACCAATTTTCAAGCTATAGGAAACAAGTTCTTTACTGTTTATTTATTTAGTTTATTTTCTTTTGAAAAGATTTCCTATGTAAAGAATTAGTTTTGTAGAAACTTTGTTAATTTGTGAAATTAAAAGATTTCCTGAGGAAATTGTTGTGAATGAAGCTCTGTTCTTTTCGGTGAAATTATATAGAAAATATTTCTGTCGAAATTTGTTACCTCTCTATGAAAATTTCAAAAAAAAGATTTATAGTGAAACCAGATGGCAACACAAAAGATTTTGTTAAACAATAGAAAATTCTCAAGGAAATAGATGAAATCTTTGTAGATTTTTAAATGGGGTTCTCTGTCAAATTTTGTGTTTAATTTGGGGAAAAGAAATCTCTGGGAAGAACTTTACCATACTTTTCTTGTGGAAAGTATTTAGATAATTTGAAATTGAAAAATCTCTTTTATTGAAAATTAAAAAAATCTCTGTTTAACTGTGTAGTTTGATAAGTCTCACAATTTTTCTATAGAAACCTTGTTGAAAATGGTTACCTGTTTATAGTATTTTGTTTATTGATTAAATTATGTATATATATTTATATGTAATATGTATATTTATTATATATATACATATACATATACAAATATATATATATATATAATTATGAGAATTTTAGTTAAATTATACAAATTCCTGAAAATCGCCGTATGGGCGAAGGTTTTGAACAAGAATTATCATGAATATTTTGGATTATTGCTGCTCAGGCGAATTAAGATATGGTTGTTTAAATAGAAATAATTTTAAAAAAAATTCTTATGAGTATATTGGGGGGCCGTAGGGGCTACCCCGACAACCGCCCCCATATAGGGTGACAGCTGTGGAGGTAGCCGACACTGCCCTCACAGGCAGTAATGACTGCCAACATAGTCGCCTACCCCATATGGGGCGGGCTGTGCATAGCAGCCAGTCTGCATATAAAATACAGACTTCAAAACCTAAATGCATTTTTAGCGATTTCTTATGAAATTCATTTCATTATATTTTAAAATCAAATTTCGGTTATACTTTTTTAGATTTTGATTTTAATAAATTATAGATATATATAAATGTATATATAGATGTATATATATTTGTGTGTGTGTATATATATATATATATATATAGTTTCAGAAATAATTTAGTATTAAAATAAGATTTTATTTTAATTGGATGCATGTAAAGCATGAAATCAACTACTTTTAATATAGTAAAATTGAAGGAGAAAATTTGGTATTTATTTTTATGTGAAATTGAGAAAATCAAAATTAGATTAATTGTTACAATTTCTTTTATTATTTGAGAAAAGAGCTATAATCATGTTGTTTGATTTTCATGTTAAAAGAAATGGATTTGATTGGATTTAGTAAATCCTAATATTAGATTCTTATTGTGTTTGAATTTGCTTTAAGTTGTTTTTTTGAACTCTTATTGGGCAAATTGGGGATTGTATGTGAATTCAAGTCTTCTAGATATAGTTTCTTCTTTTGGGAGTTGTAATTATGATGATTTTATATTTTGAATAAACTAGGTTAGTGCACATGATTCTGTTTGGTTTTTGGACTACTTGTTCTATGAACAGGGTATAATGTCTATTGTGTTATGTTGTTACTTGTTGTTGGTATTTGTGCGCCTTGTTACCCTTAGTGGAATTAGATTCCTTGTGCTATTTTACGGGAGTGGCTCTTTGTGAGGGTCGACACACAAAGTGGTGCCTGGGTAACTCATGTAGAGTTAGCTAATTAGTGAAAACAAAAACATCTTAGATAGTCTAAAACCTTTAACTAGATTAATTATGCCTCACTCATGGACTCAAGGGCTAGTTTAGTCTTGTCAATGAGTCGAGAAGGCCTAGAATAGCAAAGTTGATATCTTGCTATTTTAAAAGATATTTGATTCTACAACAGATTGCATGTGGGGTCGGATTTCGTAAGAGGTTACTAGGGTAACCCAAGTTGGGGGCTGGAACCTAGGAAGAAACACTAGGGTAACCTATGCAACATTGTGATGACACTCCACCTATAATAATAGTGACCTTGTGAACTTAGTATATTTGATCATTCTGTTCTGGGAGCAATGTAACTAATAAGTTAAGTTTGTACTTGTATAGTTTTTTTGTGATTTTACTTGTGTCCAGGGTTAGTAGGTTATGTCTAGGGAACCTTTTTACTATCTCCTAGCATGGGGGGTGGACATGGTTGGGTGGAAGGTGCACCTTACTCCATTGGGTCCCCAATTCTTGTTCGTGGCAATGAGTACTTCTTGGATGGATAGCTCATATGTGGTTAAATGTACTTTTTTATTTGTATTAGTGGAAACTTTATATTTGTATCACTCCTTAGTTGTTAATGAGGTGAACATTTGTAATATGTAATTGTAAACTATTAATTGACCTACCTCATTTAGAAAATGAGTATTGTAATGTTATTTCAAATGCAATGTAAGAAAGAATCCTTTATGTACATTATACTTTCATTGATGTAATTTAAATGTTATTCAATGTATGCTCTTAAGTTTATGAGAATTAAATACATTCTATGTTATTTACTTTTGTCATCTATTGGAATTTTCAAGTAGTATGTCATAGCATTTCTTAGGGAATGTTTGCATTAGTTAAGTTTATATTTACACTTATAATTTTTTTTTATTACACTATCGTAGTTAATGAAACATTCTTTAGGTTACAAGACATGGCATTATAGATTGGTATTAGAGCAAAGGTTCTAATACTAGATGCTGTGGGTAATTGTGAGCCCATTAGGTTGACCTGGATGTAGACTAGGTAGTATTGGTTTTTGTTAGCCTTGTCTGTTTTGTATCTAAGATTCATTTTTGTTTTAAGTGTAGGATCATGCCTAGGCGTTATACTAGAGGTTGTGGTAGAGGACTAGGTGGAGGCCATGGGCCAAACCCTCAGGTTACTCCCCCTCAGAGCTCCCATGAGAGTGAACATGCCGAGCAGTTGGGTCCTCTATTGGAATAGACAAGTGGAATGGATTCTGATTCAACCAGAGGTTGAGGGAGCTCAGCTGTGTCCCCTACTAGAAGAGGTACTTTCCAGACTTGGTCCGAGGTAGGAAGTTGATCAGGAGGTGGTTAGGGAATGTGATAGATCTCCTAAGAGGATTGTTAGTACTATAGAGTAGGATGCCATAGTTGTATGACATATGAGGGATTTGTTGAGGGCACGTCCTCCTACATTTGATGGCACAGGTGGTGGTTTAGAGGTAGAGACCTAGTTATTAGACTTGGGTAGATGTTTTTCTATGCACCCATATGGTAGCAATACCCGAGCTAGTTGCACCATCATGCATCTGAGAGGATTTTCCTCTACTTGGTGGCGTTTAGAGGAGAAGAAGCTCCATCTAGAGATTGGGTTAGTTTCTTGGGAGATGTTCTTGGAAAGGTTTAGGGCACATTTCTTATCTGAGCATTGGAGGCAACGACGAGCGGATGAGTTTCATGATTTGCATCAAATGGCTCTATCTGTTGAGCAATATGAATGCATATTTTATGAACTTAAACAATATGCAGGAATTGGAGATGATGAGGTGATGCTGGTACAACATTTTATCAGGGGTTTGAATTCCTGCATTTAGTGGAGGAGTTAGAGTCTTCAAACCGAAGACCATGGAAGCTGCAGTTGAGAAAGTGCAAATTGTGGAAGAGAATCTGGCTCTAGCATTGGGTGGACATAAAGGTGTATAGATAGGTAATGCACCTATAGTAGGTACTAGTCTACAGGGTTGTCACATACAGAAAGGAGGTTCCTCTAGGAACCAATAGACACCCACTAAGGGTGGATAGCAACAACAGTGTACTCCTTAGAAGAATAATAACTCACAACCTCAGTAGGGTAATAGTCCTAAGTCAGGAAAGAACTACAACTAGTGGCACAATAAGCACAATCGACATGATCAAACAGCTCAGAGTGCATAGTCTATAGTCAGTAGAGGTAGCTTTCAACAATCCAATGCACCTTTGAGTGGCAGAGGATTTGGTAGGGGTACTGGTTGTTATTCTTGTGGTCAGTAGGGACACATTGCTAGGTAGTGTCCTATGAGAGGTTCTTCAGGATTTGGGCCACAAATGACAGCTTCTGACCCTATAGTTGGTGATGTAGGCCGTTCTCATACAGTTTATGCTGCGGTTAATAATTGGCAAGCTGATCATCAGAATACAGTAGTTGAGACTTTAGGTCAATTACAGGGTGTTAGTGTTACTATTCTTTTTGATTCAGGAGCTACTGATTCCTTTATTTCACCTACCATTGTTGAGCAATGTGGTCTTGTGGCAGTAAAGCAAGGTGGTAAGTGGTAGGTAGAATTCACCTCTGGGGTGAAAGTAGTGGTAGAGAACCTTGTACGTAATTGTGAATTGAGAATTGTTTTGTTATCTACTTTAGTGGATCTTCATGTTACACCTTTAGGATCATATAATATAGTTTTAGGTATGGATTGGTTAGAATCTCATCATGCTGTAATTGACTGTCGACTTAAGACAGTAAATTTTATTAATGACTTAGGTGCAAAAGTTGAAATTATAGGTGTTCAAAGACCTATCTCTTTGCGGATGATTTCTGCTATGCAATTGAAGAGATGTCTTCATCAGGGTTGTCAACTGTTTGCTACAACAGTTAATGATTTGGAGGAAGGAGAAAGTCGAGAGATATCTCTTGATGATCATCCTATTCTAAGGGAATTCGCTGATGTGTTTCCTAATGATATACCTTGTATTCCTTCGAAATGAGATATTGATTTTAGAGTTGACCTAGTTTATGGAGCTAAGCCTATATCTCGAGCCCCATACCGAAAGACTACTTAGGAATTAGAAGAGCTTCGTATCTAGTTGGAGGAACTTTTAGATAAGTGTTTTATTTGTCCAAGTGTTTCTCCATGGGGAGCACCTGTCATCTTCTTAAAGAAGAAAGACATATCACTTAGATTGTGCATTGACTATCATCAATTGAACAAAGTAACGATAAATAATTTATATCCTTTAAGTAGAATCGATGATCTTTTCGATTAGATCAAGGGAGCTAATGTGATCTCTAAGATTGATATGAAATCTGGTTACCATCAATTATGCATTACTGAAGCAAACATTCATAAAACAACTTTTTGAACTTGTTATGGTCATTGCGAATTCACAGTAGTACTATTTGGGTTAACGAATGCACCATCAGTGTTCATGAGTTTGATGAATGGTGTCTTTTTCACATACCTTGATCATTTTTTCCTTGTGTTTCTCGATGATATTTTGATCTATTTGATAAATATGAAGGAGCACGAAGAGCATCTAACACAGGTATTGTAGTGTTTAAGGGAGAATCAATTGTACGCAAACCTGAAGAAGTGTGACTTCTTTCAGACTGAGGTGAAATACCTTGGTCATGTGATTTCTGGAAAGGGTATTGTTGTGGATCCTTCAAAGATTCAAGCTATTGTTGATTGGCCCGTGTCTACCAACATAGCCGAGGTTTGTAGTTTTATGGGTCTTGCTGGATATTATAGATGGTTTGTTCAGGGGTTTTCTAGGATTGGTCAGCCAATTACTTCTCTTCAGAGGAAAGGGAAGAAATTTGCTTGGATAGAGCAGTGTCAGTTGGCTTTTCAGACACTTAAAGAGCTGACTAATGCACCTATATTGATTTTTCTTGATCCTGCTAAGGATTTTGTAGTTTGTACTTATGCGTCCTTGGAGGGTTTAGGAACAGTATTGATGCAAGATGGGTGTGTGGTCACTTATGAGTCTTGTGAACTAAAGGATCACAACTTAAATTATCCCACTCATGATTTGGAACTTGCTGCAGTTGTTCATTCATTAGTTTGATGGAGAGATTTCTTATTGGATCACCGCTTCGAACTTCATTGTGATCACCACAGTCTACAATATATTTTCACGCAGCCTAATTTGAATGCTAGACAAAGACGGTGGATGGAGTTCCTATGTGAATATGATTTTGAGGTGATATATGTTCAAGGAAAAGAGAACGTAGTGACTGATGCTCTAATTCGTCGTCGACATGAGATTTCTGCTATCACTCTCGAAGTAGATTTGAGGGGTCAAATTTTAGTAGCACTTCCTATTGATAGATTGTGTCAGGAAGTGAAGTCGGAGATTGAATCTGGTAGACCTTTAGAGGGTCGATTTATAGGGTACACCCTTGAAATAGATGGTTTATTGCGACATTTAGATTGTATCTATGTACCATATTCAGAAGGTCTTCGCACACTGATTATGACTGAGGCACATCAAGCTCCTTACTCAGCTCATCCTAGTGTTAAGAAGATGCATACGGATCTTCGACAGTTGTATTTTTGGCCTGGTATGAAACACAATATTGCTGATTATGTATCGAGATGTCTTGAGTGCCAAAGAGTTAAAGTTGAGCACCGACATCTCGTTGGATTATTGCAGCCACATCTCATTCTTGAATGGAAATGGTATATTATATCAGTTGATTTTATTGTAGGATTACCTATGTTGTCATGTCGACATGATGCCATTATAGTAATTGTTGATAGATTGACTAAGGTGGCACATTTTTTTCCAGTACGATCATGTTACAATGCTTCATCTGTAGCTAGGATTTTCATGGAGGACATTGTTAGATTGCATGGGATTCCTCATAGGATTATATCAGATAGAGACCCCGTATTTACTTCAGCCCTATGGACTTCATTACAACATGCTCTAGGTACACAGCTGAACTTTAGTTCAACATATGATCCTCAAACAGATGGTCAAACTGAAAGAGTTAATCAAATTCTTGAGGATATGCTTAGAATGTACATAATGGACTAGCAATCATGTTGGGAGGATTATTTGTACTTAGTAGAATTTTCTCACAATAATGGATATCAAAGTTCCATAGGTATGCCTCCTTTTCAGGCATTATATGGACGTCCTTGTCGAACTCCATTGAGTTGGGATCCACTTGAGGATATAGTGTTACTTAGACCTGAGATGCTTTGAGATATGGAGCAAAAGGTTAATCGTATTAGAGAACATCTGATAGTTGCATAGGATAGAAAAAAGAAGTATGATAATGCACATAGAGTGGACTGACAATTTTTAGTCGGTAATAGAGTATTTCTTCGAGTGTGACCGTGAAAGAGTCCAATCCGTTATGGAAAAGGCTCAAAGCTTGCGCCTCAATTTGTTGGGCCATTTGAGATCCTAGAGAGGATTGGTCCTCTGGCGTATCAACTCACCTTACCACCCAGTTTGTCATGTATACATGATTTTTTTCATGTGCTAGTTTTCAAACCATATCATCCTGACATTTCTCATGTACTTGATTGGAATGCATTACAAGTAGAGGACAGGCAGCTGGATTTGGAGCCTGTGGGCATTCTATAGTGCCAGAGGCTTGTTCTCAGGGGTTGA
Source organism: Sequoia sempervirens (assembly GCA_007258455.2). Lineage (NCBI taxonomy): Eukaryota > Viridiplantae > Streptophyta > Pinopsida > Cupressales > Cupressaceae > Sequoia > Sequoia sempervirens. Next base: position 654,532,351 of record VDFB02281492.1, read on the forward strand.
GATGTTGACTAGGTGAGGATCCAATGGGATCCCAATCATGAGGCATTTGCTACTTGGGAGGATGCGACACACATGAGGGAACTTTATCCCTATCTATTCACAGGCTTTTAGGACCAAGCTTGATCCCAGGGGGGGAGGATGTAGTACCCCTCCATTTTGTTTATGTTTTCTATTAGCATGTTTTCACTTTGATAGACCTTGGTACTTTGTTTTGATGTATTGATCATGTACATTAGAGTGATGGTGGATTTATTTTTGATGTGATGATACATTGTATGGTGGTAATTATTTCTGACATGCTTTATGTTAGCATAGATGTTTACTTCAGATGTTATTGCTATGCATATGCTTATGGTATATTAATTGTTATTCTTCTTGTTAGTTTGTTATGATTTTGTATTGGTGTGGAGAATGGATTTGCATCACTCACTTGTGAGTGCCTTGTGATTTCTATGATTTTCTCCTCATGGTGTGTTTGGAATCATGGATTATACATATGTATGTTATTTGTTTGATTGCAAGATTGAAGGTACATGACACTGACTCCACCTGGTTTCACAGGTCTGAGCATGTCTAGACTCAATGGTAATGTTGATTGGGAGGTAGTAACGAGGTTTTTCCTAGTCTAGTCTCAAACCTAGTCACAGTATGTCGTCAGTTTAGGTTTAGTATTTTTAGTTGTCTTGTCCGGTTTGTTTTAATTATTTGTTATATAAGGTTTAATTTTGGTGAATTTAATGGTAGATTAATATTCTTTTTAATTTAATGCTTATTTAAATTAATTTTAAATGTTGTAAATAAAAGCTTTATATTTTATTTAATTAATTAAATTAGTTTATTTGGTTAAATAATTTAATCATTGTGATTAAAATTATTTTAATAAATAAATAAATTAATTAATTAAAGTTACCTTTATTTGAGTGAATGGATTAAATATTTCTTAAATGTTTTTGTGGGAATGAAATTTTAAATATGAATAAAAATAAAGAAAATAAATTAGTTTTTGAATTCTTTAATTCTTTAAATGGAATAAATTCTTGATAAGTGATAGAAGAATTACCTATGAGTTTGTTAGGAGATATTCTTCTTTTCCATGTGTGTTAGTTGAATTTATTGCAAATTTCTTGTTGAGGATTCTCTTAGAGAAGATATTATGAGATTTGGGGAAAACAAGAAAACACTTCACGAGAATTGAGAAAGAACAGAGAACTGTTGGAAAATATTGTGATTTTATTAAGTTTTTGATTTAAATTTCTGGAAGAGGTTCTCGAATAGATATTTGTTCAGTATTTGCATTCTTTTGGAAAGTGGTGATTTGAAAAGGTTTTGGAAGTTGCACGCTGCACACAATGCTTTTTCTTCAACAAACAATTTTCAAGCTACAAGAAACATGTTCTTTATTGTTTATTTATTTAGTTTATTTTCTTTTGAAAAGATTGCCTATGTAAAGAATTAATTTTGTAGAAGCTTTGTTAATTTGTGAAATTAAAAGATTTCATGAGAAAATTGTTGTGAATGAAGCTCTGTTCTTCTCGGTGAAATTATATAGAAAATATTTCTGTAGAAATTTGTTACCTCTCTGTGAAAATTTCAAAACAAAGATTTATAGTGAAACCAGATGGCAACACAGAAGATTTTGTTAAACAATAGAAAATTCTCAAGGAAATAGATGAAATCTTTGTAGATTTTTAAATGGGGTTCTTTGTCAAATTTTGTGCTTAATTTGGGGAAAAGAAATCTTTGGGAAGAACTTTACCATACTTTTCTTGTGGAAAATATTTATATAATTTGAAATTGAAAAATCTCTTTTATTGAAAATTAAAAAAATCTCTGTTAAATTGTGTAGTTTGTTAAGTCTCACAATTTTTCTGTAGAAACCCTATTGAAAATGGTTACCAGTTTACAATATTTTGTTTATTGATTAAATTGTGTATATGTATTTATATGTAATATGTATATATATTATATATACATATACATATACAAATATATATTTATATATATATATATCTTTATTAGATTATGAGGATTTTAGTTAAATTATACAAATTCTTGAAAATCGCTGTACGGGCAAAGGTTTTGAACAAGAATCATCATGAATATTTTGGACTATCGCTGCTCAGGCGAATTAAGATATGGCAACTTAAATAGATTTTTTTTTTTTTTAAATTATGAAGTATATTGGGGTGCCGCAGGGGCTACCCCCACAACTGCCCCCATATAGGGCAACGACTGTGGAGGTAGTCGACGCTGCCCTCACAGGCAGCGACGACTGCCAACACAGTTGCCTACCCCATATGGGGTGGGCTGTGCATAGCAGGGAGTTTGTAAATAAAATACAGACTTCAAAAGTTAAATGAGTTTTTAGCGATTTCTTATGAAATTTGTTTCATTATATTTTAAAATTGAATTTTGGTTTTACTTTTTAAGATTTTGATTTTAATAAATTATATATATATATAAATATAAATATGTATATATATGTATATATATTTGTGTATATATATATATACATATATACATATATATACATATATACATATATATACATATATATACATATATATATACATATATATATGTGTGTATATATATGTGTATATATATGTGTATATATATACATATAGTTTTAGAAATAATTTAGTATTAAAATAAGATTTTATTTTAATTGGATGCATGTAAAGCATGAAATCAACTACTTTTAATATAGTAAAATTGAAGGAGAAAATTTGGTATTTATTTTTATGTGAAATTGAGAAAATCAAAATTACATTAATTGTTACAATTTCTTTTATTATTTGAGAAAAGAGCTATAATCATGTTGTTTGATTTTCATGTTAAAAGAAATGGATTTGATTGGATTTAGTAAATCCTAATATTAGATTCTTATTGTGTCTGAATTTGCTTTAAGTTGTTTTTTTGAACTCTTATTAGGAAAATTGGGGATTGTATGTGAATTCAAGTCTTCCAGATATAGTTTCTTCTTGTGGGAGTTGTAATTATGATGATTTTATATTTTGAATAAACTAGGGTAGTGCACATGATTCTGTTTGGTTTTTAGACTCCTGGTTCTATGAACAGGGTATTATGTCTATTGTGTTATGTTGTTACTTGTTGTTGGTATTTGTGCACCTTGTTACCCTTAGTTAGTGGAATTAGATTCCTTGTGTTATTTTAGGGGAGTGGCTCTTTGTGAGGGCTAGCACACAAAGTGGTGCTTGGGTAACTCATGTAGAGTTAGCTAATCAGTGAAAACTAAAACATCTTAGATAGTATAAAAACTTTAACTAGATTAATTATGCCTCACTCATGGACTCAAGGGCTAGTTCATTCTTGGGAATGAGTCAAGAAGGCTTGGAATGGAAAATTTGATATCTTGCTATTTTAAAAGATATTCAATTCCGCAACAGATTGCATGTGGGGCTGGGTTTCATAAGAGGTTACCAGGGTAACCCAAGTTGGGGGCCGAAACCTAGGAAGAAACACTAGGGTAACCTATGCAACATTGTGATGACACTCCACCTATAATAATAGTGACTTTGTGAACTTAGTATATTTGATCATTCTGTTCTAGAAGCAATGTAACCAATAAGTGAAGTTTGTACTTGTATAGTTTGTCTATGATTTTACTTGTGTCTAGGTTTAGTAGGTTATGTCTAGGGAACCTTTTTACTATCTCTTAGCACAGGGGGTGGACCTACGGGTACCACATGGTTGGGTGGAATGTGCACCTTACTCCGTTGGGTCCCCAGTTCTTGTTCGTGGCAACGAGTACTTCTTGGATGGATAGCTCGTATGTGGTTAAATGTACTTTCTTATTTGTATAAGTGGAAACTTTATATTTGTATCACTCCTCAATTGATAACGAGGTGAACATTTGTAATATGTAATTGTAAACTATTAATTGACCTACCTCATTTGGAAAATGAGTATTATAATGTTATTTCAAATACAATGTAAGAAAGAATCCTTTATGTACATTATACTTTCATTGATGTAATTTAAATGTTATTCAATGTATGCTCTTAAGTTTATGAGAATTAAATACATTCTATGTTATTTACTTTTGTCATCTATGGGAATTTTCAAGTAGTGTGTCGTTGCGTTTCTTAGGTAATGTTTGCATTAGTTAAGTTTATATTTACACTTTTTTTTTTATTACACTATCATAGTTAATGCAACATTCTTTAGGTTACAAAACGGGGCATTACATCTATAATTAATTAAATTTTTATTTATTTAATTATTATCATTTCTATTATAATTTAATAATTATTTTAATTATTTAATTATTCATTATCCTCTTCTTCTATAAATTAAATAAATTTTATTTATTTACTAATTTTCCCTTTTCCCCCACTTTTGAAGTAAATTATTATTCAATTAAAAGTCAACCTTTTCCCTTTCTTCTATAATTAAATAATCATTTTTATTTAATTATTCACTTTCCCTCCTAGATTTAATAATTATACAATTATTTAACTTACTCCAACAACCTCTTTTTCTATGCCAACTTTTTTATTGTGCCATTCTTATCTCTTCACATATCAAATAATTTCCACCCTTGATTGAATTATTTTATAATTTAATCTCCACCATTCATCCTTAAATAAGCTCTATCTTTTCCCTAATTTAGCCCTAACCACATTTCATTGCTTCTCAAGCAATCTTGGCCATTGATTTTCATGTCATATTGGATTTTAATCCTATCCCTTCATTGAATTTGGTTTTCTATAAAAGAGACTTGTCATTGTCATTTTGTGGATAATAATAGAGAATTAAAGCACCCAAGGAGACAAATACAATCTTTGATATTTTTCTATCATTATCACTAGGCTTATTGTTGCATACTCAAAACCTAAGGGTAATCAAGCATATAAAGCAAGATGGAGAAGGACAATGGAGGTGAATCAACCATGGCATATGAATATTGGTAATATTGCTTCATATTTTATGTTTCTATGTTCATTTTTGCTTCACTTTTGGTTTAGGGTATTTAGGGTTTGAGTTCTATTGATTCTTGCCTTTTACCTTAATTTTACCCTATTCTACATTAGCTACAAGGTTACAAATTCCTCATAGTTGATGCTCTATTAGAAAAAACTTGTAGGATACCTCAAGTCAATGATATGTTGACCCTTGGATTTTTTGGAATACCTTTACTGCCAAAGGAATATAAAATTCACTTTGATACCACTTAATGCAATCATAGATGGAGGTTCTAGGAGAAGGAATGTCCAACCATGCAACTAAGAGTTAAAACTATAATTATCTTAGAACAAAAATATTTATTACTGATTCAAAATAGTAAAATTATTACAATATTCTCATTGGCCTATCACATGCAGATTACAGATTGGTTCACAGGTTGCCTCAAGCTTATTATAGGCTTACATGCTAGATATGATAATGAAACTCTAAAATTTAGCGCCAAAACTAGCAAGAATAAATAAAAATTAATTGCTAAAAGCTTAAAAATATCAACCAACTAGCAACAAATGAATCCATGAGATGTTTATATATTAGATCCTAGCTTTAGAAATGATTTGCATTAGCCACAAGGTGTTCCAAAACCCGGTGCCTTGGGAAACATGTAGGTCCACCTAAATTCAATGTTGAAGCTCCAAGAGTTAATGAAATTGAAAATTAGAGGTGTTTTTTGTCCCATGCTATCTTGTGATACGTTAGGTTTGATGTCACAAGGTATGGAAAGGCTTCATAAACTTTGTTTGATGAACTTTGTGTTGGCTACTCTACACAACGATCTCTAGTCAAGACAATAACTTTATGGAATTTGATCCAAATATCTTGAAATCTAAAAATGTTGTGCATGAGTTCTTATAGATGTCCAGTTCTCTACCATGAGCCAAATGGATTTTATACATTGAAATGTGGTAAGTTTCTCTAGGATTCTCCTACACCACCAACCTAGTTTGAGCTAAACTAATCATAAAATATGAAAAAAATCATTATGTAAGGAATGATGTCTAGATTTGATCACATAATTTGAAAAAAAATGTTTTAAAATAAAATCTTATCAAAAAAATACTAATACCTATCATTTCAAGTTTATGAACCACATTCCTCAAAAATTGATTAATAAATAGATAAATATTTTTTATCATTAAAAAATATTTGAAAACTAGACATTATCATCTATAATGGGCTTTAATTTTGTTGCTTTTTTTTTTGAAAAAAAGTCTTCAACAATATTGCTAGAGTAAGTTTTTCTCTTGTTTTAATATAATTGTAATTGTAGGTCTAAGATTGAGGATTGTATTTCTAAGCCTAAAAGAAAAGAAAAGCCATGGATTTAGATTTTTTAATTTAATGAAACACGTACATGTTCCAAAATGCATACTCATCCTAAAAAGGAATGTATATATGATGTAAATAGAAGTGAGTACCCATTTTAAAATAGGTACCCATTTCATTTTACATATTTCAAAAATAGAAATTGGCACCCATTTAATATGGGAAAGAGTTTACGTTTGGGAGCCCAATCCTAAATGGGTACCCATTATTTTATAAAAGGGGTACCTATTCCTAATAAGATATTTTTCAAGCCCAACACATCCACTAAAATTTGACTCATTAACTTGTGCTTACCTATAATACATATTATTAATTAGCATTTAATAATGTGTGTATATTTTTTTTGTCTAGTGAAGGGTGTAAGATGACATGAGCTATGGTTCTTTCCAAGGGTGTTTGTGTGGGAACTCTATTTCAACTAGATGCATGCACACTTTAACACACTAGTTATTATGTTCTTATGGTGAAGAGATATATAGAATATACATATTCCCATTGAAACTAACAACAAAGAAATGTTTGGTGTCTACTTCCAATGACCATGATTTTTGGTACCTAAGGAAGCTTTTGCTTCAAAGAGTAAGTTACATGCAAAGAAAATAATGCTATGGTAGAAAATATTAGGTTATATAAGTGAGAAGGGTCTACAACCCCTAAAAATAAAATTCCTATTGAGGGAATGAATGGTTGTAGACTTAAAACTGATTTCTATTAATATCGTGTATATGGAGAAAAAAATTTACATTTAGGCTTATTCTAGTTCTCATAAACCTTTTGGGACATTGGATTTAATTCATTTAGATAATTTTTTTTACTCTTAATGTTCCTTTATTTTTTAAGTTTTTGAACTATATTTTTATAGATGATTATTCCAAAAGGACATTGGTGTATTTTCTTAGGACTAAATTTGAATTCTTCAATTAGTTTAAGGGTTTTAATGCTCTTTTGGAAGACCAAAATCATAAGAAAATTAAGGTATTGAGGATTGAAAGTGGTATTATTATTTTCTATAAAATTTGATAAATTTAGTAAAGAGTATGAGTTTAAAATATATATGAAAACATAGTATACCTATTAGAAAAAAAGAATTATAGCAAGAATGAAAAGGATGTTGATGAAGATGGATAGGATTATGCTTAGTGAGAATAGATTAATGTCTATAATTTTTAAGTATAAATGGTCACTATAGCTTTCCACTTTATTAACAAGTTTCCTATCTTAGCTCTCTTTGAGAAGACCCTTCTGGAGGCATAGATGGGTAAAAGCCCTTAATACATAATGTTTATGATTGTGGTCACTAAGCATACATGTTTATGACTAAGAAGAAGTGGTAAAGTTAGATAAAAATGTAGTGAAATGTATCTTTAATAGCTATGGTGATGGTGTGAAAATGCACAAGATTTGGCACCATATGGACATGGAATTTCAATATAATATATGTTGTTTTCAAAGAGATTAATTCTTATTTTGTAATTTTATAGCCATAAGAGGATGAGAAGAATTTGAATCAAGTAACCCTAAAGACAAAAAAATATTGAACTAGATAAGCTCATGAAGGAATTGGAAAGGAGGAGATATTAGATAACTTTGATAGTTTATAAGAGTAGGAAAACCTAAACCTCAGCTAGTGAGGTTCAATCAACAAATATAAAACTAGAAAGGTATAATCATCACAATAGGATATGTTTTTACTTTATTACTAATATCAATGTGCCTATAAATGTGATGAAGGTGATGAATATGGGTGATTTTCTAAGTATTTGAGAGTAGTTATGGATGAAGATATGGATATGTTGAAGAAGAGTGATACATGGGACTTAGTGCCATTTCTAGAAGGAATAAAACATTAGATGTAAATAGGTGTTCAAAGAAAATATTTTTTTAGATGGTGATATTAAAAAGTGCAAGGAAAGATTAGTTGCTAAAGGATATTTCTATGTTGAGGTAATAGACTTTAGATAGTTTTTTCCACAACTTCTAAGTTTCCATCTATAAAATTATTGTTATCTATAGTTGTAGATTTTGATTAGAGATAAAAAAATTAGATCCGCTGACAACATGCCTACATGATAACTTAGGGAAAGAGATATCCATGTCACAACTAGAATATATTATGTTAAAATCAAGGAGTCTTTCCAGTTTGTAGATTGAAAATATCTTTGTATGGCCTCAAATATTATCCTAGAATATGGTATGAGAAATCCGATTCATTCCTTTTGGGCTTCATTTTTGGAGATATAAATTAGATCATTATTTTTATAAAAAAATGGATGGTAATTGATTCCTTGTATCACATTTCATCACCAAGTTAAGACCTAGAAAATATAATGAAATGTAAGATGCAACACTAAACCCTAATTGAATGCAAAGTAACACTAAGTGACTTAGAAAAGTGAATGAAACAACACAGAAAACTGTAAAAAGGAAGAGATGCACCTAGAAAGCTACAAATGGCTGGACGGAGGTCTGGAACATTGGAAAATTTGAATTTAATAATGACTAGGAATCATTTGTCGAGCTAAGAAAATCAACCTTGAATCTAGAAAACTGTGTGAGAACATGAATCTACCTAAAGGGTATTCAAATTTGCAAAAGTCTGGAAATTGATTGGAATTGGGACTCATTCACCGGAAGTGGAAAATCAGTCCAGTTGATTTTTTTGAAGCTTCAAAGGCTAATCCTACTCTTCTCTATCTACTCTATCCTTCTTGAGTGATTTACAAATCCAAATCTTTGATTTGCAGCTTGTAGGTCTTCTTCGACATTCTCCAAGGCTTGATGATAACTTTGACAATTTTGAGCTCTTGACAACTTTTTTCCAATCTTGCTCCTTAGGAAATATACAACCTAAACCTACAAATTACACACAAAGGAGAGGGAAAAATTTTGTTGGGTTAGTGGATAGGTGTTTTCCCTGGTCAAACCCCTTGTTGGTAATTAAACCTTGAAATAGAATGAAATAGAATGGATAATGATGAGTGAAAAAAATGAGATGTTGCAGCTCATCAAACCCTAGCAATAAAGTGCTACAAATATGCTTGAGATGTAGATCTTGATTCTTTCTTGAATGATGTTGATCTTGAATGAAACACTTGCTTGACTCATAAATCCTACATCACAATTGTTAGCACAATAACAAACATGATGCATGAAATCTTTGACATGATGGTTGATAATTGAATACTGCTCTAAAATGCTTGATAATGTACCCTTGAATGCTATTGAATTCTCTTGTTAACACTTGATTGCTTGTTATATTGCTAGGTGAAAATATGAGTGAAAGAACCTTGTATTTATACTCAATTATGCAAGAATTCTCAAAATTGTAACACTACAAGCCAACATTAGATCTAGGAGAATAAAATAACGCCAAAAATTTGAATTAATTTTGATTTTGGGCCATAAGGGACTCATTCACCCAAGGTGGCGAATGAGTCGCACCATACTTAATGTTTGGAACCATTTTTAAAAATGCTTGGAAATGTGTGAAACCAATTTTGGGACAAAAAGATCTAGTTGGGACTCATTTTACCAAGGTGACGAATGAGTCCTAGACCACTAAATCTAGGCCACTCAAGCCTGAAACACCTGAATTATGATTGGCTAATGATGTGTTGAGAATATCTTCAAAAATATGCAATAAATGAGGCTTGTGGATGTAAAATAGGACCAATTAAAGCATAAAGAAGCCCAATTATTAATAACAAGCCTAGAAAAGTGTGAAAGTGTGTTACAACACTTTACAACACTCTAAATAAGGCAAGATTAAGGTTTATTTTGATTAAAAAGAGGTTAATTAAGTTTATTTAATTATTAAAACCTTAGAAAAGTGTGAAAGTGTGTTTCAACACTTCACAACACTTTAGCAAGGTATCATTTAAATTCATTAGTTCACAAGGGCCTAAGACTTAATGTGAATGTGTCAACCACATTACAACATTAAATCAAGGAAACATCAAGCCTAACTCACAAGGAGGGCCCAAACAAGCCAAGAAAAGTAGAAGGGATACTTTTTTTGTGACTACAATAAGGATGCAATTTGTGATTTCAATTCTTAGCTTTTGACAAGGTTTAACATAAAGGACGTAGGGGATACCATGTATATTGGATAATAATTTGAAATCATAGATTTGGTTGGACTAGAGTAAGCATGTGAACCCTTTACTATAACATTCTAGCATGGTATATAGTAGACAATTGAATATTTTTTTTATTTTTATGGAAACCAAGATTTTAGTTGAGTAGTATCCTACGACATCCATACAGATGGAAAATATGGATTTTATTCCTTATGCTAGTATAGTTGGGAGTTGGATGTATGCTATAGTATATACTAGAATAGATATTACAAAGGAAGTGTGAGTTTTGTGTTGCGTTATGGATAATCTTGGATTTGATAATTAGGGTGCAATCAAGCGGGTATTCAAATCTTTATAGGGCACAATTGAGTGCTCTATTTTTTTATGTGGATTTTATAGGGGAAAAGCACTTAGTTGATGTGTTCATTGATTTGTGGATTCAAATTGGGTAGGAGATGTTGAAAATAACATATCCAAGTTACTAGATATGTGTTTAGTTTATTTGGTGACCACTATTAATGTTGGCAAATGGTCAAAACTCCCCTTGGGATTGATGACATTAACTAACTACCTCCCATGGGTCTTCTAACTCTAGAGGTTGTATTTGGAATTAATAGGTTGACCTTTTGGTGAAACAACTCATGGGGCCAACAATTTGTATTAGAGCCAAAGGTGTCAGGTTCGAATCCCCTTGGGTAACACTGAGGGGCAAATTGTTGGAAAATGGTTAGCACTCCCCTCGGGATTTGTGACATGGACTAACTACCTCTCATGGATCCATTAACTCTAGTGACTGTATCATGCATTAATAGGTTGATCTTTTGGTGCAACAACAACCATGGCCTGCCCTAACAATTAATTAGTTGAGTAAGCAATATCTATGTCCTCTTTATTCACTATATAGATTAGTACATGGAAGTTACAAAATATAATAATGTGGCTATATATCTTAAGATATTATGTTTACATGTGTAAATTATTTAGGAAGGTATCGAATTTCTTTGTGGTAGTTAATGTTGTATGTCTAGGAAATAAATCAACCTTTCATGCAAGAACAAAAATACCTAGTACCATTTTATTTATGATGTGGTAGAGCATGGGATAATTATTATGGAGAAATTTGACACTTTATAAAATTCCATAGATACGATGATGAGGCCAATCAACATAGAGAATTTTAAGCACAATGTAATACTTCTATGAGCCTCTCAACCCCTAGTAAATAGTTGATTTTTTTGTATTAACTTTACCTTAGTAAGGTGTTCAATGAAAGAATATTAGGAAAGGTGTCTCAATATTATATACTAATTATAAAACAAAAATATATAATTTCTAGGAGCTATATAACACAAAAATATGATTCTCAAGGCTCTAGAAATTGATTTTGGCCCTAAAAAGATGTCAAAATGGGCCTTACTTGGAGAAATTTAGTAATGGTGATGTGGAACTCATTGAAATATTCAATTATAAAAAAATCTCAAACAAATTCCCAAGTTAAAAGTTACAATCTTCTAAATTTTGGCCCCCCACATCAAAAATGTAAAAGCATCTATGATGCATTAGAGGGTTGTACGAGGGAGTTACACTTCTTGATGTATATTATTAGATATCATATATCATCTTTATTAATGATAAAGCCAAAAGGGATTGCTCAAGCTCATGTGTGAGTTATGATAAGCTTTTGACAAGTGTAATAAATATGTTAGTTTTAGCCTATGGACTTGTCTTGGCATTTGAACAATGGATTTTGACTAGGGACTTGGGAACCATAGTTTGGGTGATTTTAACTAATTGTTTCCTAATTACCATTTGGTTGTTACATTTTGTTCTTCTCTTATTTATTGGATTCTTTGTATCAAGGTTTCATAGTTATTATTGCAAGTACTATTATTCTAACATAATCACTTCAACTCTCTTGTTGGTAAAAATCCTCCAAACGGTAGGACTCTACAAGTTTATTACAAGTATTAATTACTAAATGATACTTTATTTTTAAAAGGCTTTTACCTACATAAATAACTATGTTATGCTATATTACTTTTGTACATGTATTTTCTTGTAATAGTATGCCAAGTTTTATTTTTTTCACAAAAATCCTCTCATATATTAGTGTAAGAAATATACTACAAACCTCTACTTCCTTTCATACTTAAGCCTTGAAATTATAGAAATAATATCCCTCAAAAGATTATAAATTAAGTTTAGGCTCACAAGATATATGGTAAAGTACTTCATTCAATTATGCAAAATGTAGGAAACTAATTAAACTAAACTATACAGAAAAAATAATGTATATAAATACAAAAGGATTAGCTACTCAAGGTTAATGATTTAGTCTATTGCTGACAATATCAAGTGAAAACACAAATGAATGTTTGAGCCCACTAGAAAGATTTGAACCACATTAATTATAAAGAGCCATAAATAAATTATAGAATCAAATAAATCTAACCAAAATTTCATCTAAATTCTTTTCATTGTCTATTGAACACTTTAGATGACCGAATCTACTTTAATAGTCCATATTTGATCAAATAAATCCCTTATACTTTAATGGCCTTTTTATTTTATATGTTTGTAATGTTTATGGATTTTTGGGCTAGGTTCAAATGACTTTGTTTTTTGGTTTTTTGGGCTCTGTCTATGTGACTCTCGAGGTGTGCCTTTTTACCACCTGCCTTTTTTTTGTGAATATATAACTTTATCTTTATTAATAATTTAGATAGCTGCCTATTCATCGAAAAAAAAAAAATCCCTTATATTATTATAAATAGAGAATTCAAAAAATTTGAATTTTTACAACTATTTTAATAATCAAATAATCAAATAAATTAACTTGACCAAATAATATCCTATGGCCCTTAAAATAAAAGAAAAAAAATAAGAGAAAAAAAGAAAAGAGAGAAGGCCTAAGAGGCCCTACTTGATCAAAGAATATCGTATACCCCTTAAAATATTGCAAAGTTAGTGACATACTCTTAGATGAGAAGCCTGATATAGTAAATGTTTCCATTTAAAATTCAAGATATTATTTGACTTCTTTGTAATCGTAGATTTGTGATAATGCCTACTACCTACTCTAATGATGAAAAATATTACAAATCGATCCCTGTTATAGTCGATGTCCGCCATTTAAAATTCCAATATTATTTGACTTCTTTGTAATCGTGGCTGTATGATATCTGTATAAAAATATAAGAAAATCCAGAACAAATTTAATTTCCTTCTCATGACTACCAGCCACATAAATAATCATCTAATTTTGAAAATGAAAAAAAAAATTCATTCACCATTGACGGGCTCGCTATTAAAAATAACCCACCCAAAGATCATCTGCATTTCCCTTGTCCATTCCAAATGGCCATCTCTTTACACAAGCTGTGTTTAGTTTTCATTTCAGTTTTTGTTGTCTTCCTCGCCTCTCCACGCCCTTCTCTTTCTCATCGATTAATGCCCAACAGATGTTCTTCCCACGAATCTGAAGCTCTGCTCCGCTTCAAAGCGGCCTTCAATGAATCAGAAGGCTCTCTCAGTTCGTGGGTAAATGGAACTGACTGTTGCACCATCTGGGAGGGCATACTCTGTGACTATGACACCAACAGCGTTGTCTCTCTTGATTTATCTTTCAATGAATTAACTGGGACGATTCCCTCTTCCATTTGTTTTCTCTCCCGCCTTGCATACCTTGATCTTAGCGTGAATGAATTCAATGGAAGCATACCTTCCTGCCTGGGCAATCTTTTCTCTCTTGAGTATCTAAATCTCTCCCACAACCAATTAAGTGGGAACATTCCAAATTCCTTGGGCAATCTTTCTTTACTGAGGTATTTAGATCTTGCGAGCAACCAACTAAGTGGGACCATTCCTCCTTCATTTGCTCATCTTTCCTCTCTCATTTACTTGTATGGTCGTGGCAATCGTTTCAATGAAACCATCGCTTCTTCGTCACTTCCAGCTTCTTTGGTTAATCTATCTCTCACACTAAACCATAACCAGTCTGTTTCAGAAACTTTCTTTCACAACCTTACAAGCCTAAAGTCACTGCATTTATCCAATTGTGTGCTAAATATTAGCAAAACCTGGATTCCATCCTTTCAGTTAACTAGAATAAGTTTAGTGTCATGTATGATTGACGATAAAATTCCACTTTGGATCTCAACACAAGTCTCTCTTGTTAGACTAGGATTAGTTAACACTGGTAATATGGGAGAAATTCCGTCTTGGCTATGGGAAACCAAACCTCTGTTGCAATATCTAAATCTTTCACAAAATCATTTAGAAGGAACCCTACCTTCTAATACTTCAATATTGAAGCAACTAGGAATCCTAGACGTGTCTAGAAATGCATTGAGTGGGAACATTCCATCAATTTGGTCTTCTAATATGGTAGAATTGCTGGTTGATGGCAACTCGTTTAGTGGCAATATTCCTTCAAGCTTGGGCAGATTATCTCAACTCCAGTTATTAAATCTTGGAAGCAACAACTTAACCGGAGTGATACCTGTGAGCTTGGGAAAATTATCTCAACTTCAACTATTAAATCTTGCAAACAACTACTTAACCGGAGTGATCCCTGTGAGCTTGTCCAAATGCTATTCCCTCATTATCATAAACTTGGGAAACAATAGTTTGGAGGGAAGCTTACCCCATGATTTTAGTCAGCTAGGTAAATTATATTCATTAGTTGTTCGTAGTAATAAGCTTAATGGATCATTCCCTTTCTCAATACTAAATTGTTCAAAGCTGCAAGTTCTTGATATTGGGAACAATTTATTTGGAGGTGAAACAATATCAATTAGAAATCTTTCAAGCCTAAGAGTATTGGTGATGAAGGAAAACAATTTTACAGGCAGTATTCCTCTAGAGATTGGCCAACTAAGGAGCCTCCAAATATTGCTCCTTTCTTCCAATCATATCTTAGGTTCAATTCCACACACAATTGTATCATTGCAAGCAATGGCAATAGAAAGTCAAGATGGTTTTGTATTGTCTACTTCCATTGTTCCTTATCGAGAAGGATTGGAAATGACTTTAAAAGGTACAGTTCGGGACTACAAGTATATTCTTTCCACTCTCACATCCATAGATCTCGCAAACAATGAATTGGAGGGAGAAGTTGCTTCTGATTTTGGGAATTTAAAGGGGTTGAGGCTTCTAAACCTTTCAATGAACAATTTGAAAGGGATCATTCCAAATAGTTTGGGAGAAATGAGTCAGTTGGAGTCATTAGACCTTTCAAAAAATCATTTCTCAGGAAAAATCCCTATAGAACTTGAATCTCTAAACTCCTTGGGTTCCTTAAATTTATCAAACAACAATCTTTCAGGAAGCATACCACAAGGACAACATATAATTGACACATTTGGAGAATCCTCTTATTTAGGTAATCCATATTTATGGGGATGTCCCCTACCCAAAAATTGTTCTTGGCCACAATTCGCTCCTCCTCCTCCTCCTCCTCCTCCAATATTTGTAAACAAAGAAAAAATCAGTACTAAATATCCATGGTATAAGATATCAGTGGGATTGTCATATGGAGTAGCTTTTGGAGGGATGTTTTAATTGATCTTGATAAAAATTAGTTGGAAAAGGAAATACTTCAATAAAGTTGATAAAATCTTAAAGTTTTTGTTTCCATGGATGAACAATTTGACACTATGAAGAAATATGCATCTCCAAATCGAAAGGTAAACTCTTGAATTTCTTGTTCTTTGAAATATTTATCACAATTCAAATTTATAGATAAACTAATATTAAATTCTATCATTTCACTCTTGCATTCATAATTGTAGATGGTTTGCATTTATGGCATGAAGGAAGGAAGTCTTTCTTTTGATGGAGTTTATTGCTGCATACTCTCTTCTTCTGATTCTCTATGGGTGCCATGTTACTTATTTATCATCAACAATCTTCCAACAAGATCTTCTCCCAGCTGTGCGGTTGCGTGTGGCTTTGCTAATGAATCTTTCATATGGTTGCTCCTGTTTTTATCTATAAAAGCTGAGATTTTGGTTTTTATGCCATGAATATCTTATTGCTTCTCTGTTATCAGTAATTTTGCTATTATGTAATTAGATCACATCTAAGATCATTCTGGTAGAATTGTGTTTATTCCTTGCTGGAGTTTATTTCTAAAAAAATTTCTCTTCTCAGCTATGTTACATTCTTTTGTCTTTATGTTCTGCAATTATTTCTAGCTTTAGGAAAGCAATCCTGTTTGGTTGCTTCGGTCTTTGTATGATTGCTCCTTGTTGCTATAATTTTTTAAATTATATTGCCGTAAATTAAAGTGTATTTTCTATGTCAAAGTTAGTCAAAAAAAGAAGAAGATGCGCAGGTGAAGGTAAGTACTGTACTTTAGATTAGCCAAAGCGTTCTGGCAAAGTCACATGACACTGCTCAGGACTAGACAAGACTTAACTTAGGAAAATCTGTGTTGGTATATAATTTTATACATGTGTTATTGTATGAACTTCAGTAATTTAGGTTTAAAATTTTCTTTTAGATATTGTGCAGTGTAAAAGAGGTTTCATTAGTGTAAACAATTTATAATTTGATCAAATAAATTCCAAACAAATATTTAATACTTTTAGAAAATAATTTTTAAAAATCAATTATATTCAGAATAATTTATTTAATTACAAATATCATTAAGTTTGTTTGTTTTTTTTTTTTACAGTAGGGGTGTCCCCGCGACCCAACATAAATATCATAAAGTTATTATTGGCGACTTTATTATAAAATGTTAATATTTTATTTTAATATGTTGTGTATGTATATATCTACAACAACATAAACATATGGGAAAAGATGAGAATATTTTTGAAGTTAGCTTTTGTGTCACTATATAATTGATCATAAACATATTGTGAAAGTGTTAATGGTAAGTGACATTTAGACTCAAGCTTTCATTCTAAATAAATCAGCTAAGATTATCTAGCACATGAACTCATATTAAGTTTGATAGACTCTTGACATGGTAGTAGGAGGGGCCTATGGTCAATTAACTTTTCTTTCCACATTTGAATGTGATTTATCATTCCTTACTATTTCCTTTACCTCCTCTATGGTGGTTAATTGGTTACTCACACGGGACCAATTTCTATCTTGGCACTAGTTAATCTCTTTACTATGACAAGTAATGTAATTTCCAATCCCATTATTGTGGTGTCTACTTTTCTCCGCACAAAATGGCATGTCTAAATGATCATGTCATGATTCCAACATACCACCATATTCTCTATTAAAATTTTATATATAGGCTACTTCCATAAGACTGACAACAATGACTACTATCAAGGCAAACAACAAAGCATTCAAGATCCACCACACTTGGAAACAAAAGGGCTGTGGAATATAAGGGTGACTAGCTTGAGTAAAAAAAGACATCTTTTGGAAGGGATACATCCCCATTGTACTGATATGTATAGGAAACTATGATAGGAGTCAATATGTATCAAATATATGAATGATATAAATAAGAAAGGCATATAACAAGAGTAGTGGACATTATATTTGTTATTATATATAGTGGTGAATATATGTATGTATTATGTGTGTGTGTATGTATGTATGTATGTATGCATACATAATTACATGTGTATATATGTATATTTATGTATATACACGCATGAATACATACATACATAACATAATTATATGTGCATATACATATATTTATGTATATACTTGTATGACATACATACATACATATATACATATATATACACATATATAATATATATATATATATATATATATATATATATATGTATATATATATATATATATATATATATATATATACACACACACACACACACACATATGCATATATAATTTTGTGGTTCTATCAACTATAATGAATGCTCAAATTATGTATAATGTACTTTCAAATATATTAAAGTATTGCATGCTAGAGTTACATAATAAAAACCCTCTGATCATTTTCTTACTCTAGTCACAAGGGTATAAACATAACATGCAAGAGTTTATGGTTCAAAACTTCAGTCCATGGTTTCAATCTTATTGCCAACATTTAGTTATGTTGTTGAGACCTTGGTAAAGTAGTTGAAACATAGAAAAAGGAAGGGAATGAGAAGAGGGAGGTCTCTAATCCCCTTTTTCTATATAGGGTGTTTCATTCAAAAGATGAGATATAGGAAACTTGAAACAAATATCAACCCAAGAGGTGAATTAAATCAAGATTGAGAGATCTTGCAATAGATTTCTTTACAAAAGGATGGGGTGGTGAGCTAG
The DNA here is from genome assembly GCA_007258455.2 of Sequoia sempervirens. Classification (NCBI taxonomy): domain Eukaryota; kingdom Viridiplantae; phylum Streptophyta; class Pinopsida; order Cupressales; family Cupressaceae; genus Sequoia; species Sequoia sempervirens. The sequence continues at coordinate 654,551,004 of VDFB02281492.1, forward strand.
ATCACAACTTGAGAAAGAATTAGGCTAATGCACAAACCCTAATCCTAGATCTAACACAAAATGCATGAATTAAGCACAAAATAGACAAAAACAACAACTTTTCTAGATGAAAAAGAAGGCAAGGAAGCTGTGCACTTGGTGATATATGACTTTTCTAGGTTGCTATTAGGGACTCATTTTCCCCTAATGGAGAATGGGTCCTAGTAGGCTTGTTTTGGGAGCTTAGAACTAGAAACATAAGCTTTCGATCTATAGAATCTATTGCCTATCAAGCCCTAATAGGGACTCATTCACCCCTAATGGCGAATGGGTCCTGCTAGGATTTTCCAGAAATCTTTGAATCTAGATCGTAACTTCCAAGTCTGCTCTTCTCCTTTGCACTTTGAAATCCCTGTTTTTGAATCCAAATTTGCCTGAAATCTGTAAAGTAATGTTGGTATCTTGTTGGTGGATAGGGGTTTTCCTTAATCAAACCCCTTATTGGTATTTAAACCTTTGGTGACGAATAAAGATCTAAAACATGCAATTGTGTGTGCAATCTTAATCTTAAGTGTGTCTAAGACTAAGATCTAAGAGAATGTAAAGGAAATTCTACCCAATTGTGTTAGGATAAAACCTTGAAATGCAATGTAAACAAAGTAAATGACTCACTAAAGAAGATGTTTAATCCCTCTAATGAACCATAAATCTTAAAATACCTCTTGTAGGCCACAAATATGATGACCATAGAAGATGAAATCACTTAAGAAACACGTCCTTAGGCTTGGTTGTATGACTTGTGCATCTCCCAACACCTAGAATCCTTCATGATTCTCCATAGGCATCTATCATAAACCTTCAATAATGCTTGATCTTGAACACAAAATGAGCTTGAAGACCTTGAAATGTTGCTCCAAACTTCACTTTTGCTTGAATGCTTTGTCTCATAAAATTTCTTTGCTTGTAATCTTGCTCTCTTGAATTCGCTAGGTGAAATTATGTGAAAGAACCTTGTATTTGTACTAAATTAGGCAATTAACCTCAAAATTCAAATAATTCAAGCTAACCTTAGATTTGGGGATGAAATTAATTAAAATATCGCTAGGATGGAATTCAAACTAAGGGTCCTTGTTAAGGGAGGACCCATTCACCACCTAGGGCGAATGGGTCATGACTCAATTTACCAAGACCTCCTTCGGGGGTGAAAACTACATCAAAAACATAGTTTAAAAATGCCAAGAAGGCGGGGTTCTGTTAAGGGGGGACCCATTCACCCCTAGTGGAAAATGGGTCTTGGTACACTTTTCCAAGACCTAGAAGCTACCACATTCAAGGTTGCATTGTTTAATTGCTAGGTGTCAGGATTGATCTTTCGAAAAATGCAATTAGGGGGCTTGACTTTGAATTAAAGGGCCAATTAAATCCTAATTAACCAAAATTAATTAATACCACTCTAGATAGATGTGAAACTATGTTACAAGACTTTAAAACACCATAAATAAGGCTTAAATTAAGTACAAGAGGGGTCCATTAGGATTAATTAATTGAATTTACCTTAGAAAAGTTTTGAAAATGTCTTACAACACTTTACAACACTTTTGTAAATGGTGAAATTTTGGTATATTTTAATTAAATAAGGACCCTAGAGAGGTGTAAGTGTGTACAACACCTTACAACACCACTCCAAATACTAATTAAGTTAATTATGTGTCAATTATTCAAATAAAGTGTGAAAAAGGATTACTTTTTCCAACACTACATTTAGCCCCGACTTTAGCTGCTATATGATACCACATGAATATGCAAGCTAAATGAAATAACTATTATGAAAAAGGATACTCATATGGATTCATTAGGGAGAATGAAGCCCCCACAATAGCTACCTACGAAACCACAATGTTAGGAACCACATCTTGCAACACACATTCATTAGTCCTTCAAAAACCTTCTTATCAAACTTCTACAGAGAATTGAATTTGAGGGTAGATGTATGCCCCTTGATTCTGCTTGCTTTATGGAGGTGGAATCAGGGTGAGCATGAAACCGCATTGAATTTCCCAAGTCCTATCATAGAGTATTTCCAAGTACCATACCACATAATGATAGACTATTGATGAACGAGAGAGGAATTACGAATCCAACACAAAAAATGACATTGAAAGTGGAGTCCTCTAGCCCCCAATATGTTGATTTTAATGAACTTTCCCTTTTGAATGCATAAGCTTCATTTACAAGGGTTTTACTATATACTTTTGAAAATGACTCTTTTCACTATTCATTTGACTTTTACGTTTTTTGCAAATTTACCTTAGTGCAAAGTGAGAGAAGATGCCAAGCCATAAGCCCTACACAGCTCCATGATTAGATCTAATTTGTGATGATGCAACACGAGGCATCCTTTGGTGGATGATGAGTGGATTCTACTTTGTTTTTCCTTTGTTTTCATACTTTTATTGTACTTTTTCATGCAATTTTAGCAATTTGATGAGTCCTAGAATAGATTGTCACAAAACATGCCAATTTAGCACAAAGCATCCCACTTTGGTACAAAATGTCCCACTTGGGTGCAAAGTGTTGCACTTTGGTGCAAATCGTCCCAGAATAGTTGTAGCATCTCAGGCTTCTGTGCAGAAATGGTTTAGATGTCCAATTTTTTCCAAGAAGCATCTTAGAACAACTTTAGTGATGTTTTTAGGACTTATTTTGTGTAATTTTCCTCTTAGGTACCTCCTCGAGCCAGACAACATCTCAACGAGAGGTAGTTTCGCTTCCTACGAGAGTTAGTGACTCATTTACTAGAGGAGCACATATAGTTATTACAGGAGGTTGGTTTGTTCTGGGTGTACCTCATGCCGCCAATGGGGTACCATGATTGTATACTTTTGGTGCTAGCTTAGAGATGGGATGGGAGCACATGTACCTTTCATATTCCCATAAGGGAGATGACCATTACTCTAGAGGATGTGCACTACATCTTATGCATCCCCATTTGAGGTGAGTGTGTGCTATTGGTTATTGATAGATCATTCACATAGAGGAGAGAGGATATTATTAGAAATATGGATAGAGAAGATGGAAATAATTCAAAACCATTTAACAAGATGTGTTTCTTCATTATTTTCATTCAAATACATTACATATATATAGGATTTCAATCTCCTACAATATAGGAAACTCCTATAACAACATGCTAAAGTTACGAGTTGTTTTAACAACTCACTTATACCCAAATGACAAATAACCTATGGAAATGAATTAATATTCTCAACACTCAACAAACCTATTAACTTATTATATGACTATTAATAATATTAAGTTATTTCTCAACGACTTAATATTATAACACTTATTTTATAACACTAATTAATAACTATGTGAACACTAATTCCCAACACCCCCCCTTAGTGTGAACATGGGGTGAAAGTACATCACAATACTTGATGACCACACATAGTAGCTTACCAAATAATATAAGATAGAAGTAGGGACATACACATCTACTCATGTCAAGCAATAGTGGAACTAGACTCACTACGTTTAGTGGTTTCATCCAAGGATAGGGACAAACACATCTACCCATGGATCTAGGGATAGGGACTAACACATCTATCCAAGGTCTTACATCAATTTTGGATAGGGAAAAACACATCTATCCAAAAAAAATGTCATGAATAGGGACATACACTTCTCACAACAATTATGATTGGGGACACACACATCCAATCATAATTACTAACTCTTGTGACTGGGGACAAACACATCTAGTCATCTTGTGAATGGAGACAAACAAATCCATTCACAATTAACCAACAATAGTGATTGGGGACAAACACATCCAACCACTTACATCATCTTGTGAATGGGGACCAACACATCCATTCACAAACTAACAAGAAATGTGATTGGGGACATACACATCCAATCACAAATACAAAGCTTGAGAACCAAGTCTTTGTTGTTGTGTATTCAACCATCATTGGAGATCATTTCCACTTTGATCACAAATGATATGAGATGATTGCTACTGCCACCTGGAAACCGATCTTGGCTTTAGTCATTTTGGTACAAGTAATTTTGTCACTAATGCAATTTTGCGACCCTGTTGCTAGTGACTGACGAGAGGTCGCTGAGTATTCTCCAACCTTTGTTGCCTCAAACCTCTAATTTATTTGCTACTTTCTTAGCAAATTTGTCTTTAAGACTCAATTATAGAATGCCCCTCCTCAATATGAACGTCGCATACAAGCGATAATACGTCCATTTACAAATGAGGCAATTTTTTTTAATTACTATCTAACACTTAGATTTTGATAATATACTACTTTTGATAAACTGACAACTAATTCATTAGTAAATGATACAACTTGATTAAACCAAAATAAACTATAATACTCCTAATGTGAGATTCTCCTTTCGCACCTCCATATCCTCCAATTCACCACGCATACCAGAACCACGCTCCACAACAACATCCACATTACACCAAACACCAAGACCCTTGAGGGAAAAAGACAATCTTTGGATGTCAAGAAGCCTTTAGAAAATGTGACCATAGTGGAATGGCTTAACCCCGCTTCCCTTTCCAATGGAGGTGTCCAGGCTTCGAATTATCCCTTGGTCTGCAACAGTTTCACTAAACATTGTGGTCGATGATCGCAGTTGCTGATAGGTGATTTCCCCGACCCAAATCGCACATCAAGTGGTGATCTATGTACACCTGCCACGATATTCTCTCGGATTGAAATGAACGGGAGATTCAGAGCAGCAGAATCTTTAGCAAATTACAGGAAAATATAAGCTTAAAATGTTGTGGCTGATTGGTTGTTCCATTGCATGAACAATTATTCTACAGGTTCCTTCAATATGCTACATCTACCTAGTGGTGGGTTGCCTTAACGTGGCCACTCAAACCATTGGTCAACACTGCAAAAATATACTTATTTTGGAAGAAGCAATGATTTAGATTCACTCTGTATTGTGTTTATTGAGTATCTCTATTTGTAGAAGCTTATCTTAGGCACAGAGAAATGCCCGTGTCTATCCAACACTCTGGATGCACATTTGACAGTATTTATTAATTAATTGAAATTCAGAACACTGTTGTATTTTGAATTTCAATTAATTAATAAATACGGTCAAATGCTGCTAAATATGCATCCTGAATGCTGCATAGACGTTGCCCAAAGAAATAAGGGGGATTTGCGCCCTTCACATACACTCATGGCCATTACAAAGAGAACTGACAGCTTGCACATAGGCTCTTAAACTATAGAGGCGATGGATTCCAAACCCTCTTCAGAATCAAATGCTGGTCTAGATCACTTGGGAGCGCCCTTGCAATCAGTCCCCCCCACGCCTCTTCTGGCTTCACTGATCCTTCACATCATTTGCAACTTCCTTTTCCTTTGGAGCAACTTCGATCAACTGTGCATGGGAGGACGAATTGGTGATATTCTTACTGCTCTTTCCATGAGATTTTACTCGGATCACTTGTAGAGATCAAATACCAAGGTCTACATAGACACCAAACGCCAATCTGGATTGGAGCATTCCTATTAATTCAAACAGAGAAGGCTTTAGCTTTTTCTGAATCGTATGGGACTCCTCCTTCGTGGATCCAAATCTACTCACATGCTAATCCCCTCTGATCTAACTCAATCTGATCACAACATAGAAGGTGCACACAAATAATTGTAGCTTCTATAATTTGAATTGAGGTCATGGAATTTTTCTTGAGATTGTGATCCACATATACGCCACTCAAAAGACCCCACAAATGTAATAAATATGAGATATCCCAATACAATCAGTAACGAGGAAATGATACTGCTCTGATACCATATTAGAAATATGGACAGAGAAGCTGGAAATAATTCGAAACCAAAACAATACGTGTTTCTTCATTATTTTCATTCAAATACATTACATATATATAAGATGTCAATCTCCTACAATATAGGAAACTCCTATAACAACATGCTAAAGTTACGAGTTGTTTTAACAACTCACTTATACCCAAATAACAAATAACCTACGGGAATGAATTAATATTCCCAACACTCAACAAATCTGGGTATGTGCAGGATTATGATGGGCCAAAAAGTAGGGATATGATGGGTATGTGTAGGGTATGTGGCTAACATTTTTTTTTTTTTTTACCTAAAATTGATAAAATGAAAAGGGTTTTAAAAGGAGATTCTCGGCTTTCCACCAATATAAATTATGTTTTTTCCATGATGATCCTGCACATACCCACCTATTAACTTATTAAATGACTATTAATAATATTAAGTTGTTGATTTCAACAGCTTAATATTATAACACTTATTTTATAACACTAATTAATATCTATGTGAATATTAATTCCCAACATATATCTATTATTGTGTAGATTGGCCTATGCGGTGCTTGAGTATTGGACCACATGTGGATCTTAAATGGCTCCTAAATGTGTGATCACCACTCTTGTGTCAGATTATGATTCAGTGTAGCACTGACATTGGTTCCTAATGGGCAAGGGGCACACTTAGACAATGGCTTGGTGCATACAATTAGAGGGATGGAGGAGCAACAAACTGTGTATGCATGGGGTCACAACATGCTTGCACATTTGTACTATGATCTCGGTCGGTTTTCATTTAGAGAGATTTGGAGCATTTTACATTGTACTTTGCTATAGATATAGTGCTTTGAGCACATTACATGAACTAGGCCCACTAGATTTCCTCTTACAACAGTTGCAGGTGAGCCGAGGGTTTTTAGCTACCCAGTTAGACGGCTATGGCAAGAGGGAGACTTATTGTGCTGGAGTATTATTTTTGACTAGCTTGATGAGGATGATATCTGTTGGAGACCCTACCAGTGGATACCACAGTGGTCGGATAATCAACATGAGATGTGTAGACTACAGATGGATTAGTTTCTGCTGGGCTGACATGACTACGTGGTCATACCATTTTACTATGATCGGGTGATGAGGTAGTTCAGACACACCTAGGTAGCTCCACATTCTAGACCATCATTCCGACGATCAACACGTAGCACCACTGGACCCGCGAATGGCCCCCGTCTCACTAGGGATGATGTGTATTTTAGTGATTCAGATGATGAGGAATTGGATCTGCCCCTTGATTCTGAGGTCGATGACATAGGTACCACCCAAGCCTATGATGAGTGGTGGACTATAGCTAGGCCATCGTCGGTTTTAGCTCTACATCACCTTGTGGGCTTTACTAGACCTCTTCCAGTTCACAAAGAGGGTAGAGATGATGATCGCATAGATGTAGCCACAAATGATGATGTTGTCGCGCCCAATGTCTTTGTAGATGCATATGAGGAGGAGGAAGATGAAGACTATGAGTAGGAGGAGGAGGATGATGAGGGGTATGAGAATGATGAGGATGTCCAACCCATGAGTGAGGACATTGGTAAGATAGAGGAGGATCGAGCTCCCTCTGATGGTGTGGAGGTGCCCCCCCATCAAATTAGCCAGACGACATGCCACTATCAGGTCAGAGTTCCATACTCATGAGCATGAGGAGTCTAGCGGTAGCAGAACGCCCCCATCATCAACACAAGGAGGGACCACTATCATTCGAGCATACACCGACTGGAAAATTGGTGATCCAAGTGATATTTAGATGGTTTATGTCATTTTATCATGTATATGTCTCTTTTATGAACTTGCTTTATATATGACTATGATGGTTACTAATGCTCTTTGTGATATCTATTTTGCAGGTTCTACACGAGAGTTGTGAGACCTCTATCAACAAGCAGCCACGGTGTTAGTGCCTTCGCTACATCATGAGGATGATCTGCTAGAGAGGAGTACATGCCGCCACCCTCGATGGCCGCACATGAGATCTTTTTGAGTCCATGGCGAGATTGGGCATAGCATATGAGTAGTCCACTAGTCGTGTTGATGAGTTCCATACACAGCTTACAACGGTTTTGGCTTCTAGAGGTGTTGTCAATAGTAGGGTGGAGAGTGACCTATGGGAAGAGCTCTCAAGAGCATAGGAGAAGATTGTGAGGATATAGGAAGACATGGACCAGATAGATCAAGAGCATGTGGAGGTTGTGCGAGAGGCCAGGGAGTCAAGGATGCTAGATATTCTACAGAGAGATTTAGTTAGATCATGATCTCACACTACTGTCTCATGACAGCTGCAAAGATCACTAGCTGAGGGGTCTAGCAGTCATAGACCTTACTAGCATTGTACCCATTTATGCATATGTACCCAAAATTTTTGATGATTATATATATATATATATATATGAGCACTTTTTGTTTATGATGTTTGCATGGATTTAAATGTCAATATGATTTATCAAATATCCTTTGCAAGAATATTTAATAAATGTCTCCGTGATTTAATGTTTTATGTGATCTAATTAAACCATTCATAGTTTGTGTTAGATAATATGTTTTGATTAAGAAATGCTATGTTAACTTAATACACTTATGATTTAATGGCATTAAAATCATGTAAGGATTTAAATTAACACAACACTATGGGTTTTGAATAGTATGGGAACTAAAGTAATTAAACAAAATATTGATTAATTACCCTAGATCTAAGATACACACATGTTATTATGTATAAAAAAGAAAGTAATGTTCAAGATCAAATAGAATCTATCTACTTTACCTAACAACACTACTCTAACATACCATTCAAAATTGGAATTTGTAGATGTAATACTGATGCAAATGTGTGACATTTATAGGGTCTTTTAGAGATGTACCATCCATTTCAATTAATGTATAAGCTCCATATCCATACTTTTCTTTAATAATGTAAGGGCCTAACCAGTTAGGGCTAAACTTTCCTTTTTCATTCAGAAGAGCATTAATGTTTTGCTGGTTTTTGTATAACACTAGATCACCTTGATTAAATTCATGGGGAATGATGTTATCATTGTAACCACATTGCATTCTTTTAGAGTAATCTTGTAAGTGTTTGAGAGCATTAATACACTATTCATTGAGCATTTCAAGATGATGCAATCATTTTTCTTTGTAGGTATTGTCATCAATAAGTCCTTTAAGAGAAATTCATAAGGAAGGAATTTCTAACTCCAAAGGCATTATTGCTTTTGCACCATAGACCAGGTTATACGAAGTAGTTCTAGTTGATGTTTTAACACTTTTACGATAAGCCCATAATGCGTAGGTTAATTACGTATGCTAATCTTTGTTGTGTTTGCTTATTGTCTTATGCAAATTTTTTCAATAGTCTTATTAGTTGCTTCTACTTGTCCAATTGATTGTGGATAGTACGATGTCGAAAAACAATGTTGAATATTGAATGTGTCCAAGAATTTCTTCACGTCATTATTTTTTAATGGAGTTCCATTATTTGAAACCAATGTGGAGGGGAGACCAAATCCAACAATAATATTTTCCAATATGAAATGACATATTGCATTAGTAGTTGTGGAACGAAGAGGGATAGCTTCTACCCATTTCATGAAGCAATTGGTGGCAGTAATGATAAAGGTATGTTCGATGGAAGAAGGCGGTGATATATTCCTAATAAGATCTAAGCCCCAAACTGAAAACGGCCAAATAGGAACACGTGCACGAATTTCGGAGGAAAGGGCATGAATCAAATTGTTATGTTCCTAACACTTATAACACTTCTTCACGTATTGAAAACAATCTTATTCCATGTGTCTCCAATAATAGCCTATGCGAATTAATTTTTGAACTAGGGATCTTCCTCCAAAATGACATCTGCAAGCACCTACATGTCCTTGTTCAAGTGCTATGGGGAATTCAGATTATTTAAGAAATTGAAGTAAAAGGCCATTAAATGATCTTCTATAGAGAACATATACTGAGATTATATATTTGGATGAAATTTTTCGCATACGAGCTCGAGTGTTTTTAGTTGTAGGTTCAACAAAGGTACCATCTTTCAAGTAATTAAATATTAGTGTAAACCATTCACTAGAACTATCAATGTCAGTTGTTAACACCTATAGTGTTGAAAAATGTTGTCAGTAACATTTTCGCATGGGTTTAGCTTCCTCTTGTTAAATTAAGCTTAAAAGTTTCCTTGATTTAGTGTTGTAAGGTGTTTGACACATTCACACTAGGTCTTGGGCTCTTGTAAACTAAATAAAATGTATTTAACTATGCCTCGTAAAGGTGTTGTAACTCACTTTCACACTTTTCTAGGATTTTATTAAGTATTTGAGCCTCATGAACCTATTTTTAACCAAGTTGTGCATAATTAATGCCTTTTCTTGGGTGTTGTAAAGTATTGTAGCACACTTTCACACTTTTTTAAGGGTTTTGTTTAATAATTAGGCTTTATTATGCTTTAATTGACCTTAATTACATCCAAAAGCCTTAATTTATGTATAATTTCAAGGATAATCCCAACAAAATCATTTAAAACATCAAAATCCCAAATACCCACCTCAAAAAGCTAAGGTGGGACTCATTCACCACCTTGGGCGAATGAGTCCCCTTAGGTGGGACCCATTCGCCCAAGGTGGTGAACGAGTCCCCTTAGGTGAGAACCATTCACCCAGGGTAGCGAATGAATTCCATTTAACTCAAAATTCAAAATTAATTTAAATTTTTGGCGAGATTTTGTCCTCCTAGATTTGATGTTAGCTTGTAGTGTTGTAATTTTAAGAATTCTTGCATAATTAAGTATAAATACAAGGTTCTTTCACTCTTTTTCATGGACTAAGACCCCCAAGCTTTCAAGTATTCATGCATTATAGAAAATTTGAGATCAAGGAAGCATTCAAGAGTTTACAAGAGCATTCAAGCATTCCCAAGTGCATTCAAGAGTCTTCAAGAGCAGATTATCAATAATTCTAGAGCATTATTCAAGCATCAAGCATCATGTCAAAGTCTTCATACATCATTTTTTTCTTTGTGCTAACAATTGTGATGTAGGGTTTCTTGATTCAAGCAAGCATTTAATCTAAGCTCAACATCATTCAAGCAAGATTCAAGATCTAGATCCATTGTAGCTATTTCAAGCATATTTACAACACTTTATCAAAAGGGTTTGGTGAGTTGCAACATTGTCATTTGTTCATTCATCATTCTCTATTCTTATTTGATTTCATTCAAGGTTTGATTACAAAAATGAGGCTTGACCAAGGCAAGCCCCTTTCTACTACCCCCAACATTTTTCTCTCTCCTCTATGTGTGATTTGCAGGTCTAGGTGGAAGATTTCCTAAGGAGCAAGATTGGAGAAAGGTTGTCAAAGAGATCTAAAATTTTCAAAGTTGTCATAAAGCATTGGAGACACTTAGAGAAGACCTACAGGTTGCAAATTGTAGATTCACATCCAAAATTTTAACAGGAAGATTACAGTAGACTGAGAGGTATAGATCTAGATTTTGAAATCTTGAAAAATTGGAATGGGACTGATTTTCCAACTATAGGTGTTTAACAGAGATTTTTACAGATTTAGATACCCTTTTGGCTAAAACCTACTCTTGTGTAAAAATACTGAACTAGGGTTGATTCATCCAAAATGGTGAATGAGTCCCACTAGGCCAAAAAGTCAAAGATTCCAGTGTTTTAGAGCTTCATTCAATCTCCTTCAAGTTTCCAGGTGCACACATTATGTCTTGCATTTTTTTGTTTTTCTTTTCATGCATTTCTAGGTCATCTAAATTAGGTTTGCATTAAGCTAGGGTTTTGCATCTCATTGTATTTTCCAAGTTTAAACTTGGTGGTGAACCCCTCATTAGATCCTAATCAACTCCTAAGACAACCCTATAGTAAGATATCTTCTCCTTTGCATTGAGATCTCTAGGGCTATCCTTGAGTGAGAGGCTTGTGAAAAGTGGATGTGCTCTATCCTCCCTCAATATACATTCATTTTTCCACCTTTCATTTTGGTGAACAAGAAAACAATCAACCATTCTATGTTAACAAAGTGACAAAGACTCCCATCAACTTAGAAGAGACATATGGAAAATGATTCACAACCTTGAGCAAACAAGGATGTGAAAAAACAAGCAAACATGAAATTCATCTACTCTTAGAACAAGTTCCAATTGAAAATACAAAAGGGTTAGGATATCAAGATCCTCCTCTTAACATAGGTTCTCCTAAAGAATACTTAAGGCTTTGTAGTGATGGTATAGTTGTCTTGGACCCTCCTAATATGAATATCCTTCTTCCTAAAGAACAACCAATGCCTCCTAGTGACAACGGCAACAAAAGAAAGGAGATTGTGGATCTTCCTGTCCTAATCCCATCTAGAGAAATTGGTGAATCTAGCAAGCGCAAAAGACCTTAAAATTTATAGAAGCTACAAACCCCTGGTTCACCACTTGAAAGTGAAAGAAAATTATAAATACTTCTAAACCAAGGACTTATACTATTGTGACACATGAAAGAAAAGAAAAGATTATATCCTAAAGGTGAAAATATTCCACATTTCTGATACCGCAAAACTCTTGGACATAGTACTAATGAGTGTCATGCATTCAAAATAATCTTGAACACATATCACTTGCTGTTATCCAATGATTAAATAGCACAACCTTCTATTCCTTTTCATGTAATAGTTGTAAATTCTTCTATTCTCACTATTACATGATGTTTCCCATCACCTATCTTGACTCATTCTTGCCTTGCACTAAGTGGGTGCAAGAATTTGATAGCCTTGTCCTAGTAATTTATTTGTTGTGATCGCTTTGGCTAGTTGTTTTCCTTCTGGCATATGATGAACAAGACTAGGATGTGGACAAACTGCTAATAGGTTGACTTGCATGTGCCTTACTAGTCTTTTGCTTCATTTTCTTTTTTCTTTGCGTGATTACATGTGCGTAATGTGATCCCTCATACTATTCTATTTAATGCTTTCTCTCTCTATGTGGCATTCCTCTATTTGTACCTTCATTCTTTTCTATTTCATAAATCTTTTATCCTTTATCATTTCATCCTTGTCTTTTGTTTTCCTTTTGGGGATGACACAAGGCGTTGAGACATCCATGTCTCTTCCATGTTGACCCAAAATCTTTCTTTTCCTTTATCTTTCTTTGTCTTTCGTTTTCCTTTTGGGGATGAAAGAAGGCCTTGAGACATCCATGTTTCTTTCATGTTCACCCAAAATATTTCTTTTCCTTTATATTTCCTTGTCTTGTGTTTTCCTTTTGGGGATGACACAAGGCTTTGAGACATCCATGTCTCTTCCATGTTGACCCAAAATATTTTCTTTCATTTTTATTTATTTATTTTCATTTGTTTTGTGTTTTCCTTTTAGGGATGATGCAAGACATCAATACATTCATGTTTCTTCCATGTTGACCCAAAATGTTTTTCTTTGTTTTCACTCTCTATGTGTCATTCTTCCAATTCTATATGTATTTGGGAAATGATGACAGTTCTGAGCTCTCTAAAAACATTGTAGCAAGAACATACTGACCCCAAATCCATAGATCCCTTATGTGTTTGGAGTTTCATTTTGGGGCCAACTCCTTGTGCTTTTCATGATGTAGCTTTACTTGGAAACATATGACTTGGCATAGGGATTTCCAAGTTAGCTCTCATTTCTTCTTTATTGTTAACACTTATCATCTGCTACTTTAAAGTAATTGCTCACAGTATGGTGTTTATTTATTTAAAGTGGGAGCATACATTGGAATTATTATTTTTCATTTTTCCTTTTCATGGTTCACAGTACAATATTTTTACTTCATACGGTGTGTTTTTTTCTTTGTGGTGATATTGAGTGTGATGTCCTTCAAGAGCATGATCTCTCTTAGCATATTACATTCCTCTTAGTGGCTTGATGCGACACACTATATGCCCTAAATTTCAAATCTTCTATTCTTTGATTGGTCCTCTGTTGGAGACATTAGGAACAATTTCCCCTAAGTTAAAGACCTCACATGAACTAAACAAGACTCCTTTGAACATTCTTTATTAATGCATTTGCATTTTTACTTATATGGCCACCTTGCATAACATAGCTTACATGCATGTGGAACCATCTTGTTTGGTCATGAGTCCCAAGCATACAAATTTTTTCTTGCCTCATGAAGCTTGAAGTTCATTTTTCATGAGCTCCAAGCATACAAATTCTTGCTTGTCTCATGAAGCTCGAAGATCATTTTTGTGTGGTGCCTTATTAAAGTTATCAGGAGGTATAACTTTGGTATGGTTTTTGACTGGAAGCCCAATCTGAGGCATGAATTTCCCATAGCCACTTGTGTGTGCAAGTGTGAGCGCATACTGGCCATGTGCGTATGTGTCTCACCTCTTTGGATCTCTAACCCAATGGATAGCCTGAAGTTTCGTTGCCTCAGAGTGAGTGTGCATTTTCAGAAAAATAGCCTGGATTTGATCCACATCGTGATGGACAAACAGTTGAAGCTTGATTTACCCCTTTCTATTTCATTTTGTTTCATTATGTCTTTGACAGTGTATGTTGGTGCTTTTATTCAATGCTCTTTATATCCCTTTTCATGTGTGTTCTTTTGTACTTCTGTTGGTTTGACATGGGATCTTGATCCTAGGGGCTTGATCACCCCTCTTGATTGTTGTCATCCCATGTTGCCGATGTGGGTGCATTTGAACCCCTCTTGAGGCATGTCGATCTACTTTAGTTTGATTTTGAAGCAAGATCATCCTCTCACTAAAGTGGGGGCTAAATGTAGTGTCAAAAAATGTTGTCAGTAACATTTTCACATGGGTTTATCTCCCTCTTATTAAATTAAGCTTAAAATTTTCCTTGATTTAGTGTTGTAAGGTGTTTGACACACTCACACTAGGTCTTGGGCCCTTGCAAACTATAAAATATATATTTAACTATGCCTTGTAAAGGTGTTATAAAGTGTTGTAACTCACTTTCACACTTTTCTAGGATTTTATAAGTATTTGAGCCTTATGAACCTATTTTTAACTAAATGTGAATAATTAATACCTTTTCTTGGGTTTTGTAAAGTGTTGTAACACACTTTCACACTTTTCTAAGGGTTTTATTTAATAATTGGGCTTTATTATGCTTTAATTGGCCTTAATTACATCCAAAATCCTTAATTTATGTATAATTTCGAGGATAATCCTGATAAAATCATTTAAAACATCAAAACCCCAAATAGCCACCTCAAAAAGCTAAGGTGGGACTCATTTTCCACCTTGGGAAAATGAGTCCCCTTAGGTGGGACCCATTCACCCAGGGTGGAGAATGAGTCCCATTTAACTCAAAAATCAAAATTAATTCAAATTTTTGGTGAGATTTTGTCGTCCTAGATCTGATGTCAGCTTGTAGTGTTGTAATTTTAGGAATTCTTGCATAATTAAGTATAAATATAGGGTTGTTTCAATCGTTTTCATCCTAACACCCCAAGATTTCAAGTATTCATGCATTATAGCAAATTTGAGATCGAGGAAGCATTCAAGAGTTTACAAGAGAATTCGAGCATTCACAAGTTCATTGAAGAGTCTTCAACAAAAAATTATAAAGCATTCTAGAGCATTATTCAAGCATCAAGCATCATGTCAAAGTCTTCATGAATCATGTTTCTCTTTGTGCTAACAATTGTGATGTAGGGTGTCATGATTCAAGCAAGCATTTCATGTAAGATCAACATCATTCAAGCAAAATTCAAGATCTATATCCATTGCATCCATCTCAAGCATATTTGCAACACTTTATCATGAGGGTTTGGTGAGTTGCAACATTGTCATTTGTTCTTTCATCATTCTCCATTCTTATTTGATTTCATTCAAGATTTGATTACCAAAATGGGGCTTGACCAAGGCATGCCCCTTTCTACTAACCCCCCAACATTTTCCCCTCTCCTAAGTTGTGTGTGATTTGTAGGTCTAGGTGGTAGATTTCCTAAGGAGAAAGATTGGAGAAAGGTTGTCAAAGAGATCTAAATTTTTCAAAGTTGTCATCAAGCATTGGAGACACTTGGAGAAGACCTACAAGTTGCAAATTACAGATTTGGATCTGAAATTCAAACAGAAAGAGAAAAGAAGATTGTGAGGTACTGATCTAGATTTTGAAATCCTAAAAAAGTAGAATGGGATTGATTCACCACTAGTGGTGAATGAGTCCCACTGTAGGTGTTTGACAAATATTTTTACAGATTCAAACACCCTTTTGGTTGAGCCCTGCTCCTTCAAGTTTTTCATGCATTTCTAGGTCATCTAAATCAAGTTTGCATTAAGCAAGGGTTCTACATCTCATCTTGCATCTCATTTTCTTTTCCAACTTTAAACTTGGTGGTGAACCCCTCATTGGATCCTAATCGGCCCCTAGGACAACCCTATAGCAAGATCTCTTCTCCTTTGTATTGAGATATCTAGGGTTATCCTTGAGTGAGAGGCTTGTGAAAAGTGGAAGTGCTCTATCCCCCCAAATATACATTCATTTTTCCACCTTTCAAAACCCTCTTTTCTTTCATCAGTTATCGATGGTTTTGGTATCATTTGGACTCTAAATGTGAAGTCAATGAGAGAATCGTCAAGAGATACAAGGGAATCAATGCTTGCCATTGCATCTGCATGCCTATTATCCTTTTGTGGGATATTATCGATCATATGACACAAACTTGTTTAATAACTGTAATGTCGTAAAATTGCACCGCTTGCAATTTCACATGCTTTTTTGTATCCGCTTTAGTGTCCACTCTCTTAGAATTTTTGTAGGCTCATTTTAGCCCCTGCATCAGCCTTCTTCCCTTCTTAAGATGCTGAACACCCCCTTCAACAACTAGCCTCACGCATCAGCTTTGCATCAAAATTTGTTCTTTTCCTATTCTCTTCACTTTATAGCATGATGTTTCTAGACACTAGTGCGCCTCATGGATGTTTGTACGCCGAGCTAGCATCTTGTGAAAATTTGACGTTCAAATGACCATTTCTTAGCATGTTTTCTACTTTTCACTTACCTTTGTCGGTGGTAATGGCTTGAGACACCTTGTAATTTCCCAAGAAGCTTCTTTTCCCTCTTTAAAAGTCATCTCTTCAACTCATTTTTCTTTCTTATGCTTCTTGGATTCTATCTTAGATATTCTCCCATATTCCTCTTGCTATCTTGCTTGCATGGATTTCTACAACTTTCCACAACACTTTCAAGCCCTCTTGGAAACTCTCTTTGCAATACTCTCAAGCTTTCATAGTGCTCTTTACAACTCTCTTGGCTCTCACAACCCTCTTTTCTGTCCTTGAACTCTTTGGATTCCTTAAGCCTTGTAGCTCTATCTCCCTTGTGCTTGCAAGCATCCTGGGATTTCACACATCCCCTCTTGGTTTAATCTCTACTTTGTGATATGGGTTCTCCTCCTCTAGAGGGGATTTCTTTTATCACCTATACTTCATGATACAGGTTCTCCTCCTCAAGCGAGGATTGCTTTTATCACTCCCTTTTCCATTTCTCTCTATCTATTTGGTTGTCTATGGAGGTGGGAACACCAAAATGGGGGTTTGATTGAGGAAGACCCCTGTATAGCCCCAAAATTTTCTCTAGATCTTATGCATGCAAGTATTGAAGATATTCACATACTGGAGGCTTCATTACTTGGGTTGCTAGATGGGAAGTTTATTTCTCTATCCTCTTTAGTTATGTCATTTACTTTACTTTATTTTAGTCTATTGCATTCTATTATTTTCTCACATTTTATAAGTTCTTAGTAACTTGAGTGCTAGTATTCACTTAGCTATTTTCTATGATAAACTCGCTTTTTGTTCCAAGTGGGTTGCAGCATGTTAGAGAGATGCCAACGCACTGTTCTATTGTCCCAGACCTGCACTGCCATCTTTTGGCCGAGAGCTTGTTAGTCTATCTAGAAAATCTTCGTGACTTGCTCTTTCTGATTCTAGAACTCTCGCGTTGTTCCTTGAGGTAGTTTAGGGCAATTCACTTTGTGAGGCTCTCTGAATGAAGAGAACTTGTGAGTTGAAAATCCCCCTTCTCTACATTTTGGTGAACTTGACATGAACATCGCTTTATATATATATAAAAAGAGGACAAATAAAATATTTATCCTTCCCAAATTTTTTTTGGGGTGTTTCCTTGAACCTCATTCTATACCGTCAAAGAAGAAGTAATGCGCCTACCTTCAGTCAGCTTGTTTATCTCTTATATATTATCTTTAGCTTGCTATATTCAAAATGAATTTGATATCCTCTTTTGTTAGTTCAGTATCTGATTTTATTCAAAATGTTAATGATATTCCATTTCATGCATATGATAGTGACTTGGCTTTTCCCATGTCACTTGGTATCTTTGATCCTTCTCATGAGATTCCTCTTGCTCTAAAGGATATCTTGTTGCAAGAAGATGAAATCTTTGATACTTTCCTTAACATTACTCTACCTTCTATTAATTCCAATGCGCTCTCTTCTAGAGATGATGCATTTGTGAATGATGAATCTACCCTTCATTCCAATGCACTCTCTTCTAGAGACATTGCATTAGTGAAGGATGAATCTCCTTCCACATTTGATCCTGCCTGGATTGATGTTGAGAATATGTCTTCAAATGGTTATCCTGCTAGTTGTGATGATTCTGTAAATGCAATATATGTCTCTGCTAGCCCTAAAAGGCCTAAGAGACTGGTGATTTACCTAACTCCATCTAGTCCTTCTCCTAAAAGGATTTTTTCTATTAAGGGTGTTCCAATCGATAGTGATTCTCTTGATCTTTCTATGTCTCCCTCTTATAGAGCAATAGCCCATACTTATAAGAATAGAATGAATAAATAAACAAGCCTTCCTCAGGAACCTAAACCTATAACTAAAGAACTTGGTGGTTATGATCTTGTCAAGAAATTTTGTGTTACTTTGGCTAAGATCTCACTATGGGACTTGCTTCAGTCTTCTCTGGTTTATCAAGATATGCTTCAAGAAGCCTTGCATAAGATCCTCTTGCTTGCCTTTTCTAGGCCAACAGACGTTAATACGCTAATGGATTATATTTGTGCAGATTAGTTGAATATCACATTATATCCACAAGAAATTTTTCCCTTGGAAGTGTAGAAACAAGAAGGTCCTTCAATGATTATAGTTAATATTAATACTATCAGCATTAGGTGTACTCTTGTTGACGTTGGTTTGATGCTCTATGTATGTAGCATTGATCTATTGCTTAAGATCAATATTGATTCATCTTCTCTTAGTGCTTCCTCTATTATCATTCATGGGTTTGATAATGTTGGTCAATAACCTTTGGGCACGATAGTCTTGCCTTTGAGGTTGGGACCTGTTACCATACCCACCCTTGTATATATTATGTCAAAAAAATTACCATATAACCTTCTTCTTGGTAGACCATGGTTTCACGCTATGGGTGTGCAGTCCCATCTACCTTGCATAAATCCATTAAGTTTGATGGGTGCAAAATGTGTTCAATTTTTATGTCCTTTTTCCATTATTCCATTTCTAATTTTCCTTTCTCCTAAGTCCTTTCCATTAATTGTTAGGGAAATAATTTTTTTTTGATATGTTTTCAAAGAGGAAAGAATGCTTTCAGAATGTTGAAATCATTGAGTTAATGATGTATTTTGGATGGTTTGCTATAGGAACTAAATGTGAAGAAGGAATTGACTCTATGAATGAAAAATCCTGAAAGGCATAAGATGGGAAACGTGGGCTGCATATGATGGAAGTCTACTTGTTTTTTCTTTTTTTATATCTTATTTCAAACAAGTTGTTTTTATAACTATTTTGGGTTTGTGGCCTGCAGCCAACCCAAGAACTATAACCATTTAGTTTGTTGGCCATCAGCTATAACAAACTGCATGTTCACTCTTTTTTTTTTTTTCCTATGATACTTGAAAGGCTGGACATGTGTGTGTGTGTGTGTGTGTGTTGTGATATGAAAACGATAGATAGAATATATAGAATTAAGAAGATTGGAGATATCTTTCGTTCTTGAATGATTGATTAATTGATTTGTGGCTTGAGTCAGAGTAACTAGTTTTTTTTTGTGCCTCACCTCATGAACCGAAGGAAGGTCCCCCTCTTGGGAAGCCTGGTGAGATCGTTTATGTTTTATTATATTAGATCTTTGTATTTCATGCATTCCATTCCTATCAAGTGTGCTATGATTTAGATTAATTTCTATTCAAGCTATAAGATTATTGATAATACAGCCCGCGTGATTAAGCTAGTACTAAAATAATTGCAATGAATTCTATATGGAATGGAATTGTGATCTAAGGAACAGGAAATGTGTTTGCATTGCAGATTAGTTGTGTTTTCCATTTCAGATTATGCTGTGTTTCATTTTATAAGACCTCCTCTCACACCTCATTCACATTCCATCTCTCTATTGTATTCCATCTCTCTGCTACATTCCATCTCTCTACTGCATTCCATCTCTCTGTTGTATTCCATCTTCCTACCGTATTTCATCTTCCTATCACACTTCGACCTCTGTCACAATTCAACTTCTTGTCGCCTACACTTTTTCAATATATCTTTAGCAACTATATTCTTCCTTTTACTATTGTAATGGATGTTGTTAATATCTATATTAAAGAGTGTATATCCTAAGATACTGAATTCACATTATTCAAGTTTAATAAAAAATAGATAGATTGGATGACATAGGTAGGTAGTAATTTAGGAAAGGATTTCATTAATTTATGATTTGAAGAAGTGTTCTTTTGAATTTTAGATTGAATACTGTGTTTTAAATTCTTAGATGCATCCATCCCCCCTTAGTTCATTAGTTTCAACCCTTAGGTAGATTTCCACAAAATTGTTCACAAGCTTATGCCATCGGATTGACATTTGAAGGATAAACTGAGGAAATTATTATGAAATTCTAGAAGATTGGTCCAAACTCATTTATCAATTAAAGATAGAATTACAAGGATAAATTCAACCCATAGTTTAATCCAATCATTTTGGTGCCATTTTCGAAGAATGATGTTAAAGGACTGTCAGCCTAGTGAACTAAGTTAGGAGAATTGCGCTAAGGAGAAAGTCTACATGATAGTCGACCTTGTTTTGATAACTACCCTTAGTTTTCTTTGTTGTAAGTCATTAAGGTGCATGAATCATAGTAGGGATAGTAGAGGGATATGTGTTAAGAAGGATAAAGGGAGTCATACACAACTTGAAAAATTAGAAAACAATTCAAAATCATTAGTTAAGGGAGGCACTCACAACAAGAAAAGTTGAAAACCAGATTGCAATCCTTAGAGTTACCCGAATCCGCTAACAAGAAGTGTGTCATAGAGTCTACTACCATTGAGACACCTATAGGTACCCATCCAAGTTCTTCCGAAATACTGTGAAGAAACGTTGAAAATTTCTTTCAAGAATCTTATGGGTTGAAATTTGGTCCATTCTCAGAAACCCAAGAGCCATTTAAAACCTACTTTACCCCTTAGGCACTAGACATCATGGATCCCAACAACAACAACAACAACAACAACAAAATCATCATAAAAAAAAACAATCATAATAGGGCATTGGCCAACAATAATCCAGTTACCTTTGAGTTTCCAATCACACATTCGAAGAAGATGCCCCTATGAAGAACATTCCTCATTTTTCTTTTCCCTTTTTTTGTGGTCTTTCGATTGAGTATCCTGATACGTTTTTGTTTGAATTTGATGTGTTGTGCCATAACTATGATTATCAAAGTGAAATGCAAAATCTCAAACTGTTCCTAGCCACATTAAAGGATGTACCCTTGTGATGATTTATGAACCTCAAGAATATCAGATTATGGGAAGTCATGAAGGAATTATTCCTGAACAAGTACCAGGAGTATTGCAAAACAAAGGAGGTCTCGGCTGAAATCTTCCACATGACACAAAAGGAAGATGAGTCTATGGAGGGCTACCTCAAACACTTCATGTTCAGTCTTCAACAATCTCACCAATAGGGGCTAAATGAGGATGTTGTTTTGTCTTAGAGGCATAAGAGATTATACTATGGAAGCATTAAATTTAATAGGTAAAGGGAATATCTCCAAAATGGACTTTGACGATATCTGTGATATTTGTAGGAACTATTCAAAGTATCAACACTCAAGAAGGAACTATCCAAGGAAACTGTATTGCGTGGTAACCTCAACAAGTATCACCAAGTGTGAGATAGGTAACCTAATTGAAGATGTCAAGACTAATTTATTAGGTCATATGGGTAAATAGATAGACACTTTATATACACGAAGGAAATAGGAGGCTCAAAAAGCCTTAGTTGTCTTTTGTCTCATTTATTGAAAGAGGCACAGTGGCGAAGAGTGTCCATATAATATAAATAAGATATCTTCTTTAGAGGAAGACAGTAGGGACACTACTTTAAAACCTCTTCTTGTAGGGATGAGCGAGGTAGAATACATATATGAAACTATTTACTTTATGGCCCAAAGAAGACCATGGTATCCAAGAGAAATTCCCCCACCTGATTACCAAGTTGCAACCCAAAATCATTTTCAACAGAACTCCTTCCCAAACCAGTCTGGATGGTATGGAAATTGGTAGCAACCTCTATACTACCCCCAATGGTCACAACAATATCCACCTACTACACAATTGTGGAAAGCATGGTGAGCACCACCACCACCCTACCCACAATATCAATCATTTCCTCTGTATCCACCACCTCCAACAATAAACCCATATTAGCAATCCCAACAACTCTTACCACCTGTCACATCATATAATCAACCCTCTAGTTCAATCCAACCACCAAAATCCACACCAATTCCCACACAACCAACACCCAATCCAAACAATAAGGTGACTCAACCAGTTTATAATAATGAAGTGACATGATTCTTGACTTATCCTGTCAATGCATTAGAAATTAACGGTGTAAACCTAAGGTCAGGGAAGAACCTTCAAGGACTGACCATCACAAAAGTTGAGGATGATCTAGTTGATCTCGAAGAATAGCAACCAAAGCCTCCTTTTCTAGATAGGTTACAAGAGCAACCAAATTAGTAGGAAACATTTCAATCTAATTTTTATTTTATGAATGAGTTACACAATGTTATCATTAAGATTCCTTTGTTGTAGGCTATTTGAGATATTTCTGTGTACACCAAGGAAGTTAAAGAACTTTTTTGGAGGAAACAATAAAAGAAGCAGGACCCCAAGACAGTCCAAGTCATTAGACAACTTGCAGACTTGCTGTTGGGAAAGATTTCAGTCCCTAAGTATGCAAATCCCATAAGTCCAATGATTAAGGTACACATTAGTGATATAATCATTCCAAATACACTTGTGTATTTAAGAAATATAAACGTAATGACTAACGAGACTAAGGAGAGGCTGGCCCTTCAAGGTCTAAGACCTACTCCAACAGTCTTGCAAATGGCTGATCGTTCCCTCATAAAACTAGAAGGTATGATCAAAGACATCATTATTTCTATTGAGTCTTAGGAGTATCCAACATATTTTATGATTTTGCAACCAAAGATTAAGCTGGGGGGATACCCCCTAATTTTAGGAAGACCTCAGTTAGCTGTTGCTAATGATTTCATTGATTGCAGGTCTAGAAACATGGTGATCTCAAATGGGGAGAAAATGAAGCAGTTAATGACGTACCCTCTAGTGCAACAATTGTTGGAAATAGAGGATCTTTTGTGGATCGATTGAGATGTAGAGGAGTCTCTACCTATTTTGAAAATAGATCAAAGTAGGGAATTTGAAGACATATCCGAAGGCACTGTTATTAATAAATTATTGTAAAATAATTATTTAGTTGATAATGATCTTGAGACAATCATTTTTCCTATGGGCATAAATGATAATTTCCCATTTGGAAATTTTTCGTTAGTAGGTAGTTCACAGTCTATTCAACACTTTATTACTTTGCATCAATTATTACTACATGATTGTATATAAAGTCCATTTTTATGTTTGGAGATACTGACCCATCTTCATCTAATTCACAACTACTTATCGTAGATACCCATGTATAGCCCCAAGTTACTAAAATCTCACCTAGTAGAACACTTAACATCAATCCCGATTTGAATGCATCCCAATTGAAAGAACTAATTGAGATGGTGTGTGCCCATAAAGAAGACTTTGCTTGGGATTATCAAGATATGAGAGGTATTCATCCTGCTACTTGTACACACCATATCTATATAGCAGAAGGGAGTAGACCTATGCGACAACCCCAAAGAAGGTTAAACCCATCCTTATGAGAAATAGTTAAGGAAGATCTTTAGAAGTTGCTCAATGTAGGGTTTATCTACCCTATATAAGATAGCCAATAGGTGTCCCCACTTGTAGTGGTACCTAAAAAGAATGGAAAGTGGTGAATATGTGTCGATTATAGGGCCCTTGACAAGGCCACCAAGAAAGACCATTTCCCACTTCCTTTCATTGACCAAGTCTTGCACACCTTAGCTGGGAAAAAGTTCTTTTCCTTTCTTGATGGGTTCAGTGGGTATAACCAAATCCGTATTTCCTTGGAATAACTAGACAAAACTACTTTTACCTGCCCTTGGGGAACATTTTCCTACAATGTCTTACCTTTTGGATTATGTAATGCACCCACTACTTTCCAATGAGTTGTTCTAAGTATGTTTGCTAATTTGATCCATGATTTCATAGAAGTGTATATGGACAACTTTATAGTTTACGGTAACACATATGATGAAGCTAAGGAAAATTTTGAGAAAGTACTTAAATGATGTATATATAGTAATATTTCCTTAAGTCATGAAAAATGTCATATCTTAATGAATGAACGTATTGTGTTGGGTCATTATATTTCTAAAAAAGGAATTGAGGTAGATCCAAAAAAGATCAAGATTATTCAAGACTTTCCTGTGCCTACTTGTCCAAAAGATGTATGTAGTTTCCTAGGACATGCTCGCTATTATCGTAGGTTTATTCAAAATTTCAGCAAGATTGCCTCACCCTTAGTTTTTTTGCTAGGAAAGAATGCTGATTTCTCATGGACATGGACATTGGAATGTCAGCAAGCTTTTGAAGAAATCAAAGGTAAGCTCATCATGACACCTATGCTACGAGGACCAAATTGGGAACTGCTATTTCATATACATACTAATGCATCAAATACTTCTATGGGAGTTGTCATTGGAAAAAAGGAAGACACCCTCTTTTATGCTATTTATTATATCAATAAGAATTTTATTGGTGCAGAGGTAAATTATACTATTATTGAATTTTTTTTGGCTATATAGTCTATGTAATAAATAAATTTCAGCACTACATAATTGGGTATAAAATCTTTGTACATATAGATCACTCTGCCATTAGATTTTTGATGAATAAACCTATTATAACAGGATGAGTGATTCAATGGTTACTTCTTTTGTACGAGTTTGATATTACCATCCTTGATAAACCAGGGTGAGAGAATGTAGTGGCCAATTTTCTCTCTAGGCTATAGCGTGAAGATGAACCAGTTTTGATTGATGATAGCTTTCTAGATGAACATCTTTTTGCTATATCAACAAAAAGTATGTGGTACGCTGACATGGAAAACTACTTGGTTACTTGTAGGTTCCCACCTCATTTCTCTCCAAGGGAAAGCCAAAAGTTGGTTGGAATCAATGGTGATTACATGTGGATTAATGGGATGCTTTTCCACCGAGGTCTTGATAATATCATGCGTCGGTGTGTGCTCGAAGAAGATGTATTTGGAATTCTTTGTGCATGCCACACAAGAACCTTGTGGAGGAGATTTTGCTGCTCATAGGACTACCTAGAAGATCTTAACTGTCGGCTATTATTGAACCACACTCCATAAGGACAGTAAGTGTTATGTTCAACATTGTGATAAATTTTAATGTATGGAGAGGCCTACTTGCCCTGATGAAATTCCTTTACACCCTGAGTTATCCATAGAACCATTTGAAAGATAGGGGTTAGATTTTGTAGGGTCCATTAATCCTCATCAGAATAAATAAGGGTATGTGCAGGATCATCATGGAAAAAATAGGCCCTTAAGTGGCAAAAAAATCAGAAAAATGAGAGTTAGGCAACTTGATGTAAAAATTTGAATAAGTTATCTATATTCTTTCAAAAATATGTAAGAATAGAATCTGTAGAAAATCAAATGTAGTTTCTAAACTACTAGGTTTGTTTAAAAAAAAAAAATCTATTTGGTAAAAATTTGAAATTTCAATGTAGTAGTACTTAAATTTCAGGAAAAAAAGAAGAAGTAGGTGTCTGTCTGACCACCCTAACCACAATAAAATAATAATATTTTAGATATAAGTAGAGGACTCATGTCCTGATGTGATACATATTTTTTTGTAATTTTTTTCCAAGTAAATAATTAATTATGAATTTTTTATTACAACTTTTAAAAGACATAAAAAACTCATATGTCTGACCACCTTAACCTGGTCAAAACTTCATGAAATTCAATTTTTCTTTTTTTAATCCTATAGTATGTGAAGCATAGAATGTGATGCATATCTTGGATTCAAAAAAGGTGATATCGTTTGAAATCTATAGATGTTTTTCAATCAGTCTATCAATCAGGACTTTAGTCGTAATTTGAATAGAAAATAAATAATAATTACTTATTAAATTCAAAGAAAAGCATAATTTATATTGGTGGAAATCGGAGAATCTCCTTTAGAAACCCTTTTCGTTTCATCAAATTTGGGTAAAAAAAAGTCATCAGCCACATAACCATCATATTGCCACTTTTTGGCACATCATGATCCTGCACATGCCAATAATATATCTTGGTTTGTACAAATTATGTCACTAAATGGGTAGAGATAGTAGCCTTAAAGCATGCTAGGGATACTAAGGTTGCTAACTTCTTGTATTATGAGATTTTTACTAGGTATGGTGTGCCTCACAAAATTGTCACAGACCAGGAAGCATAGTTCACCTCCAACTTCATTGCAGCGTTGGTATGCCAATATGAAATTAAGCATCAAAAGTCTTCCCCATATCATCCGCAAGCCAATGGGCAAGTGGAAGTAACCAACCAAGAACTGGAAAATATTCTTACGAAGATAGTAGCATTGCACAAGAAAGATTGGGTAGAAAGACTTCCCAAAGTAGTTTGGGAATATCGCACAACCTGGAAGACAACCATAGGGATGACACCATATGAGCTCATTTATGGCAAGAAGGTTGTCTTGCAAATTGAATTCAAAGTGAAGAATCTATGCACTACCCTTCAGCTTGGAATGAGTCTCAGTGAAGCACAGAAGGAGATAATTTCTCAACTCCACTCACTCAATGAAATGTGTTAGGAGGCTCTTTTCCATGCAAAAGTGGTATAGAAGCAAAGAATGCAGTGGCATGACTGCTTCATTCGGTCACAGACATACCAACTAGGGGATTGGGCATTACTGTATGACTCATAGTTCCATGACTTCAAAGGGAAGTTCCACACTCGTTGGCTTAGTTTCTATGAAACTCAAACTATGTATGATAATGGTGTTGTTCAACTGTGTACTATGGATTTTGAATGCATGAATCTTCTTGTTAATGGGAATCATTTGAAGCTCTACAAATGGCCCCTTTTGAAGGAAACATTTGCTTGTACTGTGATGGAGGAATTGACCCTTGTTCCTCTCACTTCTTTTGAATAATTTTGTTCACAACAAAAAAAAGAAACAAGCAATAAAAGATCCAACAATGAAAAACCTATAAACTTGGTGGTGAAAACTGGTTATCCAACACTTCCAGGTGTTGGTAGACTAAAAACTGGGATATCGACAGTCTATCAACGTAGTAATAAAATAAATAATAAAAAAATGAGAAAAATTCACCATGAGCACCCGACATTCAGTTCAACCATATCTATGGTGCGACAAGGGCTTCACTTTGTTCCTGTCGCTACCTATTCTATGATAAAAGCTTCATTCCTGTCACTGTCTCTAATCAACTTCTTCTCATGGACCCTTTGTGCCGCTTCGGTTTGGCGATAGGACTCTTTCTTCCTACCGCTTTCTTGGTTCTTGACACATGGCCTCCAAGTGCTTCTACGAGATGGTTCAACGATGTGGGTCCCGTAGTCTTGTCACTACCTATCATCTCCTCCACGTGGATGTTGCCCCTAATGTCTTTCCTCTCACATCCACTCCACTTGCGGTCAACTCACTTCTTTTGTACTACTACATTATTATCCTTCATGGCTCGACTCTTTTTGTATTTTTCATGATGTCATCTCCAACTCGGGTTGCATGCATCCATTCCTCTAGCCATCACATCACCACTCATTCACCTCATGGTTATCGATATCAAGGATTATTCTCTCTTTTTCTAAAACTTATTAAATGTTTTTTAAATTTCTCTTAATGATTACTTGGTGTGACTGGGACAGTTCACTATTAAGCTGGGGGGTATGGGTTAACCATTCATCATTATCCGAGTTGGCCGAGCTTTACTTGATTGTAATTCCTCATCACTTGCCACCTCATGTCATTATCATAGCCTTTTACCTGTTATTACCCATAACCTACCACTGATAATTTTTGTGAACCATCTCTGTCTACCTACTATTCTACTTGCCAATGTAGCCGTTTTCAAAGCTCCTATCATATTTTCAACACAATGGGAGGCGATCATACCAGGCATGAACCTTTGTCCATGAAAAAGCTTCTTTCCAATGAAGAAGCATATAGGATTTTTAAGCAAGCTTCATGGACAACATACTTTGAGAAACTATGTGGTTTTGATGAAAGGGTCGCTATGGAGTTTATTGCCGGGTTTCATAAAAAGAGTGTTACTCTAAGGGGTTTACAATTTCTAGTCACAGTTCAGATGATTTCTTGGGTTACTCGCCTTTCCCAGACCAGTGATTTGTTCTTTCCTAAATCCAACATGAGGTTCATGGACCTTATGTTCCACCGTAAGCAATTTCTACAAAGAGGAGAGTCTGTTGAGTATGTGGAAGGCCAAAGTCACAAACGAAAGTCCTTTCCATCTTTTTGGGATGAGGTAGCTAAATTTTTGATTCAGTATATTACTCAAGTGAAGGTAGATATGAGTATATTCATTCCCACCATATCCGCATCATGCTCCATTTACAAAATTCCCTACTTGTTAATCTTCCTTACTATCTTCATTGCTCACTAAAACATTCATGTAGTCAATTTCACAAGGGTCATGAGAATTCCCTCACCCATCATGGGTTAATCAAATTAATAGTCATGCATGGCCTTCGTCCTGTTAAACCACCTTTGGAATGGGATACCTTTGTAAATTCTAAAATAGAAAGTAAAGAACTTTCCGGAAGCCCTATGAAATAAATTTAAGAGGAAACCCCAATTGGGGAATCTTCTGAAAAGAAAAAATTAAAGAAACAAATTGTAGAAGAAACCCTAGTTGGGGAATCTTCTAAAAAGAAGAAATTGAAGAAAACCTCTATTGATAAAACCCCTAAAAAGTAGAAAATTAGCCCTATAGCTGCCTCCAATCCACAAATTGAAGACACCACACCTGTCACAAGGAAAAGTAAAAGGATGACTTCTAGTTGGTTGGAAAAGCTTGCAGAATCTTCTCACTCCATCATTGATGTAGAGATAGTCGCAACAAAGTCCTCAGGTAAAGGAAAAGGGAAGGTTGCTAGGTAACTTAGGAGTTAAGAATGACACAACAAGAAACAATGAGCTAAGCAAGAATAGAGGGAAACCCTTCCTTCCAAGGATATAGAAACCCTTAAGAAGCCACATGTGTACCCTGATGAAGGAGCCTCTAGCCAAGAAATACACAATGTAGAGGAAAGAATTGAAGATGAAAAATACCCTGAAGGTGAGGACATATGGAAGGATGAAACCCTTGTAACCAACATAGAGAGGGCATATGAAGAAGTTGAAGGCATTCAACCTGAAGAAGTCCAACATAATGAAGAAAATTTGGATGCTAATGTTGAAATTTTGGGTCATGCTGAACACATTGTAGGTGAGGAGGAGCACATTGAAGAAGATGAAAATCCTTGTGGGAACAAGGATTTTTTAGAAGATGTTAGCACTACAAAATGACCTCCACCCTAGCTAGAAAGTGAGACCACTACCGTTGAAATGTTTCAAAGGCCCTTATTTTCATTTCTGATGAGACCCCAAAGGAAGATTGCAATTAGCCACTCATCCCATTTAATTAATTATGCCAAGTCATTATGTAGTTGCAAAAGGAAAATGAGTAGCTAAAAGCACAACTACAGGGACTTGCTGCGTAGAGTAAACAATAGAGGGAAGCAATTGATGAAGGAAAAATAGGGTTATGCAAGGTAACTGATTCTTCCAAGGAACTACAATACGACATGGATGCAAATACTACTAGCACAGTTCATTCACTTGGTTTGTATTCACCGTTTTCATGAGGGCATGCAAATTCCTAAAGTTGGGGGGAAAATGATCGGTGCAAAATGTGTTTAATTTTTATGTCCTTTTTCCATTATTCCATTTCCATTTTTCCTTTATCCTAAGTCCTTTCCATTAATTGTTAGGGAAATAAAGAATATTTGATATGTTTTCAAAGAGGAAAGAATGCTTTCAGAATGTTGAAATCATTGAGGTAATGATGTATTTTGGATGGTTTGCTACATGAACTAAATTTGAAGAAGGAACTGACTTTGTGAATGACAAATCCTAAAAGACATAAGATGGGAAACGTGGGTTGCATATGATGGAAGTCTATTTGTTTTTGTTTTTATATCTTATTTCAAACAAGTTGTTTTTGTAACTATTTTGGATTTGTGGCCTGCAGCCAACCCAAGAACTATAGTCATCCAGTTTGTTGGTCATTAACCATAACAAACTGCAAAGCTCTTTTTGTTTTTCCTTGTGATACTCAAAAGACTAGACATATATATGTGTGTGTGTGTGTGTGTGTGTGTGTGTGTGTGTGTGTGTGTGTGTGTGTGTGTGTGTGTGCACTATGATCTGAAAATGAGAGATAGAATATACAAAATTAAGAAGATAATTGGAGATATATTTCATTCATGAATCATTGATTAGTTGATTTGTGGCTTGAGTTAGAGTAACTAGTTCTTTTCTGCTCACCTCGTGAATTAGATGAAGGCCCCCCTCTCGAGAAGCCTAGTGAGATCGTTTATGTTTTATCTATTAGATCTTCGTATTTCATGCAATTCCATTCCTGTTGAATATATGTTTTTCAATTGTGTTGTGATTTAGCTTAATTTTTGTTCAAACTTAAAGATTATTGATAATACAACCTGTGCGATTAATCTAGTACTAAAATAATTGCAATGAATTCTCCGTGGAATGCAATTGTGATATGAGGAACAAGAAGTGCGTTTCTGTTGTAGATTAGTTGTTGTGTTTTCCATTTCAAATTATCTTGTGTTTCACTTTATAAAACCTACTGTTGCATCCCATTCACATTCCATCTCTCTCCTGCATTCCATCTCTTTGTTGTATTCCATCTTCCTGACACATTTCATTTTCCTGTCGGACTTCGACCTCTTGTCGTAATTCAACTTCCTGTCACTTGTACTATTTCAATATATCTTTAGTAACTATATTCTTCCTTTTACTATTGTAAT
This sequence comes from Sequoia sempervirens, assembly GCA_007258455.2. Classification (NCBI taxonomy): domain Eukaryota; kingdom Viridiplantae; phylum Streptophyta; class Pinopsida; order Cupressales; family Cupressaceae; genus Sequoia; species Sequoia sempervirens. The sequence continues at coordinate 654,582,416 of VDFB02281492.1, forward strand.
GGTTGTTGTTAATTTTTATCAGTTAGATTTTCACTTGCTGAAAATGAAAGTTCAACAATCTATTGACACATGGAAATGTTCTCAAGTTGTGGGTAGCTCATTGCGAGAACGAATCTCCAAAGTGAGCTGGCTCCCCGAATGATAATTCCTATTCTAAATGATTTCTGAGGTAAAAGGAAGAAGGATAAAATGAATTAAAATTATAACTTAAAGGTGATTTTTAGAACTTAAATGATGACTTTGATTATCTACCCACAAACAGGTCTCAGAAAACAACAGTAACTTCACAACCTCTCATGAACACCCAATACATAATTGATTTGCATGAAGATTTAGATTCAAATACGACATGGAACCTATACCAAATGAACTTTTTGTATCAAAATATGCAATAATAGGACATAAAAGGATCTATAAATAGAATCACAATGAAACATCAAACTAAGATTGCAAGGGAGACAAAAATTGAGAAATAGGAATGTTGCTTTATTAACTGAAGGAGTATGCCAAAGTATGAGTACAAATTTTTTTACAAGCTCTCAGATGTCAAAGGAAGAAACAAAAATCTAAACTCTAGAAATATTCTAAGTTTTTCAAATATATAATTCTCCAAACCCAAATATGATCTCAACAAAAAATCCTAGAAAAAAGCATCCAAATATGCATTGATCATACTGTATAATGAAAGTGGAAACTTCAAACTTTCTTTACGTCCATCCAAAAAGCCTCGGGTGCTGCCACAATAGTGGTTTACACTTTCTGGGAGATCCTGATTTTTGCTGAAATCACATATTTTTTGAAAATATAATGATTTAAGCCTTGAAAAGTTCCATTTAAAGGATTCCAATTAAATAGTGTTTGATCAAGCCACCTTATACCAAGCCCCTTTGGATAGAACCTTGCTAGTTTTAAAGCATACCTATAACAAAGTCTCCTTTACACCTATCAAAATGCTAATAAAAAACTACTTTTCATTTACCTTTTGGGGGATCAAATGAATTCATTTAAAATTTATTTTTTGTAAGTATGTAGTCCTCACTATAAGTTTCCAAAAAAAGTATAATTTTAAATAAATTTAATTTGATTATTATATTTATTTTTTATTTCTTGTGAATGTAGGTTTTTCACCGAAAATCAAGCTCTCTATTCTGCGCATGTGGAAAAATAGAAGATTATCTTTTTTTTTTGAAAAACATGAGTGCACTAGATATTGGAGTCCTTGATCCAACAAAAATAAATAAATTGAATTTCGATATACATACAAAAAAATTTACGCGTTATACGGTCGCGCTATGTCTAAATTGTAATTGGTTTGACTTCAAAATTTGATTAAAGAAAAAATGTTCAATAAAAAAATATCTAACCAAGTGGAATCACTAGACATTAGAGTTAAAAATCTAATGTCGAAAGAATTAGAATTTTATCCTTCATGGAAAAAAAGTTATGCGTTATATGGTGAGAGTCACTTTTAAAAAATGTTGTTTTATGAAAAAAACTAGTTTTCAAGGGCTTCCAGATGGAAAAAGAAGTGCAATTTGATTCCAAAATTTTTGAAAAAAATATATTTAGAATCTATAGACAAAATTTCACGAAACTCTCATTTGCATCATCTTCAAATTCCTCACGGTTTAGCTGCTATAGGTGCCCAAAAGTGAAGATTTAGTTAAAAATAATAATTTCAATGTCGAGTTTGGCTAAAAATTGTAAACCACTATTGTGGGATCACCCCCTCCAAAATTAGGCCTAATCTATTTTAAAAGATGAAAAAACATCTTATCTTCACCCCATTCTTTTCAAATTTGCCCAAAGAGAAAAATAGCAACTTAGCTTTCATCAAACTACTAAAAATAGCAAAGGAATAAAAACAATTATAAATCATTGTTTTATCCTTGCTTTACAAGATTTGCAACTTTTTGATCTTTTCAATCTGACCTATTTTTGCAATTAAGATTTTAGAAATCTTTGCAAAATAACAACTTCAATCTCCATTACAATTTGATTTTTCTTAAAAAAAATCATAAAAACATAAGGAATAATATTTATTTTGAATTCCAATTGATTTTCTAAAAAAATAAAACCTAAGCCATATCCACAAGGTTTTATTAAGGCAAGGCATTGATCAAAGAAAAAAACCCTAAGGCTCTCTAGACTTTGAAACACGTGTAAGTGCCTAACCCTAAAACTTAGGCCAAAATAATGTTAAATGGAGTTTGCAAGGGCTCAACCTAAAGCAATGCATTCAACCACATGATTTTTGACTTAGGGAATTAATATGTTAAAATTTTTGCAAAAAAATCTCCTAAGCTCAATCTAGGGTTAAGGAATGAAACCCTAATGACAATTTAACAAAGAAATATATAATATTTTGTATCATTTGCAAAGTGAATACTTTGGAGAATTATGTCTGTATGCCGCCGCCATGAAGAAAGTTAGGGTTTGAGCTTGGAGCTTGGAAACTTGGGATGTTGATCTTTCTGTGGATTGATCTTCCTTCAAAATGCATGGTAATTATTTCCTTAAGCCATTTTGTGGCTTCTTCTACACCATTTTGAAATATTTTTGGCTCAAAGGCCACACCCTTTGGCTATATCTAATGGTTTTTTGATATATCTCAGCCCCTTTGTGTTTATTCCCTGTTCTCCTCTTTCTCTACGAGGCGCCATGAGGGACTCAACCATAGACATTTGTGAAAGCTCCATTAAGGCTCAGTTGTGGCTTACTTGTTTCTTCCTCAGGCATATAATGGTGAGTTTGATTTTGTATTTACTTCTCTCTTAAAATGAAAGCTTATGAAAGCTTTTCCTTGTAGAAAGATGATTTCCACTTGTAAATTTTTGCAAGCCATTGTACAGGCCGCGAGCTTAAACATGCTTCAAATAAATTTTATAAGAAACCCCTACACTTTATACACTCTTTGTTTCAGATTTTGACCTTTCTGAGAGTTGCTAGCTATTTCATGAGTAAAAACTCCTCTAGGCCACGACCAATACATGCTTAATCTGGACATTTTGGACACATTGTATTTCTCTTTGTATGAATCCAGAAATAAAAGCTATGTTTAAAATGAAAAAAACCTAGATGGGTTTTGAGATTTTGCCACTTTTAATGCATTTCCCTGAAAGCATTATTTTTCAGCTAAAACCCCATGTGGGTATTTTGTATTTTTGAAGAAATCCACACATTTTTGGTTCTTTGTCAAAACCCTCAAATGGGTTAACTATAGCAAGGAGAGATCTGCATTTTAAAACTAAAATCATCATATGGGTACTTGTAAAAAATGGAAGAAAACCCAAAACTTGAACATTCTCCCACTTTTGTACTTTTGGAAACCTTATGGAAGGATTATGTGAAGTTAGCTCTAAAAGCTGAAATAGGCTCCATGTATTTGTATTCCCTTGAAAATATTTCCTTGTCATTGGCACTGTTGTAGCATAAATGCATTTCTTAAGGAATAAAAATGATTTTATTGCATCTTGTTTTGTTGTAGCTTCAATGAAATTGTAGTCTTTACTTTATTTTGAGGGCCATCTCCCTACCTTCGATAAACAACATTTGGCTTTCAGCCATTGTAGTGCTATTATTGATCACATTTGATGCATACTCCTATTCACTTTATGCACTTCAACTCTTGTTCTTCAAACAACAGTAGTAGATTTTGAAATAGAGACAATTGATGTTTTGTATGATTCTCCATAGTTTATTGGTGTTTCAAATTGAATGCAACAATACCATTTTCCTTTATAATGCTTCCTCTCTAGACTCATTAACTATTGGTGGCATATGATGGATATTTGTTTTACTCATAACCATGAGGAATTCTTCTTATCATACATGAATGCTTCAGAAAATATGAATTCTTAGCTTAACACTCTTATGGAATAAGGAAAATGAGAACTTGAAGCCACTCCAAATGCTTCCATTATTTCTTTAATGCTTTGTTGATGAGGCATTATGTATGCCTGTTCACTAGCATTCATCTCTACAACTTGCAACTCTTGAGTAATTCATCTTTCATGATTTTCATTCTCTTACATTTGGGCTTGGATGTCCTGAATGGTGGATTACTTGGGCTTTTGTAATGTAGTAATGTACTCTTTCAGACTTATCCTTTACTTTAGCAGGAATGAATGTATCTTTTCTCAACCCCATTATTGATTGTTGAGGGGTAGCATGCCAAGCTCTACCCTTGTGGGAGCCTGTTTTACTCCACATGCTTTTGTCTTCATGAGATGATTAGCTACATGAATTTTCCTATACCTGCACAAGGAAACAAACAATGTTAGTGTAAAAATAATGATGTGACATTCTATTTTCAGGCCCTTATTTCTGCACTTTTCTTCTTAGTTGATTCCATGCATTTCAAGGAATGGATTATATTTCTATTGGTAGAGCATGTAGTATAACTCATATCTAGAGCTCTAACAGGAATTTCTCAATTTTTTGCAGGTACGCTCAAAATCAGAAGCAGGATGGAGCAAGTTGCAAGCACATCAACTGAAGATCATAACATAGGAAATGATGGATATGTCTTATATTATTTTCTTCTTGTTTCTTTTCCACCTTTAGTTGTAGAATTTATTTCTTGAAATGAATGGAATCAACTATCTCCATAGCTTGTGTGGATCCTTTAGTTTCTTCTTTCATTTCCATTATGAAAGAAATGCATCAAAATGCAAACTTGTACCATCATTTGTATTTTCAAACAAATGAAAATTGTAATATATAAGCATTGTGAAAGAAATTAAAGAAATTGTTATAGCTTATAATTTGTGCATTCTGTCTTGTACTTAATTTGTACTACAAAGTATTGAGCAACTTTTGAAATTCTGTTCACTGAAACAACTTGCATAACTGGAATTCCATAAATCTGATACAAGCAACAATTTAAACACATGTAGAAATTAACTAAACTTCCATTCATCGATAAATCCATTAAATTAGCTCTGCCAATTGAGCTGTAGTGAAAATTGGTAACATTTTGGCGATTTCCACAAAATGCTCAGTGCCTACTAAGCATTATATCAGTTGCCTTCAATACTCCATTGGGCGCGGAGTCAAATCTGCCCCTTCATGAAACTCAGAAATTCAAACAGCAACACTCAAACAACAACAAAAGAAAACCAAATAGAACTGAAAGCAAACTAACAAGCTCTGGTGGCCAACCAAACATGTGCAATAGCGCTTAGGGAAAGAAAAACTACTAAAAAGAAATGTGCATGAAGCACTTATTTGTAGCAACTACTCTACTATTTACAAAAATACTTATCTTAGAGGCAATGTTTGAGGTGGATCCCATTAACTGGGATAGACAACACCTCTCTAGTCAACTTAGAAAGTTGGAAAGCATTGTGCTCCTTGCACTCTGTGATCACATAAGGTCCATCCCAAATTGCATCGAATTTGGAATGTCGTCCAGGTCTACTTTTATACTCATTCCATTTGAAAACCAAGTCACCAATGATGAAATCTCGTGGTCTTGCCCTCTTATCAAAAGAATTCTTCATCTTAGCTTGATGTATTTCAAGTTTCCTTAATGCTTCCTTTCTGGTTTCCTTGAGTTCCATCAATTGTGCAAACCTTACTTCAAGAGGTTGTTCATTTAGCAATTCCAACTCTTTAGCATAACTCAAAGTCAAAAATTCAATAGAAACATGAAATTTAGCCTCCTTTCCATAAGTCAAAAAAAAAGGAGAACAATCAGTAGCTCTTTTAGGAGTTATTCTGTTAGCCCAAAGGGCTAACTTTAGCTTTTCATGCCATTTCCGTTGGTTGTCTTCTATAGTTTTCTTGATTATCCAGATCAAATTCTTATTTGTAGGTTCTGCCTGCCCAGTACCCTGCGGATAATAATTAGCAGATGTATTTAGAAAGATGTTATTCTTAACTGACTAGTCAAAAGTCCTTAATCCAATGAAAGCTAAACCATTGTTAGAGATTATTGAATCTAGGGTACCGAATTTTGACACTAAGTCTTGATAAAAATTGAGTGCAAAAGTCTTGTTTGCTTCTTTCAAAGCAACAACTTCGATCCACTTAGCAAACTAGTCCATTGCAGTAAGAATCCATTTATGACTTGCACTTGAAGGCGGGTTGATGGGTCCGATGAAGTCTAAACCCTACTTGGAAAATGGTTGTTCCACTTGCATAGGATGTAGAGGCATGGATGCAAGTCTCTGTTTTCCAGCAAACAAAGCACTCTACTCACATTTTTAGACGCAAGCAATGGCATATTTAAATAGATCCAGCCAATAATAACCAGGCCACATTATTTTTAGGGCTTTTGTTCTTGCTGCGAAATGGCCTCCTGAAGGCCCATCTTGAAATTCTGCTAAAAGCTTGTCAACTTGATCAGGCTCAATACATCTTAATAAAACTCCCTAAAAATCTCTCCTATAAAGGATACCATCAATAATAGCATAAGGAATGGCTTGTAATCTATAGTACCTTTTTTTTTTTCTCTATCTAAGCCTTCGAGACACTCACTAGTCTACAAATAATGCATCATTTGCTGCAGCCAAGTAGCATAAGGGATTGAAACAACAACTGTATCATCATTGTTTAGTACTTTATCAACATTCAGCCTCTTTTGAGCTGATGTCCTCATTTTTTGCGAGCTGTTCACACAAAACCTTTCCCCTAACAAGCTTAGTTACTTTAATATCAATATCAAATTCCATAACCTTAGTTATTCAACCAACACGTTTATCATTGATATCTCTATTAAGTAAGAAATCCTTAACAATTGAATGAGAAACTAATAAATGAATTCTATTATTGGACAACATATACCTAAAATTTTTGAGGCTTCTTACAACAACAAAAACATGCTTCTCAACAAAAGAATACTTCACCTCATAATCATGCAATACTTGGCTGAAAAATGCCACAGGTTGCTCTAAACCTTCATCGTTTTGCTAGCACAACATGGCTGAAATAGTATCAACCCCTCCAAAAGCATAAAGAATGAAATCTCTGTCATAATTTGGATTAATGAGAGAAGGAGCAATTGCAAGGGCTTCTTTTATTTTCTCAAAGCTTCTTTTACCCTCCTTAGTCCAGCTAAAAGGCATATTCATTTTAAGCGTAGTAGTGAGAGGTTGCAACAAAGCTACAATATTGGGTATGAATCTTCTTACAAAATTGATCCATCCAAGAAAGCTCTGTAAGCCTTTCTTATGGGCTAGCAATGACAACTCAAGAATTCCAGAGACTCGTTTAGGGTCTATAGAAATACCTTGCTTCGAAACTATGTGTCCAAGGAGCTTTCCCTTGTGGATAGAAAAAATACTTTTGTTCGGATTGAGAGACACTACAAACTCTTTGCATCTCTGAAAAATCTATTTTAAATCCTCAAAATGTTCATTAGTAGTTTTTGAGAAAATAGTAATATCATCTAAATATACTAGAACAAATTTATTCATGAGGTCGTGGAAAGCCATGTCCATCACTCGCTGAAATGTTGCTCTAGCGTTGGATGACCCAAAAGGCATCTTTTTGTAGGCCATTGTGCCCCACTTGGTGGTAAATGCAGTTTTATATTGGTCTTCCTCAACCAAAATCTGATTATAACCTGAATACCCATCCAACAAAGAAAATCTGTTAGAGCCATAAACTACTTGTAAAATTTGTTCCATGGAAGGGAGTGGATAGTGATCATTAAGGGAGGCCTTATTCGAATCCAAAAATAACCAAAAAATATAATTTCCCCATTCTTTTTCCTAACTGGAACCAAGTTAGATACCCAAGATGTATGCTTGATAGGAAAAATAATGCCACTCTCAATTGACTCATTAAGTTCAGCCCTCATAAGGTGTTCTAACTTGGGATTAAGAGGTCTTTGTATCTGCCTTATGAGCTTTGCATCAGGTTCTATTTCAATAGTATGTTGGGATAATTCTAGACCAAAACCCTTTAAATATTTATACTCCCAAGAAAATACACCGCTAAACTCTTGACAAAATAGAATGAAAGCTTGTTGTTCCTCTTTGGTACATACCTTTCTCAGCTTCAAAAGCTTACCCTTGAAAATTTCAATGGCCTCATAGTGTTCTTCCTTGATAGTCATGTTGCACTTATCTTTTTGTACCTAATCATTTGAGTTGAAAATAGATTCCAAAGTCACTAATCCTTTCGGAATTTTTTTTTGTCTTTAACTACACAATCTGGTCATCATACTATTGCTACCACTTTTGCTAGTTTCCATTTGCAAACTCAGCTTCAATAATTAAAAAACTCAAAATTTGCTCATCGTTGTCAAAAACCTACCAACTCACATTATTGTCAGGTACAAAAGGTCTTACCACAATTTTTGCATATTGATGTGCCTCTACCTTATGAATTTCTTTTGGAATATCATATTGTGCCCCTATGGCAGCAAGCCTATCAGTGTGTTTATTTTTATTTCTAGGAACTGAAATAATAATAAAAGCATCAAAATCTTCTATTAAATCCCACACTCGATGCTTGTACTTTTTAAGTAAATAATTTTTCACAACATTCAGATTCCTAACTTAATTCACAAATAACTTTGAATCACCATAAACTTGTAAACACTTAATACCTCTTTTCTGGGCCCATTCTAGGACATGCATCAATGCTTCATATTCAATTGTATTATTTGAATAGTTAAATGAAAACTTGAAAGCTGAATAATACTTGTTTCCATCTAGTGAAACCAGCATGGCTCCACCATCAACACCTATGCTACTCCTCGAGCCATTGAAGTAAAGCTTCCAAAGCTTATTTTCCATCTCTATAGGCTACTCTTCCTCTTCAATAAGATTAGGCATAACAATATCAGGTTCATAAATCATATAAACTCCTAATCCTATCTCATCTGTGTGTTGGAAGGGATCAAGCTTGTGATCTTCGACTACCCACTCATCTAGATTCACGTTTTCTATAGCAGTGTTGTGGTCTAAGATCATGGCTTACTCCTCTAGTCCAGGGATGACGTAGAGGTTACCGTTTATAGGATTCAGGACATATGACTCGATATGGTCTTTAGCTAGAGGCTTAGACTTTATGGTTACTTTCATACTGTTCTTGTTCTAAAGAACAGATGAGATCAATCAGAAGACAAGAACCTGCCTAGTTTGGCAGTAAAATCTCTTGAAAGACAAATGGAAAAGTGAGGTGGCAGATAAATAACATGAATATCTTGGGGAATAGAAAAATTTGGGCATGCATGCAAGGTAAGGGCTAGACCTTTAACTACACTAGTAGTTTTAACAATAGACCCATCTAACTGAACTACCCCTTTATGAGAATTGGGCTCATAAACAAGACCTAGTTTGTCAGCTAGACTCTTAGGCATAACTGAGCTACTTGCACCAGAATCAATCATATAGTTGTGTACTATTTTATCACCAATAATAAAACTCAAGTAAAATGGAGGAGGCTTTACCTCTTGAATTTTTTGTTCATTCTTAGCCTCCAAGCTATTTGCAATGACAACTCTAGCACTACCTTGATTAGCATCATCAAAAATAGAAAGCTGTGCCAAGGCATCCTGCAACAAGCTCTTTTGGCCTAGCATATGCAAAGCATCTAAAACTAACATATTGATAGTGGCCTTCTTAAGATGTTCAACAACATTAAAAGAAATAGGGCTCACCTTTTGTTGACTTTTAAGAGTAGCAACATCATTTCCCTTCTGCAAAGGCTGCGCCTGCATCTTAGACTGATCTTTCCCTAGTATATCTTGGCCTCTTTATAGAATCTACACTTTAGATTTTGTTGCAGGAGAAACATGGGATGAAGAAACAGGAAATTTGTCCTTAGTAGGCTGCTGTTGTACATTTCTAGCTTGCTGCCTAAAATCCATAGCTCATTTTTTCGATCTGGTATTGGTTGAAACAGGAGAATTTTGCTGGTTTGACCATTTATGCTACAAAACTCAGAACTCTGCTACTTTGGCAAGGTAACTTCAAAGTTATCTTGCTATTCTTGTTTATGATATGAAAAATTTTCTGAACCAGCATAGCTGTTATGGACCGTTAAGGCTTGATTTCTCATGCCATTGACACATGTTGAATTGTTATGGGGCTGATTGCATGGATAACACCAATCACAATCTTGGGAAACATTATTTTGTGGTACAAGTTCCTTTGACGAACTAGTAGTGTTTGGGTTAAAGGGTTGGAAAGTTCTAGGATTGAAATTCCTTTTTTGGCCTTGGTAGTCATTTTGAAAAGTTGGCCTATTTTGTTGATTCTACCGATAAGGGGCTTGATAAGGCTTATGCTCTTGGCCTACTTGTTTTTTAATGCTCATGAGATCATTCCCAAAGGTCTTTAGTATATTTTTTTTTATCTCCTGAAGCTCTTGGGATTGGGTTGCAACAACAAGTTCTTGCACTGTAGCATGATATCCTATTGTTGGAACAGGCGGGACAATAACTGTAAAGGGTAAAGCAACATCGATAGGTGGCTATATTTCAGGAAATAAGGGTGTAGGAGGCTTGGGGACTATTTCTCTAGCTTGAATGAGCCAATTTTATGCTTTAATAGAGATGTCAAAAGGATTGGGAAGTGTGAGCCCACCCATAGATTGGATCATAACTAAAATTTTGCTATTCAAAGCTTTTAGGAAAAACAAAACAAAAATGCTGAGGTGTTGGTTTTACTGCTAAAGGAATTTGATCCTAGGTTCTTTGGAATCGGTACTTGAAGTTTGCCATATGCTCATGTGGCACTCTCTTGATCATGATCAACTGTTCTAACAGGGACAAATGGTTTGACTTATCTTTGAATTGTAGGTGCAATCTATCACCCAACTCATCCCAAATCATGATGGAGTTTGGCTGAAGACCTGTGAACCACTACAAAGCTTTCCCTTTTAGGGATGTAGCCAAGAGCCTCAATGCTACGTTCCCCTGAGTGATGTTGTGAATTGAGCATAAGGTGGTGACGTCTCAAGTGTGATCAACCGACATTGTGTGATCTTCTCCAATAAAGTACGATAGAATTTTGAGGGTTGCAACTGGGATATCATCACGTTGGGAAATATTCAATAGGATGTCCTAGTTAAAAGGTGCAAACAGGTGCTGTCTTTCCGCTGCCATTGGCGACGCTTGCGTTATAGGAACAAGATTTCTTGGTGATAGAATTATGGAATTGAAAACTGGAGGCATTGATTTTGACCTCACGAGTGTTTCAAATAGTCTCTTTGTTGTTCTACCTCTCCTTTATGGTGGGGATAATTGTTGGTACTCGAAAGGTGCAAAACTTGATCTGGTTTGTATCTCTTTTCATGCACGGGCTACACTAGGTTTGCATGCAGAAACAAAGACAGAGTTGCCAAGTATATAAGAAAAACCTTTGAAAGGTTGCAATAAAGTTGCTACATACACCAAATAGCAAGTTAAGAAATGAAGCTCTTCCTGAAAATCAATTTTCAAGGTCCCATCGGGCGTGCCAAAAACTATTATCAATGAGATTTGCACCCTGCCAAAAATGAAAGTTCAACAATCTATTGACACATTGAAATGTTCTCGAGTTGTGGGTAGCTCGTTGCGAGAACAAATCTCTAGAGTGAGTTGGCTCTCCAAATGATAATTCCTATTCTAAATGATTTCTAAGGTAAAAGGAAGAAGGATAAACTAAATTAAAATTCTAACTTAAAGGTAATTTTTAGAACTTAAATGATGACTTTGATTATCTACCCATAAATAGTTCTCAAAAAATAACAATAACTTCACAACCTCTCATGAACACCCAATACATAATTGATTTGCATGAAGATTTAGATTCAAATATGACATGCAACCTGTACCAAATGAACTTTTTGTATCAAAATCTACAATAATAGGACATAAAAGGATTTGTAAATAGAATCACAATGAAACATCAAACTAAGATTGCAAAGGAGACAAAAATTGAGAAATAAGAATTTTTCTTTATTAATTGAAGGAGTATGCCAAAGTTTGAGTTCATATTTTTATTTCTTGCTCTAACATCTAAGAGCTTGTAAACAATTTTGTGCTCAGACTTTGGCATACTCCTTCAGTTAATAAAGCAACATTCCTATTTCTCAATTTCTATCTCCTTTACAATCTTAGTTTGATGTTTCATTGCGATTCTATTTACAAATCCTTTTATGTCCTATTATTGGATATTTTGATACAAAATGTTCATTTGGTATAGGTTGCATGTCGTATTTGAATCTAAATCTTCATGCAAATCAATTATGTATTGAGTGTTCATGAGAGGTTGTGAAGTTTCTATTATTTTCGTAGAACTGTTTGTGGGTAGATAATCAAAGTCATCATTTAAGTTCTGAAAAATAACCTTTAAGTTAGAATTTTAATTCAATTTATCTTTCTTCCATTTACCCTAGAAATTATTTAGAATAGGAATTATCATTCAGAGAGCTAGCTCACTCTAGAGATTCGTTCTCGCAATGAGCTACCCACAACTCGAGAATGTTTCCATGTGTCAATAGATTGCTGAACTTTCATTTTTAATAGGGTGCAAATCTAACTAATAAAATTAATATCTCTATCAAAGACTATATATCCTAAGATACTGAATTCACATTATTGAAGTTCAATAAAAAATAGATAGATTGGATGAAATAGGTAGGTAGTAATTTATGAAAGGATTTCATTCATTTATGATTTGAAGAGTTGTGCTTTTGAATTTCATATTGAAAAGTGTGATTTAAATTCTTAGATGCATCCATCCCCCCTTAGTTCATTAATTTCAACCCTTAGGTAGATTGTCGCAACACTGTTCACAAGCTTACGCCCTCAGATTGACACTTGAAGGATAAACTAAGGAAATTATTGTGAAATTCCTAAAGATTGGTCCAAACTTATTTATCAATTAAAGATAGAATTACAAGGATAAATTCAACCCACAGTTTAATCCAATCAAAGTTCATTTTCAATTTAATTGAGTAGTCACAGTTAGGGTTGACCCTGAGGCTATGCACTTATGTGAGATGGAAGCTGTTGGTTAGGTTTTAGTTGTGCCTACTCTTATTCATTCAATTTCTTCCAATGTGTTGATGTTTACTCCAACAATACCAACTACAAAGGATACTCTTGAGATAGATGTACTTGAAGAAGATCCTTCTGAAGCAAGAAATCTTAAGCCTACTATTTCTACTTCTTAAGAAAATGCATGTCTCGATGATGATTGGGGTTCCTTAGACTTTACAGACTCCATTGGAGAAAATAAAGTCACACTGATCCACTTAGACCTTTCGATAACATCATCCTCACCTCCTATCAAAGATGGTTATTCTTCTGTATCATGGGATAATGTGAACAATAATTGTAATGTCCTTGATGTTGATCCTCCTCCTTCAGAGGAAGATGATCACACCTATATTAAAGAGGCTAATATTGGAAACCCTATCATGAAGGATGATGGTGATCCCATAGAGGAGCATAATCCCCATTGTTGGAATAATGCTCTTAATGAAAATCCCCCTCCTTCTCAAGATTTGCAAACACGTTATGGCCCTAGCTTTAAGCTTGTCTCCAAATATGGCTATGGGCGTAAAGGTTGTGGGCATAATGAACAAGTCCTTCAGGTCCCTATACAATGCACACCTCGTAAGTGTAATTTGGGGCTTTTTTTCCAAAATGAACAATCTAAATAGAAACCATGGTTGGATGACATGAATTATTCTCAACCTTGTTGTCCTGGATTGCTTCATCCTCCACTGTCTTCTATCTTTGTGTCAAGTCTTCTTGTGAGCAGTCGAGTCTTTCTCCACAAGAGAAAGATTTGCTTCCTACTCCTCATCCTTTATCTAAACAAGAGTGTATCTTGTTGAGGCTTCTAAAATACCACTTGATTACTCTTCCTTCTCCTACACATAAGAAATTTCATAAGCATGATAAGACAAACATTCTTTCTGTGCATACCATCGAGTGCCTAGCCATTCCACTAGTGAATGTAAGGCCTTGAAGGGAAAAGTACAACTCCTTGATTCAGGTGCCATCACTCATTTATTTGATAATGAACCTGCCTCCTCTTTAGATGACAAGTGATGTCAAGGTCTACCTCTATCCTTTATGTTCTAAGTATCTTGTATGGTTCTCTTCCCCTGTATGTTGGGGGCAATGATAAATTGTTTCAGAGATGTGTGTCCTTCTTAAGGACCCCCTCTCTTCTCTATGTATTTCAATTGGAGCGTCCCCTTAAGTGGGCCCCTTTGTGTCTTGAAGGGTTCTCTACCGAAGGAACCCCGTTTGAAAGCTTCTCCTTTGAATGAAATCATTGGCATCTAGCTTGGGGGCAGCTTGACTAGACCTATCTTATATCTTGGCATCTAGCTTGGGGGTAGCCCAACTAGACTTATCTTTTCTATGACTGTGCTACAACATAGCTTGTGGTAGCCACAGGCTTCTCTGATTAGTATTTCTTTGCAAGACTGAGAACTTGTAGGGCTCCTTTGCATCAAGATTTCCTAACATGTTTAGTTTGTGGATTAACATGTTGCTTTGTAGGTGCACCTATAAAGCCACTTTCCAATTCAACTATATGAGGTCCCCTTACATCTGGGCTTCCTTCATGAGAGAGAACTTGGGGGTTGCTTCCTTGTAGGTTTGCGGGCCTATAAGGCACTTACTTCTCTGGACTTCCTTCATGAGAGAGAACTTGGGGGTTACCTTCTTGCAGGTTTGCGGGCTTGTAAGACGCTTACTTCATTTGGGCTTCTTCAGTAGAGAGTACTTGGGGGTTGCTTTCTTGAAAGTCTAAGGGCCTGTGAGATGCTTTCATCCTGTAGGATCTATTCACTATTGGTATGTGGGCCTTTGTGCATTTTATTCAACTCTATAGGAGAGATTACCTATAGAGCCTTTTGTTCACCTTCCATAGGTCTACAGATCTGTGACACATTTTTTTAGCTCTCCTTGGGTTCAAGGACATATGGAGCCATCTCTCTTGGAATTTTTATTCCTCCTTCTTGCTCTCTCTTGAGCCTTTTCACTTCTCTTCTCTTCTCTTCTCTTCTCTTCTCTTCTCAAATATTGTATATCGGATTGAAGATCTACATCTTCTTCATCCTGAGTATATGGTATTTCTCTCCTTGACATTGGTTGCTTCCCTATCTTTTGGGTGCATTCTTCTCTTGAAGCAATCGATCCTTACATTCTTCTCTTCATTTAAGAATTCTTCTATGTGTTATTGTTTTTAATTTGGGGATGACGCATAGTACTAAGACAACCTTTTACATCGAGGACCTCTTTCACTTTGCTAACTCAAATACTGCTAGTTAGTTAGGTGCCTATGTGTATGTGTTTTTTTGTTCTAACCCTATGATGTAATGGATTTTTATGTTCTAAAATTATTGTCTTGTGCAGGTATTTCTTGTCTAATGTCTTTGTTTTGTAGGTCTTCAGCCTAGGGGCATGCTTCTTTGGTTTGAAGAGTTTTTTGCTTCCTCTATAATGTCCTTTTAGCATAATGATGTTATTTATATTTAGTAGATTTCCTTTAGTGTGCATATTAGTGTAGATTCATATGCCCGCTAAAGTGGGGGAAAAATGTAATGTCATAAAATTACACCCCTTGCAATTTCAAATTCATTTTTGTATCCGATTTAGTGTCCACTCCCCTAGCATTTGTGTAGGCTCATTTTAGCCTCTGCATCAGCCTTTTTCCCTTCTTAGGATGTGTAGCAAGTTCCCTTTCAATAGCTACCCTCATGCTCCTGCTTCATGTCAAACTTTATGCTTTTCCCATTCTCATCATTTTGTAGCATGATGTGTCTGGACACTAGTGTGCTACATGGACATTTGCACGTCGTGCTAGCATCTTGTGACATTTTGATGTTCAAACGACCATTTCCAAGCATGTTTTCCACTTGTCACTTACCTTTTTCGGTGGTGACGGCTCAAGACACCTTATAACCACCTGAGAAGCTTCTTTTCCCTCTTTAAAAGTTATCTCTTCAACTCATTTTTCCTTCTTCTACTTCTTGTATTCTATCTTGGATATTCACTCATATTCCTCTAGCTATCTTGCTTGCATATCTTTCTATAACCTTCTATAATACCTTCAAGCCCTGTTGGAAACTCTCTTTGTAACACTCTCAAGATTTTATAGTGCTCTTTGTAGCTCTCTTGGCTCTCACAACCCTCTTTTTCATCCTTGATCTCTTTGGATTGATTAAGCCTTGCAACTCTATCTCCCCTATCTTGTGCTTGCGAGCATCCTAGGATTTCACACATCCCCTCTTGATTGCATCTCTACTTTGTGATATGGGTTCTCCTCCTTGAGTGGGGATTTCTTTTATCACCTATATGTCATGATACAGGTTCTCCTCCTCGAGTGGGGATTTCTTTTATCACTCCTTTGTCCATTTCTCTCTATCTATTTGGTTTTCCATGGAGGTAGGAACACCAAAATGGGGGTTTGACTGAACCAAACCCCTATACAACCCCAACATTTTCTCCATATCTTATGCATGCAGGTATTGAAGATATTCATGTATTGAAGGCTTCATTACTTGGGTTGCTGTGAGAAGTTTCTTTCTCTATCCTCTTTAGTTCTATCATTTACTTTATTTTAGTTCTATTGTATTCTATTATTTTCTTGTATTTTGTAAGTTCTTAGTAATATGATTACTAGTAGTCACTTAGCTATTTTCTATGATATACTCACTTTCTGGTCTGAGGGGATGCTAGTGAATACTAGTATCAATTAGAAATATTTCAAGCCTAAGAGTATTGGTGATGAAGGAGAACAATTTTATAGGTAGTATTCCTCTAGAGGTTGGCCAACTAAGGAGCCTCCAAATCTTGCTCCTTTCTTCCAATCATAACTCAAGTTCAATTCCACACACAATTGTATCATTGCAATCAATGGAAATAGAAATTCAAAATGGTTTTGTATTGTCTACTTCTAAAATTCCTTATCAAGAAGGATTGAAAATGACTTTAAAGGAACAGTTTAGCACTACAAGTATATTCTTTCCACTCTCAAATCCATAGATCTCTCAAATAATGAATTGAAGGGAGAAGTTGCTTCTGATTTTGGAAATTTAAAGGGGTTGAGAGTTCTAAACCTTTCAATGAAAAATTTGAAAGGGACCATTCCAAATATTTTGGGAGAAGTGAGTTAGTTGGAGTCATTAGACCTTTCAAGAAATCATTCTTCAAGAAAATTCCCTATATAACTTGAATCTCTAAAATCCTTGGGTTCGCTAAATTTATCAAAGAATGATCTTTCAGGAGGTATACCACAAGGACAACATATAACTAACAGATTTGGAGAATCCTCTTATTGAACGAGGAAATCCATATTTATGGAGATGTCCCCTACCCAAAAAAAATTCTTGGTCACAATTTACTCCTCCTTCTCCTTCATTTTTTATGAAAAAAGAAAAAATAAGTACTAAATATCCATGGTATAAGATCTTAGTGGGATTGTCATATGGAGTAGCTTTTAGAGGGATTTTTCCATTGATCTTGATAAGAATTAGTTGGAAAAGGAAATACTTCAATAAAGTTGATAAAGGGTATGTGCAGGGTCATGATGGGCCAAAAAGTGGCAATATGATGGGTATGTGGCTGACGACTTTTTTTTAACCCAAAATTGATGAAATGAAAAGGGTTTTTCAAGGATATTCTAAGCTTTCCACCAATATAAATTATTATTTAATTTGAATTTAATAAGTAATTATTATTTATTTTCTATTCGAATTATGACTAAAGTCCTAATTGATAGGCTGATTGAAAAACATCTACAACTTTTAAACAATATCACATTTTTTTGAATCCAAAACATGTGTCACATTCTATGCTTCACATACTATAGGATTACAAAAATAAAAAAATGAATTTCATGAAGTTTTGACCAAGTTAAGGTGGTTAGACATACGAGTTTTTATATTTTTAAAAATTTGTAATAAAAAATTCATAATTAATTATTTACTTGGAAAAAAATTACAAAAATATATGCAAAAAAATATGCATCACATCAGGGCATGAGTCCTCTACTTATATCTAAAATCTTATAAAAAAATGTTATCATTTTATTGTGGTTAGGGTGGTCAGATAGACACCTACTTATTTTTTCCCTGAAATTTAAGTACTACTGCATTGAAATTTCAAATTTTCACCAAATAGATTTTTTTTTTTAAACAAACCTAGTAGTTTAGAGACTACATTCAATTTGCTACAAATTCTATTCTTACATATTTTTGAAATAATATAGATAACTTATTCAAATTTTTACGTCAAGTTGCCTAACTCTGATTTTTTTGAATTTTTTGCCACTAAAGGGCCTATTTTTTCCATGATGATCCTGCACATACCCTAAAATCCTAAAGTTTTTGTTTCCATGGAAGAACAATTTGACACTATAAAGAAATATTTATATACAATTCATAGAAATGTGAGAGGTAGACTCTCAATTTTATTTCTCTTTGAAATGCTTATCATAAATACAAATTATTATAATGCTAAAATTCAATAGGAACTTAGTACTAAGTTTTTTATACAAATTATCAATATCTCTTACATCTATGAATTGTAGATTATTTTCATATTACTTGGAGGAAGGATTTCTTTATTTTGATGAATTTTAGTGGTACATTTTCTCTTCCTTTTACTCTCTATGGATGCTCAATTACCTATTTATTGTCAACAATCATTTGCATTGATCTTCTCCCAAATTTACAATTGTGCATGGCTTTTCTAATGAATCTTTCATATGGTTGCTCCTACTTTTATCTATAAATGCTAAGATTTTGGCTTTTATTCCAAGAATAAATTATTGCTTCTTTGTTATCAATGATTTTTCTATTATGTATGTAGATCACATCTAAGGTCATTCTAAGAGAAGGTGTTTATTCCTTGTTGGAGTTTAAGATTATAGTTTTTGTTGACCTAATACTCTTATAATTATCTTAGTTGGTCAAATATGTTACTTGTATTTATCTTTATGTCTATGTATCATCTCTAGCTTTAGTAAAGTATTCCTACTTTCATCTTTGTATGATTGCTCCTTGTTGTGAAGTAGCCCTACTTATTTGATTGAAGAAAATGTAAAAATAAAAACTTTCCAAAATAAATTGAAAAATGATACCTATTACTAAGAAAACTTTATTTTTTTCTTTTATTCATGAGATAAGTGTTGTGTGAAAAAATGGTAGGTGTTAGTAGGGGATTGACCAAATCCAAAAAAATAGAATCCCTACCATAAACCACCACAAAGAGGTTGCAGAGATCCTAGATGAAGAGACACCCTACGAGAAAATAAAGAAATGTAAGGGACACATCCCATTAGGCATATAAATAAAAGATAAAATATAATGTAGCAATAGTTTGCATTCACCTTTTATCTCTATCTTACTACTGAGTTCCTATTTTCTTGCTAACATTGGTTTCATTTCCTAGACCCTAGTTAGGTAGTGTAAAGAAGATTACAAGGAAACCTTAAATCTTGATATAGATGGGAACACTCAAGAAAAGAGATGAAATTTGTATTCTAATAAAAAACACTATCTCCTTGGTGTCAACCTTATGAGAGGGGGTTACAAAGCAAGGGGATGGAGAATGTAAAGGGGATGGATTTCCAAAAGGAATCTTTGGAAAGATGTGACCAATCATTATAGAGATAAAATAATTACTGTGGGATGAAATAAATGAGTAATAATAATAAAAAATTAAAAAAAACCATGGTGAAAAGTGACAACAAGAAATTAGAGAGGTTAGAGAAGAGATTTACTGGACAAGGAAAATAAAAATGGCTAGTCCAAATTCAAAAGAAAGAAGGAAAAGATTGAAGGTGGAAAGGGAAGAAAGGTTCCAAAGAAGAATGAAGATTGCATAAAAGAAAGAGAATGAGCATGCCAATGTGGGTTCTATTGAGTGCACCAAGGTAGGTGCTACCAAAAATAAAGGAAAAGTAGTCTTAGAAAAAGAGAGGAAGACTCTAGAACTTGTGACCTCTCCCTTCGATGAAACAATAAATATTTTGTCAAATTTTAAAAAAAGCATACATAGATATGGGGAATCTAAGAAGCAATTCTAGTATATGGATGAGGAAGAAAAAAGGCTTTCACCCACTACCGCACTTGAGTAAGATAGCATCAATAAGACCAAATTTATTCAATATCACAATTGACTTAGATGCAAAATTTATAGAATTCTTAAAAACCACAAAGAAGATAATTTCTATTGAGGAAGAATAATTAGAGTGATTAGTTAATAAGAGCGTGGAAAAATTAAGGAGATAATAAATAAGAAAATAAAACAAATCCATGTTTAATTTGGGAAAAGAATTTTCAATAAAAAATAAGACGTCTCTTACTGTAACGCCCCGCCACACAACCCTAGAGGAAGTTGCAATTAACTACTCAAACGTACAATTTTTTTTTGTTTAAGTACAAAGAACATGCAAGTTCACTACCCATTGCCAACAACCCCTAAGGTTACGAGACTGAGTTTACTTAAAACCCAAACAAGAAACATGAATAGAAACCATAACATTTAAGTACTTAATAAATTAAATACACATACATTCCATACATGATAAATTACATCAAAGCATAAGAGATACCACTTGATTTCAGATAATAATAAATTTACAATAAGATTACAACTCTCATTCCCCAAATGAGGTAAATCCAATAAGCATGATTACATATTACATATTCCACCTCGATAACAAATGAGGGGTAATAAATTACAATATCATCTGAAAAGAATAAAGCATGAAATGAAACTAGATCCCATGAGCTCTCCAAATGGAAATCTCATCCACATGAACAAGAAGACGACCCAACGGATTAAGGTGCACATTCCACCCAACCATGTGATACCCGAAGGCTCACCCCCCATGCTAGGAGATAGTAACCAGGATTCCTAAACAAGACCATCTACCTCTAGACACAGGCTACTCATAACTGAACTAAAATTAATACAAGTACAACATAATTTAACACAATGGTTACAATGCTTCCAGAGTTAAATAATCAATTACATCACTGATACAAACATATTGCTGACTTAAGAGAAGCGTCATCACAAAGTCACATGGGATATCCTGGTAAGTCTTCTTAGGTCCCAGCCCCCATCTCGGGATATCCTGGAAACCTCTAACGACTCCCGGCCCCTCATGCAATCCAATGCAGAATCAGTTATCTCTCATAAAGACGAGATAATGATCTTGCCATTCTAGGCCTTCTCTTCCCATCCCAAGTCTATACAAGCCCTTGCGTCTATGAGCGAGGCAAAATTAATCTTGTTAAGTGTTTGATACAACCTAAACCTCTAATAAGTTTATTTACGTTATCACTGAATTAACTGACTTACAAAGAGTTACCCTGACATCACTTTGTGTGTCGGCCCTCATTGCAAACCACTCCTCTAAGACAACACATGGAATAGCTCCACACCCAAGGGTACACAAGTGCGACCTAAGGATAATAACTCCCTATCCACGACATAAGGTCCACACATCCCGTTCATGATAACCAGGTATAACACTGGCTCCAATAGGATGCACTACCCAAGGCAATTCAAAGGTTGACTAACACATTACGACAACCCACGAAATTAAAATAAAACCCAATCTGGAAGACTTACATAACAGATAACTCCATTGCCCAACATAAAAAAAGAGAGATATCATGACGAAAGGACAATCGACAATTCAATAACCTACTTTAGGATTTCCTAAATCCAATTAACTCAATTAACATTACTTGCCAATACTCAAGAGTAAATGAAATTAAATTTGCAATGTTGAAAAATTTAAAACTAATAATTTAATTCCATGTTTCTCAATCATACATAATATTCAAAATCAAATTTTAAATAAAATCATTCGATTATAAAATCAACTTGTTTTTGCATCAATTAAAATAATAATAATCATCTTAAATAATTTATATTTAAATATAAATATATATTAAACATATTCTTAATGTATATACCAATATATATATATATTTAAATATATAATTATTATTTAAATATATATTTCAAATCAACCATTTAAATTCCAAATCCAATTATTTAAAAATACATAATATATACATAATATATATATATATAATATATGCATAATATTATATATATATATATAATATATATAATTATTATATAATATAATATAAAATAAATAAAAATAAAATAAAAAAATGAAAAGTGATTTTCTTTAAAGCTCGTGGCCCCCAAAAGGGAGGACATAGCCACAGGCTGCGCCCAGCCTCCCCTGTGGAGGTTGCGCTGCCTGTGGTAGCGCTTCCCCCACAGACTGTGGGGAGCACTGCCACAACAACGCCCTCCATGGGGCTTGGCTGTGGCTACCGCCCTCCCCCAATCAATAAAATATATGTATTTATATATATATATATATATATATTTAAAAGAAATCTAAAATGATTTCTCCCCTGTTTGCACATAAATTTTCTGTGTAATTTTTTTTTTAATAAAAATAGAAAATTTCTCTAGTCTAAAGAAATTTCATAAATAAATAAATAAATATATATATATATATATATATATTTCCATTGTTTTACAGTCAATTTGTCCAAATTTTCTTTAGAAAATTTACAATAAAACTAATTTTCAAACAAAATTTCTTGATTCCAATTTCAATTTGGATATGAAACATTTCAACTCCCAAATAGATGTTTTCAAATTTCATTTTGTTTCTTTCCATTTTTCTATTGTTAAAATTGAAAATTTCTATTGCAAGTTTTGTTTTTCTACAAAAAAAATCTAAAGTTCTTCAAGATTTCAACAGGGTTTTAAAAAAAAAATGATTGCAACAAGTTTTCAAAACTGAAAATGCAAATTTCCAAAACAATAAACAAGGAGAACCTGTGATCTGAGGCTTGAAGGAGAGCTTGAAGAAGAAAAGTTGAGCTTCCCTGCAAGATGGATTTTCCAAAACTCTTCCAAAATCCTCACCCAAATTCCAATAATGCATAAAACAAACAACAATATATTTTTAAAATGAAATATCTTCCCCAAATTTAGTCAACTTTCCCCAAAATATCCCATCCACCATAGTTATTGCTCCTCTATCCAATTTGGAGATATTTTGTTTTTTTGAAAATTTAAAACTAAAATTTCTTTTCAATATGACTTTATTATTTATTTTATTTTTAGATTTCTATTTCAAAATGAATTTAAATGCTTTTACACATTTTCATTTCCAAAAAGCATTTAACTTTAAAAATTTTATTTTCAAAACAACTTTTACACTTTTTTAAAATTTTCAATTCAAAAGGAATTTAACACTTATAATTTTCAAAATGAATAACTTGATTTAATTCCACACAATTAATTTAAATAATCCATAAAATAAATCTAATACAAGATTATATCAATTTATTAATTAAATTAAATTAATTAATATCTTAAGTAACATTTCTAACACTACAACTAGATTTGTTTAATAAACAATCTAAATACAAAAAGCCATTTATTTACCTTTTTCAACTTGAAATTAAATAAATCAAGTAGAGATGAACAACAAAGAAGCAACTTAACCCGACTAAAACTCGACGACACTCTATGACTAGGGTGATGACTTGGCACATAAAACCTAGCTACTATCTCCCAATCGAATACCATTGGCCAATGGACACGCTCAAACCTATGAAATCAGGTGGAGTCGATGTCCTGTACCTGTCAACCTGCGAACAAAGAGTATATCGAACATGCATATATATAACATAATAAAACACACCGTGAAGAGGAAATCTCAGAATCATAGGGCACTCACAAGCGAGTGGTACAATCCCGTCCCCTTCACCAATACATAATTACTAACTGACGAGTCTAACATCAATAATATACTCAAAAGCATAAAGCATCATTAATTCAAATATCTGTGAGGCTAATTCAAAGCATACCATAATGATAACATCAGAGTAAAATACCATCACATCAAAATATAACATTCGCATCACTTTATAGTTTGCGATCAAATAGTAACCAAGTACCATAGTCAAAGTAATAGCAGAACAAAGCATAACAAAGAAAACTCTGTCCGATCAAAAGAGCCAAAATGGAGGGGTGCTACACTTACAAAAAAAAAGTATCACCAAATGTGGTAGCCGAATCCTAAACCATTATTAAAAATACACAACTACATGAAATTCATTTTTTATCTCATCAACCCTAGGAAGATGATGAATTTTCTATTGTCTTGTTGTTCAAATCTTTGTAATCAATACCAATCCACATGGTACCATCCTTTTTCTTCAGAAGAACCCTAGATGATGGAATGAGCTAGAACTTGGCCAAATGTGACCCATCTCCAAGATATCTTTGATGAGACTTTCTATCTCATTGAATTTACCTCATGCACTCCTTACCACCACCATTGTTTTCCTTACCTAAAATATCATTGAGTGTATAGGTGTTGTAGGTTTCAAAGCACAAACTCTACTTAAAATAAAATCACAAAAAATAGATGGAATCATATCCTAGATAGATTTGTTACCACAATTGTATCCCACACACTATTTTCTCCAATTTCAATCATTTTAACTCTCTAATCCAAAATCAAGCTCTAAAATTTTAGCTAAAAAATCAACTTCTTCAATTTTAATCATCTTAATTTCCTTGATTTCAACTGTCTCAACTCTCTTTAGTTCTCTAATAGAGAATCTTAATAATAAATTGCAAAGATGATGTAAATAACTACCTACACAATTTTTATGTTTAGAGGCATTTGATAAGGACAAAGGGGTGGAATGTAATGGTGTGATTATGCTAACAGAAACCATTAAAATGATACAAGTACAAAGATATTTAATTATTTGAGATTACAAAGCTTTAATCATTCATAGAAATATATATATATATATATATTTGATATTTCATAAAATTATTATTTTTTGATATTCTAAAATATTTAACTAATAAATTAATATTATTATGATGTTGAGTGCTTCCAGATTAGATTGTGTGTGTATTTTTTTCATCAACGTTTCGAATCACACTCCGTGATCCATCATCAGGAAAGAAGAGAGAAAAGGAGTAAAATGAATAGTTGTAGACCAAGAAAAGCCTAAAAGAGGGAGAAAGGGGAGGGTAAGAGAGGATGGCACAAGGAACAAGGTGAGAAAAACCAAATGAGAAGACAAGCGAGAAATTAATTAAATGATAAAAAAATAAGGACAAGAATGCACAAATACTATTTATTTAATAATAGAACCACAATCAAGGAAAA
The DNA here is from genome assembly GCA_007258455.2 of Sequoia sempervirens. Taxonomy (NCBI): domain Eukaryota; kingdom Viridiplantae; phylum Streptophyta; class Pinopsida; order Cupressales; family Cupressaceae; genus Sequoia; species Sequoia sempervirens. The sequence continues at coordinate 654,607,579 of VDFB02281492.1, forward strand.
AGAGAGAGCAACCAATAAATATAAATTACAAGGAAACAACCAAATAAAATAAATAATAAATAATAACAAGATTCCAAAGAAAAGAAAATAAAAATTAGCAAGACAATAAGAGATAAGATAGATAAAAACAAAGCCATACATGCAAAAAAATTAATATTAACATAACAAAGAATAATTCAAAAGCAGCCACAACAAGGTTACAAATTAACACAATTTATTAAATACCCCACAACCATAATATATAGAATGAGAATATAATACAAAAAACAAAAAGAGAAAAATAGGACCACAAATAAATAACAAAATTATGAGATAAAATCAATAAGGAATACAAATGAAAAACAACAAGGAGAGGAAAAAATGTCTTAAAATAAACATATATAAAAACCTAGAACCATTTTATTTATGATGTGGTGGAGCATGGGAGAATTATTATGAATATATTTGACATTTTATAAAATTTCATAGATACGATGATGAAGCCAATCAGCATAGGGAAGTTCAAGCATGATGTAATACTTCTATGGGTCTCTCAACACCTTGCAAATAGTTGGATTTTTGGATATTACCTTTACCCTATTAAGGTGTTCAATGAGAGAGTATTAGGAAAGGTGTCGTTCATCTTGTATACTAATTATATGACAATTTTTTTTAATTTCTAGGCTATATAACACAAAAATATAATTTTAAAGTCTCTAGATATTCATGTTGGCCCTAAAAAGAAGTCAAAATGGGCCTTATTTGGAGCACTTTAGTAATGGTGATTTGGGCCTCTTTGAGATCTTAATATTACAAAAAATCTCAATCAAATTCTCAATTCAAAATTTATGATTTCCTAAAGTTGCACCTCCCACATCATAAATGTAAAAGAATCTATGATGCATATGAGGGTTTTAAGAGAGAGTTATAGTTGATGATGGATATTATTAAATAGCATAAGGAATATTTATTGGAGATAATAGTTACAAAAGGGATCACCCAAGTTTATGTGAGAGTTATGACAAGATTTTGATAGGTGCAATAAATATGTTAGTTTTAGTCTATGGACTTGTCTTGGCATTTGAACATTGGGCTTTGACAAGGGATTTGGGCAGCATGGTTTGGGTGGTTTTAACTCATGATTTCCTAATTACCATTTGATTTGTATATTGTTTTCTTCTCTTATTTATTGGGGTTTTTGTATGGAGGTTTTGAAGTGATTTTTATATGTATTATTATGCTAACTTAATTACTTCAAATTTCTTGTTGGTAAAAAAATCCAAAGGCTAGGACTCTACAAGTGTTTTACAACTATTAACTACTTAATGATACTTTAAATTTCTTTTGAGTATTGATTTTTCTCTCTAAAGGGTTTTCCCCAAATAAATCAATATGTTGTGGTATATTAATTTTGTATTTATTTCCTTATAATAATATGATGAGTTTTAATTTTTCATAGAACTCCTCTCATATATTAGTTGTAAGAAGTGTACTACACATCTCTACTTCCTTTCATACATAACCCTTGAAATTAAAGAAATAAATATCCCTCAAAGTATTATAAAATAAGTTTAGGCTCACAAGATATATGGTAAAGCAAGTAGTCACTGAGTTATGTAAAATGGCAGGACACTCATTAAACTAAACTATATAGAAAAAATAATGTATTCAAATACAAAGTATTAACTACTCAAGGTTAAGGGCAGGGGCCCTAGCTCGGTTGGCTAAGTAATTCCGTTGCGGCTCTGCTGGTCATGAGTTCTAGTCTCCCCCGTCCCGTGGTACCAGAGGGTGTGTCGCGCCAGCGCCGCCGGTCACGTTAAAAAGTTTACCAGGCGCACTGCAGTTTATAGGGGGTCGTGCTACCCGATTCCTGCAGCCTAAAAAAAAAAAAAAAAAAAAAACTACTCAAGGTTAAATTAATTGACCATTTATGACAATATCAAGTGAAAACAAAAATGAATGTTTGAGCCTGCTAGAAGGATTTGTCACCACATTAAAAATAATGAGCTAGAAATATATTTTAGAATCAAATCAATCTAACTACAATTTAATCAAAATTATTTTCACAATCTGCTAGACACTTCACATGACTAAATCTACTTTAACAATCCATAATTAATAAGAGAAATCCCTTATGCTATTTTGAAGAGAGTGTTCAAAGACTTTAAAGTTTTTCATAATTATTCTATTAACCAGCAAATCAAAGAAAGTAACAAACTAGTAAATGTATCCTTATATATTTAATTATTCCTTGATATTTATAACCAATTATGAAGACAATTAGATCATGGAGAGGATTTTTGGTGCAAATACCTTGTCTAATATATTTTTAAATGATAAATGGATAAGAAATTAGATGTAAACTAGCATATTAACTTTCAATAATACACAAAACTATAGGACACAATTTATTTTAGCAAAAAAGGTTAATCCCTAATTTCATATAAATAAGTTATATTATATCTTATTACTTTTTTATTGAATGTCAAGTACACTTGACACCTATTCCAATCCTCTATGTTTGATCATCACATCTCACTTCAGCTATGTATTTAAATAAATTTGATTTAACAACCTCTCTATTGAAACCATTAGTCTCTTCTGAAAATAAATAAAACAACCAATTAAACTATGTAGAATAACTTGGTGTTAGGAGAACTTGATTACACTATAATATTTACCTCTGATAGAGGTGGGAACACAAGACCCATGATCTTAGTGATTTAAGTTACAATAGGAATTACTTGAAGTAAAATATTGTATATTAAAAAAATACAAGAATGTAGAAAATCAAATGTCAAAGTTCTACTATTACAATAATATAACCCATTCATTTAATTCTAGGAATTAAATTAGTATACATAATTTATACTCAATATAGTCTCCTTACTAATGACTACAAGGTGATTCACTAAGAGAGGAGACCAAGTAAATAGGGAATTGCCAAAAGTACAAGAACTGTCTCTCAAGAATGCAATACATGTGGGTGAAAGAAGAAGCCTATTAACTAAGTGACACATATGTGTAGAGTAATGCCTACACAACTTAAAACCTAGCTAAGCAAGCTTATCCTAAATATGATAGCACAATATCTATGACCTAATTTGATGTAGTTCAAATAATTGCAATTCAATGACCTACTCTTAGACTAGATGAGATCTTCTAATATCTACTTTAATGTAGAAAAATATTACAAGTTAATGACTTACTCTTAGATGAGATCCCTAATAATGTGAAATTATCTATTACCTACTCTGATGTAGAAAAATATTTCAAGTCAATGACCCAATCTTAAATGAAATCTCTAATATGGTGAAAGTATCTACTACCTACTCTCATGTAGAAAAATATTGTGAGTCAATGACCTAATCTTAAATGCGATCCTTGATATGCTGAAAATATCAACTATCTACTATAATGTAGAAAAATATTGCAAGTCAATGACCTAATCTTAAATGAAATCCATGGTATGATGAAAATACCTACTACCTACTCTGATGTAGAAAATATTGCAAACCAATAAACTACTGTTAATGATGAAAATATCTACTACCAACTTTGACATGTAGAAAAATATTGCAAATCAATGACTTAATCTTAAATGAAATCCTTGATTATATGATGAAAACAACTACTACCTACTTTGATGTAGAAGAATATTTCAAGTCAATGATCTACTCTTAAATGAAATCTTTGGTATGGTGAAAAAAAAGAAAGCAAGTCAATCACCTATTCTTAAATGAGATCCATTACCCGACGAAAATTTCTAATACCTACTTTTTATGTAGAAAAGTCTTGTAAGTAAATGACCTACTCTTACTGAGATCCCTGATATAGTCAATGTCCGCCATTTAAAATGAAAAAGATATTATTTGATTTGTTTGTAGTCGCAGTTTTATGATTTCTGTATAAAAATATAATAAAATTTAGAACAAATTTAATTTCCTTCTCATGAAAGTTTTACGTAATAAACCATCGGCCACATAAATAATCATTTATTTCAAAAATAAAAATAAAAAAACTCATTGATCGCGGTCGGGCTCGCTATTAAGAATAGCCCAACCAAAGATTATCTGCATTTCCGCGTTCTATCCCAAATGGCCATCGCTTTAGAGAAACTCTGTTTAGTTTTCTTTTCAGTTTTTGTTGTCTTCCTCGCCTCTCCACGCCCTTCTCTTTCTCATCGATTAATGCCCAACACATGTCCTTCCCACGAATCCGAAGCACTCCTCTTCTTTAAAAAGGCCTTCAATGACCCCCGGGGAATTCTCAGTTCGTGGGTGAATGGAACAGACTGTTGCGCCATCTGGAACGGCATAGTCTGCAACAATCACACCAAGTACGTTGCGTCTCTTGATTTATCTTCCAATGAATTGAGTGTGATGATTCCCTCTTCCATTTGTTTTCTCACCCGGCTTACATATCTTGATCTTAGCGTGAATAAATTCAATGGAAGCATACCTTCCTGCCTCGGCAATCTTTTTTCTCTTGAGTATCTAAATCTTTCCGACAACCAATAAAGTGGGAACATTCCAAATTCCTTGGGCAATCTTTCAATATTGAGGTATATAGATCTTGCGCAGACATACGGCAAATTCACCGCCAACAATTCATTGATGGCAATTCATTGATGGAAAATTCTCCGTTAATAATTCATTGCGGGAAAATTCACTGCCATGACAATTCACTCCGCAAAAAATTAATTGCATGAATTTTTGGCGGTTAATTTTCCATGGGGTGAATTGCTGGTGGCGGTGAATTTTCCTGCGGTGAATTGTTGATGGTGAATTTTCCGTCGATGAATTGCTGACGGCGAATTTTCGTAAAGCCCTTGCACACAACCAATTAAGTGGGACCATTCCCCCTTCATTTGCTCGTCTTTCTTCCCTCATTTACTTGCATGGTAGTGGCAATCGTTTCAATGAAATTGTCGCTTCTTTGTCACTTCCACCTTCTTTGGTTAATCTATCCCTAACACTAAACCATAACCAGTCAGTTTCTGAAACTTTCTTTCACAACCCTACAAACCTAAAGTCACTGCATTTATCCAATTGTGTGCTAAATATTAGCAGAAGCTAGATTCCATCCTTTTAGTTAGCTGGAATAAGTTTAGTGTCATGTATGATAGATGATAAACTTCCACCTTGGATTTCAACACAAGTCTCTCTTGTTAGACTAGGATTAGTTAATGCTAGTATTGTGGGAAAAATTCCATCTTGGCTATGGGAAACCAAACCTTTGATGCAATATCTAGATCTTTCACGAAATCATTTACAAGGAACCCTACTCTCTAATAATTCAATATTGAAGCAACTAGTAATCCTAGACGTGTCCAAAAATGCATTGAGTGGGAACATCCCATCAATTTGGTCTCCTAATTTGGTAGAATTGTTGGTCAATGACAATTCGTTTAGTGGCAATATTCCTTCAAGCTTGGACAAATTATCTCAACTCTAGCTATTAATGTTGGAAGCAACAATTTAACCAGAGTGATACCTGTGAGTTTGGGAAAATTATCTCAACTCCAACTATTAAATCTCGCAAACAACTACTTAACCGAAGTGATCCTTGTGAACTTGTCCAAATTCTATTCCCTCATTATCATAAATCTGGGAAATAATAGTTTGGAAGGAAGCTTACCCCATGACTTTAGTCGGCTAAGTAAATTATATTCATTAGTTGTTCAGAGTAATAAGCTTAACATATCATTCCCTTTCTCAATACTAAATTGCTCAAAACTGCAAGTTCTTGATATTGGGAACAATTTATTTGGACGTGAAATACCAATATCAATTAGAAATATGTCAATCCTAAGAGTATTGGTGATGAAGGAGAACAATTATACAAGCAATATTCCTCTAGAGATTGACCAATTAAGGAGCCTCCAAATCTTGCTCTTTTCTTCCAATCATATATCAAGCTCAATTCCATAGACAATTGTATCATTGCAAGCAATGGCAATAGAAAGTCAAGATGGTTTGTATTGTCTACTTCCAATGTTCCTTATCAAGAAGGATTGGAAATGACATTAAAAGGAATAGTTCGGCAATACAAGTATATTTTTTCCACTCTCACATCCATAAACCTCTCAAAAAATGAATTGGAGAGAGAAGTTGCTTCTGATTTTGGGAATTGAAAGGGGTTGAGGCTTCTAAACCTTTCAATAAACAATTTGAAAGGGACTATTCCAAATATTTTGGGAGAAATGAGTCAGTTGGAGTCATTAGACCTTTCAAGAAATCATTTTTCAAGAAAAATCCCTATAGAACTTGAATCTCTAAACTCCTTGGATTCGTTAAATTTATCAAACAAAAATCTTTCAGGAAGCATACCACAAGGACAACATCTAATTGACACATTTTGAGAATCCTCTTATTTCTAGGAAATCCATATTTATGGGGATGTACCCTACCCAAAAATTGTTCTTGGCCACAATTTGCTCCTCCTCCAATTTTTGTGAACAAAGAAAAAATAATTAATAAATATCCATTATATAAGATATCAGTGGGATTGTCATATGGAGTATCTTTTGGAGGGATATTTTCATTGATCTTGATAAGAATTAGTTGGAAAGAAATACTTCAATAAAGTTGATAAAATCCTAAAGTTTTTGTTTCCATGGATGAATAATTTGACACTATGAAAAAATAGGCTTCTACAAATTAGAGAAATGTGAGAAGTAAACTCTTGAATTTCTTGTTCTTTTAGATATTTATCATAATTCAAATTTATAGATAAATTAATATGAAATTCTATCATTGACTCTTGCATTTATGAAATGTAGACTGTATGCATCTATGGCCTAGTGGAAGGAAGTCTTTATGTTGATGGAGTTTATTGTTGCATGCTCTCTTCCTCTGGGACTCTATGAGCACCCTGTTACTTATTTCTCATCAACAATCTTCCACTAGGATCTTCTCCCAGTTGTGCTTTGCTAATGAATCTTTTGAAGATAATTGATGCTACCAAGATTCTATTTTTTCCAGCTTGGTTCTCAATCTTCTTTTCATCACTATGCAACATTGATTTTTGTCTATCTTTAGTTAGATTGTTTTAAATCTTTGTTTTTAGTTTTTTTTCTATGAATAAAGCATGACAGCAAATAAAGCATGCTTATTGACATGCATTGGTTTTAGGTTGTTTATTCTTAGCTGTAGTTTGTTTTTCGTAAAGTTTTTTGCTTCTATTGCAAGGCTGTGAATTCTATTTATACCTAGCCTTTTTGTAATTTTTGTTAAGCTGCAATACAAGAATATGTTTGATAAGAAACATAGCACTTTGTCTTCATGAATTCTTTGTGTGATTAATTTAGTTTTTTATGTTCATTGTTATTCATTGCAGTTGTAAGTTTTTATTGTGATTCATTTATTTTCTGTTAAATTATATGAGCTTATCAGCTGGCTGTAAGAAATAGGTGGTTCAATTTTGAATCTACAATTGGTATTAGAGCAGGTATTTTCTTTTGGGTTTAAGATTTAGTAGTTGGAATTTCGCCAAAGATTATCATGTTGAATTCTAACACCTTGCCCATTCTAGAATTTGATAGAAATGAGTATGATTATTGGTGCATAAAAATGATGAATTTTTTTATAGGAAAATATTTGTGGGAGATTGTTGAATTAGGTTACCAAGAGCCAGCTAATTAGAATGCTCTCACAGCCAATGATAAAACAACTATGAAGGAAGCTAAGAAGAACAATTCTCAAGCCTTGTTTCATATTCAAATAGCTCTAGATAAGAGTTTATTTATGAGAATTGTAGGTGCAACAATAGCTAAGGATGCTTGGAAGACTCTAAAGGAAGCTTACCAAGGTAGGCTACAAACGTTGAAGAGAGAATTCAAGAATTTAAAGATGCAAGAAGCTGAAAGTGTGAGTGAATATTGTGTCAGAGTTAAAGATGTGGTCAATAAGATGGCTACACTTGGAGAAATTGTGAACAATGAGGTTATTATAAAAAGGTGTTGAGGACTCTCACACCAAGATGGAATCATGTTGCCATCATCATAGAAGAAATCAAGGATTTGACAACCCTTCAGTTTGATCACCTCATTGGATCTTTGATGTCTCATGAAGAAATACTAAGAGATTCTTTTGTTGAAAGTGTTGAGAAATCCTTTTCCTCCAAAGTACAAATCACAAAGAATGAAGATGGCAACAGTAGTAGCAAAAGCAACCAAGGTCAAGGCAAAGGTCAAAATCAAAATAATTCAAGAGGTAGAGGCAGAGGTGGCTCAAGAGGAAGAGTTGGTTCCAAAGGAAGAGGTAGAGGCATATTTGATAAAAGGAATGTTCAATGTTACCATTGTAATAGGTATGGACAATTTGAAAGAGAATGCAGATTAAAAGAAGTTAAAAGTGTTAATTATCCTCAAGAAGGTGATGAAAATACTCTAGATGATTTATTTTTATCTTATGCTAAAGGTGAAAATACTAGTAAAGATGTTTGGTACCTAGATTCTGGATGCTCTAACCATATGTTAGGAAATGGGAAGTTGTTTTCAACAAAGGATGAAAGTTTCAAATCCAAGATTTAACTTGGTGATGATAAATCATTGGAGGTTGCTACAAAAGGAGCTATGGAGGTCCACACAAAAGAAGGTATGAAGAGTGTTAAAGACATTTATTACACTCCTGAGTTATATCATAATTTGTTGTGTTGGACAATTGTGTGAGAAGAAATATAGAGTTATTTTTGAAAATAAGAAATGTACAATTTATGATAAGAGTTAGGGCAATAGAGTGGTCACAGTTGTGCCTATGAAAAAAAATAGGATAGATTTGGTGAACATACCAGCAGCCTTGCCAATATGGCATAAGAGGATAAAAGTTGGTTGTGGCATCTTAGGTATGGGAATTTAAATTTTCATAGTTTGAAGCTTCTAACATCACAAGCACTAGTTTTTGGTTTGCCCAAGGTTGAAGAGCACAAGGAGGTTTGTGAAGGATGTGCTAAAGGAAAGCATGCAAGGGAAAAGTTTTCAAAAGGCAATGCCTGGAGGGCCCATCACCCCCTTCAACTTGTTCATTCTGATATTTGTGGTCCTATGCAAAGAAAGAGTTTGGGAAAGTCATCATATTTTATCACTTTTATTGATTATTACTCATGAAAATGTTGGGTGTATTTTTTGAAGGCTAAGGATGAAGCCCTTGATACATTCAAGAGGTTTAAAGAACTTGTGGAAAATGAGAAAGGGTGGAAAATAAAATGTTTAAGGACTGATCGTGGAGGTGAATTTTGTTCAAGAGCCTTTAAGTATTATTGTGATATGAATAGCATTAGAAGGAAATTCACCACTGCATACACACCTCAACAGAGTGGGGTAGCTGAAAGGAAAAATCACATTGTGGTAGAAATGGCAAGGAGCATGTTACAAACCAATGGATTGAGTAACTCTTATTGGGGAGATGCAGTTGCTATAACAGTGTACATTATTAATCAGTGTCCCACCATTGCACTTGAGAAGATGACTCCTTTGAAGCATGGTATGAGAAAAGGCCTAATGTTAATCATTTCAAAGTTTTTGGTTGTTTAGCCTATGTTCATGTACCTGATCAAAATAGACAAAAGTTAGATGGAAGAAGTGAGTCATGTATTTTTGTTGGGTATAGTGAGGAAAGAAAAGCTTATAGGTTATATAATCCTCTCACCAATAAGCTTATTTTTTGAAGAGATCTGTGATTTTTGATGAAGGGGGAGTTTATGGTCATCAAAAAGGCCATATGGAGAAGTTAAAATCTATTTTTAATGATGATATTGATCATGAGAAGCCCACTAATTTTGTGTTCCAAGTGCTATAAATCCACCACAGGTAGCCCCTCATCTAATTCTTCAAGTCCAAGTTCAATTCCAATTGCAAGTCCAGCTTCAACTCCAAGTTCTAGAAGGAAGGTAAGAAGTTTGAGTGATATTTATCAAAGGAGTGCAAATCAAGCACATGAAGAAAATCCAATAGGTGAGACAGTTAATTTTGATTTATTTACCAAGGCTGATTTTGAACCATCATGTTTTGAAGAAGCATGTACTAATGAATTTTGGATGCAAGAAATGCAAGAAGAGATGGATTCCATTCATTGGAATGATACTTGGGAGCTTACAGAGCTTCCACATGACAAGAAGAAGATTGGCACCAAATGGATCTACAAGACTAAAAATAACAGTGATGGAAGTGTTGAAAGGCATAAGGAAAGATTAGCTGCTAAAGGCTTCACACAAAAGCATTGGATTGATTATGAAGATACATTTGCACCAGTTGCAAGACAAGAGACCATAAAAATTTTGATTTCATTAGCAGCTCAAAAGAATTGGAGCATACATCATATGGATGTGAAAAGTGCCTTCTTGAATGGTACTTAGAAGAGGAAGTATATGTGGAACAACCACAGGGTTTTCAAGTGAAAGGAAAAGAGAATCATGTCTACAAATTGAAGAAGGATTTGTATGGCCTCAAGAAAGCACCAAGAGCATGGTATGCCAAGATTGATGGATACTTTCAAGAGAATGGCTTCAAGAGAAGTAAGAGTGAACCTACCCTTTACTACAAACAAGAAGGTAATGATATTCTTATTATAAGTTTGTATGTTGATGATTTGTTGTATATGGGTAGTAGTTCTAAGATGAAAGATGAGTTCAAAATTGCTACGATGAAAGAATTTGAGATGAAAGATCTTGGTCTCATGAAATATTTTCTAGGAGTGGAGGTTTATCAATGTAATCTGAGTGAAATTTTCATTTGCCAAACCAAATATGAAAAATATATGTTTAAGAAGTTTGACATGGTTGATTGTAAACCATACTCCACTCCAAGTGCTCATGGAGTTGTGTTGAGTAGGAATGATGGTGTTGAATTAGTTGATGAGACAACTTATAGAAGTATAGTTAGGAGTTTGATGTTTCTAACCAACATAGGGCTTGATATTGCATATTCAGTTTCACTTCAAGTCAAGGGATATGACAAATCCATTAGAAATACACATGAAGGTAGCTAAAAGAATTTTGAGGTATGTGAAAGGAACTTTAGATTTTGGTATTCATTACTACTCTTCTAAAAGGTTCAATCTTGTTGACTTTAGTGATTCAGATTGGGGAGGTAGTATGGATGATCATACGTCTACATCTAGAAATTGTTTCTTTTTTGGTTTTGGTTTATTTACTTGGAGTTCCAGAAAACAAAGCATGGTTGCTCTCTCATCCATAGAAGCAGATTATGTTTAATCTTGTTGATTATGGTTGACGCTTTTGATAAAGAACAACTTTGACTTTTTCCAAACGTCTTTAATGTTTAAATCGACTCACCCTTATTTCAGTCGATGAATGCTAATTGTTTGAAGTTGGAAGTTGACTGTTTTTCATCAGATAGAAACCATTCCAGAATGAGGTAAGAAAAGAAGCTTTGTCGCCACCTATTAAACCATTTTTTGTAGATGTCTTTGCTGGAGAATAATTTGAATTCTCCACGTGTTGATTTGAATGAGTCTTTGAATGCTATCAATGCTGCAAGTCAAAGTTTGTAAGTGATTTTGTTGAGTATGAGCTTAAGAATTCCCCACCTTTTTGTTGATTTTTGTGTGTTGCTTTGCATTGAAATTGTTGTCCTTTGACATGCCTAAACTATAAGCTAAGAGTTTACTAGGCTGCTCTATAAATAGCTGAGCCATTTCATTAGTGAGGAGGCAATCTTTTCCAAGATTATACATCTTTTACAATTCCTTATTTTTGTGTTAGTCCCAACCATACTTGTTTTAAATTCTAAGTGAGAAAAGAGTGAGATTTCTATTTTGTTGAGAGGAAAATTGCTTCTTGAGTGAAGAGAACTATCAACTAGTGAGATAGAGTTCATTGTGACATTCTAGAGAGTTGTTATCAACTTGATGTTTTTGGGAAAAAGGCTACATAGTTGTCAATTATTTGGAAAGCGATAACAGGCACGAGGATCTTTTCTTCTTCATTATTTTTCTTTTGCATAATGTGTCTTTCATGTATGCTTGAGTTGTCTTTTCTAGTGTTTTCATTTAGAGAAATTAGATTATCTTTGAAAAGAGATTTGAAACTTTTATGTTGATCATATGAAGTGCTTGCAAATACTCCATAATAGGAGATTGCTATTTATCATAGATATTTAATACTAGACATGATTGAACTTGCATGACACATATGATGCACTTAGCTAAGTTATTAATTTAACTAGGAAAGCTTGTGATTACTCCTAGGGTTGTTTATCAAGTATGGGAGGGATTCATTTGAAAACGATGAAGCTATCTCCAAGTTCATGGGACTTCATGACCACATGCCATATGGGCATCACAAAGCAGGTTTTGACATTGAACTAGACATGCAAGCCTACTATGGGGAAACAATTGAGTCCCTTAGTCACAAAATGGAAAATATGAGAATCATGTCTCGATCCTTAAGTGAAAACTACACTGTGGCACTTTTCAATTGTGAAATAGTAAAAATAAAGGATGCATGTGACAATGAAAATATCTTTGAGGCACTGAAGGATGAGGGATTTAATCTTCCCCTTAGTGGGATACATCAAGAAAAGTCAACACTACTTGCTGAGAAATCCAACCTAGTCAATGTAGGGATATATGAGGCACCACAAATCACTTTCTATGTAGAATCACTCCTAGATGAAGAGAAAAAGAACATATCATTGTTCTTTAAAGACTGAAAGGTGAACTTTGCATAGTCCTATGCAAACAAGATGGGCTTTAATCTTGAAGTAGTTGTCCACCATCTTACAGTCTATCCTCATGCTAAACCAATAAAGAAGAAGCCGAGAAAGATGCATCTACAGATAACATTATTGGTCAAACTAGAATTACAAAATTTGCTTGATGTGGGTTTTATTTGACCAATAGATTATACTAAGTGGGTTTCAAACCTTGTACTAGGCTCAAAATCCACTGGGGGCATCAAAGTATGTACTGGTGATAGAGTTTAAATAAGACACGTCCCAAGGATGACTTCCTCTTCTTAAAATTAACATCATTGTAGATTTGAGTACTAGACATGAAATGCTTTCACTAATGGACAAATTCTCAGGGTATAATCAAATCATGCTATCCAAATAAGATCAACATAAAACCATGTTTACATGTCCATGGGGAATGTATTGTTGGAATGTGATGCCATTTAGTTTGAAAAATGTTACCCAACAACTTTTCAAAGAGCAATGACTTTAATTTTTCATGATATGATTTATAAGAATTTAGAAGACTATGTGGATGACATTTTAGAAAATCCAAGAACAAGGAACATCTAAAGGTACTAGGACCAATCTTTGATAGACTTGAAGAGTACAAGGTACAGTTGAATCCAAAAAAGTGCATCTTTGGCATAACTTTGGGAAAAATATTAGGATGTACATTGTGTCACAGAGGGGGGATTGAGATAGATCTAGCTAAGGTCAAAGCAATCTTGGATATGGAACCACCATAGATACTGAAGCAACTTTGAGGCTTAAACAAGGGAGATTGCCGTCTATCAGAATATTTATATCACAACTAGCGGATAAGATTCATCCCTTTTCTCACCTTCTTCACAATGGGATAGCCTACAAATGGGATGAGAAATATGACAAAGCATTCTAGAAACTCAAAGATTACCTACTAAACCTCCCATCCTTAAGCCAAAAATACCAAATAAACTATTGATTTTGTATATCTTGGCTACATCAATAGCTCTAGGTGCTCTTCTCGCTCAACATGATGAAACAAGGAAGGAAAGAGCTATTTAATACATCAATCAGACTTTGGTTGGATATGAGCTGAAATACTTATCCATAAAAAAGGCTTTTCTCATAGTGGTGTTCGCTTCACAAAATTTTAGACACTACATGCTTTCTCACCAAGTGAAGCTCATCTCTAAGATAGATTCATTCAAGTATTTGTTATCCAAAGCTACCCTCATAGGACAAATGGCAAAATGGGTGATGATCCTCACATAATCTGAAATAGAGTACTTGGATCAAAAGGATATCAAGGGGTAGGTTATTATAGATCAAGTGGAAGAGGCACCTATCTATTAAGAGAATCCATTGGTTTCTGAATTTCCTAATGAGTTAGTATTTTCCCTTAGCATAGTGGATCTGTGGAAGTTGTATTTTGATGGTTCACATACTCAACATGGATTTAGAGTGAGCACATAAGTTAATTGCATCCCTAAGCCTTATCAGTTAGATTCCACATGCACCAACAAAATTGTTGAGTGTGAGGCCCTTTTCACAAGTTTGAGGATTGTAGTATAGTGGAAAATCCAAGAATTAAAAGTCTATGGAGACTCCTAGCTTATTATAAAACAAGTTAATGATAATTACTAGACTAAGGATGATAAGCTCATACCTTATAAAAAAATGGTGGAAATTCTCAAAGATTTCTTCATCAACATCACGTTTGATCAAATACTCTGGATCAACTACTGAGTAGTTGATGCTATGGAAACTATTGGGTCCTTGTTGGATATGCCCCATAACATTTTGAAATGTGAATTTCTTGTCGAGCAACTTCTCGTCCCAGCATTTTAGGTACTAGAATTTGAATGGGTGTGTGAAATCATTGGTCCTAGTGCCCCATGGTATCATGACATACATAGGTATCCTCCCATATGATCTCAATTCAAGCCTTAGAAAAACCTTTATAAAAAAATCATTCCAATTTGTCCTTCTAGGAGATACCCTTTAGTATTGAAGTCTCTAAGGGATATTATTATGATCTCTTAACCAAGAGGAAGCTTTGACTACGTTAAAAGAAGTACACAAAGGTATCTACAAATCACATTCGAGTGGTATGACCTTGGCTAAGAAACTGTTGAGGGCAAGGTACTACAGGCCTACAATGGAATGGGAAGCTCATCAATATGTTAGGAAGTGCATGCAATGTCAATAGCATGGGGACCTCATCCATGTGTCAGCTCAAGAACACCAACCAATTATCATACCTTAACCTTTCTCGCAGTGTGGACTCGACCTCATAGGAAAGATCACCCCTACCTCATCTAATGATCATAAGTTTATCATTACAACCACTGAGCATTTCATAAAGTGGGTTGAAGTGATTCCTATGACCTACATCACGAGAAAGAAAATATCTAAATTCATCCTAAACTATCTTATATTTTGTTACGATGTTCTCCAAGCTTTAATCACAGATAATGGAACACCCTTTAGAAATCAGGCTGTCTGTGAGTTATACCAAAAGTTTAACATCCAACACCATTTTTATACCCCATACTATCCTCAGGGAAATAGTCAAGCTAAGTCTTCAAACAAAACCATCCTAAAGATTCTCAAAAACATAGTCAATGAAGCTCACCATGATTGGCATCTCCAATTGCACACTACTTTATGAACCTATCAAACAAGTATCTACACACCTACAGGTGCCACACCCTTTTCCCTAGTTTACGAAACAAAAGCTATTCTACCTATCGAGGTCGAGCTCCCATTGCTGAGAGTATCCTTACAATATCTCATTATGGATGAGGGATACAAAGTTTCCTAGTTGAATGAACTAGAAATATTAGATAAGCGTCATCTTGAGGCTTTGAATCATTTGCAAGCTTATCAGAACCAACTGAAAAGGAGCTATAATAAGAAGATCAAAATTCAATCCTTCCAAGTAGGAGACCTTGTATTGAAGGAGAACCAGAATAATATTTCAGATCCAGATAGCAAAGGGACATTTGAACCTAATTGGTTACAACCATTTGTTGTCATAGCTAGTTACGATTTTGGAGCTTACCAATTGTCAACACCTGAGGGAGAACCCTTGTAGGAACCTATTAATAGCACACATCTCAAGAATTTTTATGCCTAGGTCTCGAAAGGTATAAATCCAAAAATCTGAAAAAATAATAATAACAAAATCCAAAAGAAAAGAAAAAGGGTTGAAAACATAAAAGAGAAAAATCATCCTCTAGTGAAAACCACTTCAGTGGCACTTTGGGCAAGTATCTTGGTGAAAACCTAGCAAATGGGCGCCTTGCGTAAATAAGCACCATTGATTCTTTAGCTTATCCTACTTCATTTTCTATCGCATCCATCCTCCATCCTATTTTATCCAATTTATTCCATTACCCATTTGCGTTCATATCATAGCTGGATATTGAGTAAGTATCATGTTCCCATTTAGTACTTGGCATACTCCTAAGGTCAGTTTTTCCTACTTATATCAAGGTAGTGTATTGCACCACACTGGGGGTATATGTATGTATTTGCATCAGATTGTGTCTAGTATATTCCCTTAAGGTTATTCACGAAATCTCAAAATCCAAAAACATTTGCAAAATCTCAAAATCCAAAAGCATTCACAAAATCTCAAAATCCCAAAACATTCAAAATCTTGTAAATTTTAAAAGTCCAAAAACATTCGAAATCTTGTAAATTCAAAATCCAAAAACATTTGAAATCTTGTAAAGTTCAAAAATACAAAACCATTTGAAATATTGTAAAGTTCAAAAATCCAAAAACATTCAAAATTTCATAAATTCAAAATCCAAAAACATCCAAATCACATCAAAATCCCTAAATAGGTCTAAAAATTCAAAAATTCAAAAAAACTTGTCGAACTATGTTGTCTTTCAGCTTGAACGTAGGCAAGGTCATCACTGATGAGCCCTCAAGACATTAGTTTAGGAGTTCGTCATAATAAACTGACAATTCATCAATGTTCATATGTCGTCAATAAATGGTTAATTGTCACAGTCAATTGAACTACGTTGTTCTGCATGTATAATGTAGGAAAGGCCATCACTGATGAGCCCCTGAAGCATTAGGTCAGTTTCCCCTTAGGTCTTGGTCTAACATTGGAAAACACAAAAACATTTAGAAAACTGGAAAACACAAACACATTTGGAAAATATTGAAAACCCAAAATGTTGTAAAATGTTCAAAAAAATCCAAACAACCTAAAATAACTTGGAAAAAATTAAACTCTCACATACACCCAAAGGATAAAAAAATAGCTTCAAAACATTTCAAAACATAAAAAACATTGAAATATTCCAAAAATTCCAAAATCACCCATCCCATTTCACTTTTACCCACAATAAACTTCCATTCATAATAAATTGATTGTCATTTATAACCTTTGATAAAAACAAGTGGAAGCAAGTAGGGAAAACAGTGAAGTATAAACCTAAACAAGGCGGGGGACAATGGAGATCAATCCTTCACTCTTACTAATCACCATTGATCTTAAAACTCAAGCAATCGGGCCAGACAGTGTCAGTCGAGCCCACATTAGCAATCAGACACGTGGTGACATATTGCATATCACACAATGATTAAAAGGCCTTCACTTAAGACTTGCGAGCCAACAAGGAATGGCTCAGATTGATTGATTTGGTGATCTTTAGTCTTGCACAATGTGATAAAGTTATTCATAAAAAGGGGCCATGACAAGGCTGACGATACTTTTACCCTTGAGGTTGAATGACTTAGACCTAAGTCATTTGGTGAAATATTAAATCTGACATCAGAGCAATAAAGGGATGGTGAAAAACCTAGTGACTAACAAATCAAAGTGGACGGGGCTAGTAAAAACATGGCTACGATGGCTCAAGTCACAACTTAGATGACTGGTAACCAGGAGGAACAAGTCAATTGGAAATTAGAACACCCAAGACTTACAACATGATTGATCAATGAAGCGAAGGAATAAGGCTAAAACCCTAAAACCCCTTATGAACGAATGTGACAAGTCATTTCCAAGCAAAATTGAGCTCAAAATCTCAGGAATTTTAGGAGCTCCATCAAATTGGTTGAGTAAGAAATATAATATGGTCTCTTTCTTCACTATAGATATTGAGTACATTAAATATATAAAATTTAATAACGTGGTTGTCTAGATCTTAAGAGATTGTTCTCACATGTGTGAATGATTCAAGAAGCTATCAAATTTATTTGTGATAGTCAATGCCATAGGTCTAAGAAAGAAATTATCCTTTCATGCAAGGAAGATGGACATAAATAACTAGAATCATTTTATTTATGATGTGATAGACCATGGGAGAATTATTATGAATATATTTGACACTTTATAAAATTTCATAGATATGATGATGAAGCCAATTGACATAGGGAAGTTCAAGCATGGTGTAATACATCCATGGGTCTCTCAAAACCTTGCAAATAGTTGGAAATTTGGATATTACATTTACCCTATTAAGGTGTTCAATGAAAGAGTATTAGGAAAGGTGTCTTGATCTTGTATACTAATTATAAGACATTTTTTTTAATTTCTAGGCTATATAATACAAAAATATAATTTTAAAGCCTCTAGAGATTGATGTTGGCCCTAAAAAGAAGTCAAAATGGGCCTTATTTGGAGCACCTTAGTAATGGTGATTTGGTCCTCTTTGAGATCTTAATATTAAAAAAAAATCTCAATTAAATTCCCAATTCAAAATTTATGATCTCTAAAGTTGAACCTCCCACATCACAAATGTAAAAGAATCTATGATGCATAAGAGGGTTTTAAGAGAGAGCTACAATAGTTGATGGATATTATTAAATATCGTAAGGAATCTTTATTGGAGATAATAGATACAAAAGGGATCACCCAAGTTTATGTGAGAGTTATGACAAGATTTTGATAGGTGCAATAAATATGTTAGTTTTAGCCTATGGACTTGTCTTGGCATTTGAACATCGGGCTTTGACAAGGAATTTAGGCACCATATTTTGGGTGGTTTTAACTCATGGTTTCCTGATTACCATTTGATTTGTATATTGTTTTATTCTCTTGTTTATTGGAATTTTTATATGGAGGTTTCAAAGTGATTTTTATATGTATTATTATGCTAACTTAATCACTTCAAATTTCTTGTTGGTAAAAAGCATCCAAAGGCTAGGACTCTACAAGTGTTTTACAACTATTAACTACTTAATGATACTTTAAATTTCTTTTAATTAAGGATTTTTCTCTCTAAATTGTTTACCCCACATAAGTCATTATGTTGTGGTATATTAATTTATGACAATATCAAGTGAAAACACAAATGAATGTTTGAGCTCACTAGAAGGATTTGTCACCACATTAAAATAAAGAGGTAGAAATATATTTTAGAATCAAATCAATCTAACTACAATTTAATCTAAATTATTTTCACAATTCGCTAGACACTTCACATGACTAAATCTACTTTAACAATCCATAGTTAATAAGAGAAATCCCTTATGCTATTTTAATGAGAGCGTTCAAAGACTTTATATTTTTTCATAATTATTCTATTAACCAACAAAACAAAGAAAGTAACAAACTAGTAAATGAGTCCCTATAGATATAATTATTGCTTGATATTTAGAACCAATTATGGAGACAATTAGATCATGGAGAGGATTTTTAGTGCAAATACCTTTACTATATTTTTAAATGGTAAATGTACAGGAAAGTAGATGTAAACTAACATATTAAAACTCAATAATACACAATACTATAGGATGCACAATTTATTTTAGCAAAAAAAGTTAATCCCTAATTTCATATAAAGAAGTTATATTTATATCTAGGATTACTTTTTTACCAAATCTCAAGTGCACTTGGCACCTATTCCAATCCTCTATGTGTGATCATCGCATCTCACTTCAACTATATATTTTAAATAAATTTGATTTAAAACCCTCTCTATTGAAACCATTAGTCTCTTCTACAAATAAATAAAACAACAATTAAACTATGTAGAATAACTTGGTGTTTGGAGAACTTGATTACGCTATAAGATTTACCTCTAATAGAGGTGGGAACACAAGACCCATGATATTAGTGATTTAAGTAAGTCACAATAAAAATTACTTGAAGAAAAATATTGTATATTAAAAACATACAAGAATGTAGAAAAATCAAATGTCAAAGTTCTACTATTACAATAATATAACTCATTCATTTAATTCTAGGAATTAAATTAGTATACACAATTTATACTCAATATAGTTTCCTTACTACAATCTACAAGGCGATTCACTAAGAGAGGAGACCAAGTAGACAAGGAATTTCCAAAAGTACAAGAACTGTCTCTCAAGAATGCAATACATGTGGGTGAAAGAAGAAGCCTTTTAACTAAGTGACACATGTGTAGGATAATGCCTAAACATGTAAAAACCTAGCTAAGCGAGCTCATCCTAAATATGCTAGCACAATATATGACCTATGTAGATAAATATTGCAATTCAATGACCTACTCTTAGATTAGATGAGATCCCTGATATGGTGAAAATATCTAATATCTACTCTAATGTAGAAAACTATTACAAGTTAATGACCTACTCTTAGATGAGATCCCTAATATGGTGACATTATCTACTACCTACTATGATGTAGAAAAATATTTCAAGTCAATGACCCAATCTTAAATGAAATCCCTAATATGGTGAAAGTATCTACTACCTACTCTCATGTAGAAAAATATTGTAAGTCAATGACCTAATCTTGAATGAGATCTTTGATATGGTGAAAATATCAACTACCTACTCTAATGTAGAAAAATGTTGCAAGTCAATGACCTAATCTTAAATGAAATCCATGGTATGGTGAAAATACCTACTACCTACTCTCATGTAGAAAATATTGCAAGTCAATGAACTACTCTTAATGGTGAAAATATCTACTACCAACTTTGATGTTGAAAAATATTGCAAGTCACTAACTTAATCTTAATTGAAATCCTTGATAATATAGTGAAAGCATCTACTACCTACTTTGATGTAGAAGAATATTTCAAGTCAATGTTCTACTCTTAAATGAAATCTTTGGTATGGTGAAAAAAACTATTGCAAGTCAATCACCTATTCTTAAATGAGCTCCATTACCTCACGAAAATATCTAATACTTACTTTTTATGTATATTGAAAGTAAATGACACACTCTTAATGAGATCCCTGATATAGTCAATGTCCGCCATTTAAAATGAAAAAGATATTATTTGACTTGTTTGTAATCGCAGTTTTATGATTTCTGTATAAAAATATAATAAAATTTAGAACAAATTTAATTTCCTTCTCACGAAAGGTTTACGTAATGAACCATCGGCCACATAAATAATCATTTATTTCAAAAATAAAAATAAAAAAACTCATTGATCGTGGTCGGGCTCGCTATTAAGAATAGCCCAACCAAAGATTATCTGCATTTCCGCGTTCTATCCCAAATGGCCATCGCTTTAGAGAAACTCTGTTTAGTTTTCTTTTCAGTTTATGTTGTCTTCCTCGCCTCTCCACGCCCTTCCCTTTCTCATCGATTAATGTCCAACACATGTCCTTCCCATGAATCTGAAGCACTCCTCCGCTTCAAAGCGGCCTTCAATGATTCCCAGGGGATTCTCAGTTCGTGGGTGAATGGAACAGACTGTTGCGCCATCTGGAACGGCATAGTCTGCAACAATCACACCAAGTACGTCGCGTCTCTTGATTTATCTTCCAATGAATTGAGTGGGATGATTCCTTCTTCGATTTGTATTCTCACGCGACTTACATATCTTGATCTTAGCGTGAATAAATTCAATGGAAGCATACCTTCCTGCCTAGGCAATCTTTTTTCTCTTGAGTATCTAAATCTTTCGGACAACCAATTAAGTGGGAACATTCCAAATTCCTTGGGCAATCTTTCTTTACTGAGGTATTTAGATCTTGCGCACAACCAACTAAGTGGGACCATCCCCCCTTCATTTGCTCATCTTTCCTCTCTAATTTACTTGTATGGTCGTGGCAATCGTTTCAATGAAACAATCGCTTCTTCGTCGCTTCCAGCTTCTTTGGTTAATCTATCCCTGACACTAAACTATAACCAGTCAGTTTCAGAAACTTTCTTTCACAACCTTACAAGCCTAAAGTCATTGCATTTATCCAATTGTGTGCTAAATATTAGCAGAAGCTGGATTCCATCCTTTCAGTTAGCTAGAATAAGTTTAGTGTCATGTATGATAGATGATAAACTTCCACCTTGGATTTCAACACAAGTCTCTCTTGTTAGACTAGGATTAGTTAACACCGGTATTGTGGGAGAAATTCCGTCTTGGCTATGGGAAACCAAACCTCTGTTGCAATATCTAAATCTTTCACGAAATCATTTACAAGGAACCCTACTCTCTAATGCTTCAATATTGAAGCAACTAGTAATCCTAGACGTGTCCAGAAATGCATTGAGTGGGAACATCCCATCAATTTGGTCTCCTAATTTAGTAGAATTGTTGGTCAATGACAATTTGTTCAGTGGTGATATTCCTTCAAGTCTGGGCAGATTATCTCAACTCCAGTTATTGAATCTTGGAAGCAACAATTTAACCGGAGTGATACCTGTGAGTTTGGGCAAATTATCCCAATTCCAACTATTAAATCTTGCAAACAACTACTTAACCGGAGTGATCCCTGTGAGCTTGTCCAAATGCTATTCCCTCATTTTCATAAATTTGGGAAATAATAGTTTGGAAGGAAGCTTACCCCATGATTTCAGTCAGCTAAGTAAATTATATTCATTAGTTGTTCGGAGTAATAAGCTTAACGGATCATTCCCTTCCTCAATACTAAATTGTTCAAAATTGCAAGTTCTTGATATTGGGAACAACTTATTTGGAGGTGAAATGCCAATATCAATTAGAAAGCTTTCAAGTCTAAGAGTCTTGGTGATGAAGGAGAACAATTTTACAGGCAGTATTCCTCTAGAGATTGGTCAATTAAGGAGCCTCCAAATCTTGCTCCTTTCTTCCAATCATATCTCAGGTTCAATTCCACACACAATTGTATCATTGCAAGCAATGGCAATAGAAAGTCAAGATGGTTTTATATTGTCTACTTCCAATGTTCCTTATCAAGAAGGATTGGAAATGACATTAAAAGGCACAGTTCGGGACTACAAGTATATTCTTTCCACTCTCACATCCATAGATCTCTCAAACAATGAATTAGAGGGGGAAGTTGCTTCTGATTTGGGGAATTTAAAGGGGTTGAGGCTTCTAAATCTTTCAATAAACAATTTGAAAGGGACTATTCCAAATAGTTTGGGAGAAATGAGTCAGCTGGAGTCATTAGATCTTTCAAGAAATCATTTTTCAGGAAAAATCCCTATAGAATTTGAATCTCTAAACTCCTTGGGTTCGTTAAATTTATCAAACAACAATCTTTCAGGAAGCATACCACAAGGACAACATATAATTGACACATTTGGAGAATCCTCTTATTTAGGCAATCCATATTTATGGGGATGTCCCCTACCCAAAAATTGTTCTTGGCCACAATTCGCTCCTCCTCCTCCAATTTTTGTGAACAAAGAAAAAATAATTACTAAATATCCATGGTATAAGATATCAGTGGGATTGTCATATGGAGTAGCTTTTGGAGGGATGTTTTCATTGATCTTGATAAGAATTAGTTGGAAAAGGAAATACTTTAATAAAGTTGATAAAATCCTAAAGTTTTTGTTTCCATGGATGAACAATTTGACACTATGAAAAAATACATTTCTACAAATCAAAAGAATATGAAAGGTAAACTCTTGAATTTCTTGTTGTTTGAAATACTTATCACAATTCAAATTTATAGATAAATTAATATTAAATTCTATCATCGACTCTTCCATTTATGAATTGTAGATTGTATGCATCTATGGCCTGGTGGAAGGAAGTCTTTCTTTTGATGGAGTTTATAGCTGCATGCTCTCTTCTTCTGAGTCTCTATGGGCGCCCTGTTACTTATTTATCATCAACAATCTTCCAGCAGGATCTTCTCCCAGGCGTGCTTTGCTAATGAATCTTTCATATGGTTACTTCTCCCAGGTGTGCTTTGCTAATGAATCTTTCGTATGGTTACTCCTGCTTTTATCTATAAAAGCTGAGATTTTGTTATTTATGCCCAGAATAACTTATTGCTTCTTTGTTATCAATGATTTTGCTATTATGTCTTTAGATCACATCTAAAGTCATTCAGGTAGAATTGTGCTTATTCCTTGCTGGAGTTTGTTTCTAACAATTTTTCTCTTCTCCGCTATGATACATTCTTTTGTCTTTATGTTCTGTAATTATCTCTAGCTTTAGGAAAGCAATCCTGTATGGTTGCTTTGGTCTTTGTATGATTGCTCCTCGTTGCTATAATTTTTTAAATTATATTGACATAAATTAAAGAGTATTTTCTATGGCAGAGTTAGTCGAAAGAAGAAGATGCGCAGGTGAAGTACTGTACTTTAAATTAGCCAAGGCGTTATGGCAAAGTCACATGACACTCCTCATGAAAAGAGGAGACTTAATCTAGGAAAATCTGTGTTGGGATAGCACATTCATATTGGGGAGTATGATGGCCCTTCCATCATCCATGGATTGTGTGCCTGTTTAAAATCCACGTGCTAAAATGAAGATAGTTTTATTTAATACTATTGAACTTTAGGATTTTGTCATTTGAAATCTAGGTTGGTCTTTTTGAAGGCTTAATTTTAAGTATATTTTAAGGCTTAATTTTAAGTATATTTTTTAAACCCTCTGTTGGCACTACTATTGGTATAATGTACATGCATCGGAGTATTGCTAGTATATTTTAGTTAAGATTATATTAATTAATTAGTCGATGGGTTACATAAAGTGTGAGATTTGAGTCTGAAATAAGTTTCACACCTGTAAATTACTATTGAGTCATTGGAAAACAAGTTTCAGCTGTAACAGTAAACCAGCTGTCATTAATGGTAAAAGCCTCTTAAATATCTGGTAAAAGCCTCCAAAATATCACTTATCACATAAAAGCCAGATAAATATTGATTTGACAACTGGATGAGAACATTCTATTTTGATGACAACTTTCTTTTTTTCATTTGCATTGCTTTATGTTTTAAATCTGTATTCAAATATTTCATTATCAGATAATACTTAAATTTTTTTTTATGAAAAAATCTAAATTTGTCTAATTTTATTTCATTCCAATATTTAGCACTTATTATTAATTGTTTAATCCGGCCACATGCAGCTAACATATTGGCATACATATAGTTTTCTATGGATGTAATCCTTGAACCTCCTTTAGATGCAAGTGCTAATTATATAATTTTATACATGTGTTATTGCATGAAATTCCATAATTCAATTATTTCTTTTTTTAGATATTTTATAGTGTAAAATAGGTTTCATTAGTGGAAGAAAATTATAATTTGATCAAATAAATTCCAAATAAGATATTTAACAATTTTAGAAAATAATTTTTAAAAATTATTTATATTCAGAATAATATATTTAATTATAAATACCACAAAGTCATTATGGCAACTTTATTTTAAAATGTTAATAGTATATTCTAATTTGTTGTGTATGTATATATCTACAACAAAATAAGCATATGGGAAAAGATGAGAATATTTTTGAAATTGACTTTTGTGTCACAATATAATTGATCATAAACATATTGTGAAAGTGTTAATGGTAAGTGGCATTTAGACTCAAGCTTTCATTCTAAATAAATCAGCTAAGGTTAACTAGCACATGAACCCATATTAAGTTTGATAGACTCTTGACATTGTAGTAGGAGGGGCCCATGGATAATTAACATTTCTTTCCTCTTTATCATTCCTTATTATTTCCTCTCCCTCCAATATGGTGGTTAAATGGTTACTCACATAGGACAAATTTCTATCTTGACACTAGTTAGTCTCTTTATTATAACAAGTAATGTAATTTCCAATCCAATTATTGTGGTGTCTACTTTTCTCCACACAAAATGGCATATGTCTAAAGCATCATGCCATGATTTCAACATGCAAAACCATTCCATTACCACATTCTCTACATAAAAATGTGTATATATATATAGGCTATTATCATAAGACCCACAACAATGACTATTATCAAGGAAAACAACAAAAGGCATTCAAGATCCACTACACTTGGCAACAAAAGGGATGTGGAATATAAGGGTGACTAGTTTGAGTAGAAAAAGACATCTTTTGGAAGGGACACATCCCCATTGCATTATGTATAGGAAACTATGATAGGAATCAATATGTAGCAAGTAGATGAATGATATAAATAAAAAGGAATATAAGAAGAGTAGTGGACATTATATATGTTATCATATATAGTGGTAAATATGTGTGTGTGTGTATATGTATGTATGCATATGTATATGTATGTATGTATGCATACATACTTATAGGTGTATACATGTATGTATGCATATATACATATATATTTATACATATTTATACACATATATACATATGCATATACAAGTTTGTGGCTCTAATATCTATAATGAATGCAAAAATTATGTATAATGTACTCTCAACTAGATATTAAAGCATTACATGCTAGTGTTACATACTAAAAACTCTCTAATCATTTTCTTACTCTAGCAGCAAGGGTATAAACATAGCATGCAAGAGTTCATGGCTCAAAACTCCAGTTTGTTATTTCACTTTTATTGCCAACATTTAGTTATGTTGTTGAGACCTTGGTAAAGCAATAAATAATAAATATGAATACCAAGTAGGAATTGTGGAGCAAAGAAATTTATCAAATATATTATAAGAAATATTTTTTTTTATGAATTGTGACAAATTCCCTTTGGTCAAGTAGCTTGATGAGAGAGGGCTTAGGCACCTAGGGGATGCAAAATGGAAAAGTGGGGGATCTTGAAAGAGATCCTTGAAAAGATTTGACACTTCAAAGTAAGACAACCATGAACACCATGGGATGCATAAAAGGACCAATAAAATTTGAAATGTTTAAACACCTATGGAAAAATGAGATACCAAGAGATTAAGAAAGATTAGAGAAGAGATCCAATTGACAATGATGAAGGGTACTCCCCTTAAAAAACCACACACACAACTAAACATGAGAAATAAATAGAAAAATAAGAAAGAAACACTTACATTCTATTATCTTGATGAAGTGAAATTACAATACTTGGAAAAGAACATACTATAGCCACATGGACCTTCTCATTACAAAAATTTGCAAGCCAAAAACCATGATCTACACTATTGGAGCTCCCTTTTGTAACCCCTTTTATCCATCTTTATCCTAGAAGTGTATCTACCTTAGAATATTCTGGAAGGTGTAACCCTATTTTGGCACTAGAAATTCGTCCGTCCATTTTCTTGCTCTAGAAGATTTTTATTTTATTTTTATATAGTTACAACTTCTCAAGGTCATAACTTTTGATCCCATTGTTGGGGTTTCAATTATAATATATCGTCAAAACACTTGTGAAGAGATCTACAACATATTTTTCCCAAATCTATAAGATCAACACTTTTCAACTTATTTCGGGGCTTCTAAGGTCCTCAATTTTGATTTTGAAACTTCATTGGAAACATTCCTCAAGATGAAAAATTCAATGTCTTCCAAACGGTACAGGATCTTGAGATGATTCTTTAACCAATAATTTTATTTTTCAATTTTGCTCCTTGGTGTTAGTTTTTGTGTCCATAGAAACCTAAATAGGTTGACTTACAAAAAATAGCAGGTTTTTTTTGTTGTTTCAAACTTCTAACTATCCCAAAGATTTCATGTGTCTCCATGAGCCCCAAAACAACTAAAGGAAACTAAAATAGAAAGAAAATACAATATTTTTGGGTGATGCAAGATTTCCCTTACACAATTGGATGCTCTTGAATTAGATAAGGTAGTTGAACATGGAAGATACATGATAAAAACAAATAGAATAATAGGAAAGATACCAAAAAAGGATGGAGAGAGCTTGAGAGATAGAAAGAGAACATTGAGATGATTTTTTCTAAGGAGAAATTAGAGGCACACCAAGAAGGCTATTGTGCTAAAGGGACTATAATTGAACAAGACAATATAGAAAATTCAGAAGAAAAAGGTATATATGGGTGCACCATAAGGGTTACAAATAATAACCTGATAGAATCATACCATGATCTAGAAAAAATTAATTCACATCTCAACTAATTTACCATGATACCTATGATCATGGGAAATTATCTCAACTCCAACTATTAAATCTTACAAACAACTACTTAATCAGAGTGATCCTTGTGATCTTGTCCAAATGCTATTCCCTCATTGTCATAAATTTTGGAAATAATAGTTTTGATGAAAGCTTACCTCATGACCTCAGTTAGCTATGTAAATTTTATTCGATAGTTATTTGGAGTAATAAGCTTAATGGATCATTACCTTCCTCAATACTAAATTTTTCAAAAGTATAAGTTCTTAATATTGGGAAAAACTTATTTGGAGGTGAAACACCAATATCAATTAGAAATATTTCAATCCTAAGAGTATTGGTGATGAAGGAGAACAATTTTACAACTAGTATCGCTCTAGAGATTGACCAACTAAAAAGCCTCCAAATCTTTCTCCTTTCTTCCAATCATATCTCAAGTTCAATTCCACATCCAATTGTATCATTTCAAGAAATGGAAATAGAAATTCAAGATGGTTTTGTATTGTCTACTTCCAATGTTCCTTATCAAGAAGGATTCAAAATGACTTTAAAAGGCATAGTTCAACACTACAAGTATATAAATTGTTCCACTCTCACATCCATAGACCTTTCAAATAATGAATTGGAGGGAGAAGTTGCTTTTGATTTTGGGAATTTAAAGGGGTTGAGGCTTCTAAACCTTTCAACGAACAATTTGAAAGGGACCATTCCAAATATTTTGGGAGAAATGAGTTAGTTGGTTTCATTAGACCTTTCAAGAAATCATTTTTAGGAAAAATCTCTATAGAACTTGAATCTCTAAACTCCTTGGGTTCGCTAAATTTATCAAACAACAGTCTTTTAGGAGGTATACCACAAGGACAACATATAATTGAAACATTTGGAGAATCCTCTTATTTAGGCAATCCATATTTATGGGGATGTTCCCTACCCAAGAATTGTTCTTGCCACAATTTGCTCCTCCATTTTTTCTGAACAATGAAAAAATAAGTACTAAATATCCATGGTATAAGATATCAGTGGGATTTTATATGGAGTAGCTTTTGGAGGGATGATTCCATTGATCTTGATAAGAATTAGTTGGAAAAGGAAATAAAGTTGATAAAATCCTAAAGTTTTTGTTTCCATGGATGACCAATTTGACACTTTAAAGAAATATGTATCTATAATTCATAGAAATGTGAGAGGTAAACTCTTGAGTTTCTTGTTCTTAGGAATACTTATCATAAATTCAAATTATTATAATGCTAAAGTTCAATAGGAACTTAGTATGAATTTTTTAATAAAAATTATCAGTGGATCTTGCTTCTATGATTTGGATGAAGGATTTCTTTCTTTTGATAAATTTTATGGCTATATTTCTCTTCATTTTAGTCTTAGTGGACGCTCAATTACCTATTTATTGTCAACAAACAATTGGCTAGATCTTCTCCCAAATTTGCAATTGTGCATTGCTTTACTAACAAATCTTTCATATGGTTGCTTTTACTTTTATTTATAAAAGTTAAGATTTTTTCTTTCATTCCTAGAATAACTTATTGCTTCTTTGTTATCAATTATTTTTCTATTGTTTATATAGATCACATCTAAGGTCATTATAATAGAAGGTGTTTATTCCTTGTTGGAGTTTATTACAATAGTTTTTGTTGTCCTAAAATTCTTATGATTATTTTAGTTGGTCAATTATGTTACTTTTGTTTATCTTTATGTATATCGATCATCTCCAGCTTTAGTAAAGTAATCCTACTATCATATTTGTATGGTTGTTCCTTTGTTCTCTTATTGCTAGATATTTTTAACATATTGTACTCATCTTTAGGTTTTTTTTTTATAAATGTAATTATTTGAGTAGATTATAAGTAAATATATTAGTAAATAAATGTAACTGTAATTATTTGAGTAGAATAGTTCTTTTTTTTTTTCAAATGTAATTATTTGAGTTTATTCCTTGTTGGAGTTTATTACAATAGTTTTTGTTGTCCTAAAATTCTTATGATTATTTTAGCTGGTCAATTATGTCACTTGTGTTTATCTTTATGTATATCTATCATCTCCAACTTTAGTAAAGTAATCCTACTATCATATTTGTATGGTTTTTCCTTTGTTCTCTTCTTGCTAGATATTTTTAACATATTGTACTCATCTTTAGTTCTTTTTTTTAAATATCTTTTTTTTTCTTAAATTAAAATTTAATCCTAAAATGAAGAAAATATGTGGTTCCAATATATTTTTAGGGAATGGAACACAAGGAGAGGGTCCTATTTCCTTCAAGTTTCACTCAAGGATACCCTATAGATCATAATCGTATGATAGAATGAGAGAGAGAGATCAGCTAAAGGTTGTCCTAGGATATGTTTAAAGACTAAAAAGGGGTTCACCACCAAGCTAGGGCTTGGAAAGACTAGTAACATGCAAGATCTAATTATGAAACTTAATGATATGTAGACTATAATAAATGACTTGGAAATGAATGTAAATTAGAATAGGAAACTGAGAAACTAGAGAGGTGCACTTGGAAAAAATGTAGCAGCTCAAAAATTAACTCTGAAATGCTGAAAATGCTAAATTTAAGGTACACTATGACTCATATGCCAGGTTAGGCGTATTGGTCTTAAATTAGGGTTTCTAGGTTGAAATAGGAATTTGGTGATGACAAGTCTAGATCTTCAAAAATCTAGAAAATTCATTGTAATGGGACTCATACGCCACAAGTGGCATATCAATCCCATTCTTCTTTTTCATAAACTCAAATTATAAATATCCTCTTTCTTCCTAATTTGAACTTCAAATCTGAACCTATAAATACACCTACAAAACATAATATATTGTTGATTCAAATGCTTATGGGGGATTTCCTTGGTCAAACCCCTAGTTTGGTAGTTAAACCTTGATAGAAATAATGGATCTTGAAAGTAAATATGTATAAAAACCCTATTATTAAGTGTATCTAAGAATAGGAAATCTAAAATGCAATGCAATCCCTATTCTAATGTGCTAGAATGAGATGCATGAATAAAACATCAAGATGAGTGACTCACTTAGGGAGATCTTTAATCACCCTAATAAGCCATAATAATGCATGCACCTTCCTTTAGGATGAAAGTCGAGTGACAATGGAGGATGGATCACTTTGGAAAAAAGTCATTAAGCTTGGCTTGATGGCTAGCTACATCTCCCCAACCTAGAACCCATCATGATTCACCATATGCAACCATTATCAATCCTAGTGACAATGCTAGATCCTGAATGAAAGTGAGCCTAAATACTTGCAAAAATACTATAATGCTCCTCGAAGGCTTCAACTTTTCTTGCTACTTACTCTTGAATGATCCTATGAAAGAATGCTTCAATGCTTTTGAATGCTTAAATCTTGAATTGCCTTCTCTAGATGAAAATAATGACGTGAAAGCTTATTTATATAGGAACTTCATCTAATTTACCAATTATTTAGATCTGAAATTCTGACATCAACCAAAATTTTGAATTAAAAACTTTAATTTCCTGCTCAAACCCTAAAAATAGGCCACACAAGACTCATACACCACTTGTGGCGTATGGGTCCCACCTAGGGGAACTCATATGCCCGAGGTGGTATATGAGTCCCAACCTAGTGTTTTGGGGTGGGCCAATAATGGGTTGTTAGAAAATTTAATACTTTTGTTGATTTTGTCATGATTTTAGTTGAAATAAGCCCTGAGATCCAAAATAAAGGGTCTTAGGGGCCTATTAATGATGACTTAAATGATATTTAATGCAAGGGTGCTTAAATGGGTCCAAACTAAGCGTGAAATTGTACCATCTCCAAGAAATGGGTACAATTTCCTACACTACATTTAGCCCCCACTTTAGCGCCCATATGACACTATGTGCATATGAAAGGTAAATGACTCCAAACAATAAAATTATTTTCATAAAAGGATACTCATATGGATTCATTTATGAGCCTAGGAGAATGAAGCCCCCATTTTAGCTATCTATAAAATCATAATCTTAGGAACCACATCCTGCAACACCAATTTGTTAGTCGTTCAAAAATCCTCTTATCTAACTTCTCATAGAAATCAAATTTGAGGGTAGATGTATGCCCCCCCTTGATTTTGCTTGCTTTATGGAGTTGGAATCAAGGTAGTAGTCTAACCACATTGAATTAGATAAGTTGTATCATAGGGTATTTCTAAGTACCATACCACATAGTGATAGACATATGATGAGGATGGGTATGAAATCGTGAATCCAACACAACAAACAATGTCGAAAATGGAGTTTTCTAGCCCTCGTTATGCTAGTTTGAATGAAAATCACTTTTAACCCTAATATGCAAAAGACCTAATTTAAACATATATAAGATTAAAAAGTGAAACTTAATTTGTAATTATTTATTCTTTTTACCTTCTTGCAGTTTGACTTCGTTGGAGAGTGAGTGAAAATGTCGAGTGTTCGAGAGTACATTCCCCCGAGACTTGATAGCCTATGTGAAGAGATAGTGTGAGGTGACCTTCAACATCAGGTGAGTGAATCCTTCTGTAACTTTACTTTTACGTATTTATTTTATGTTTCTATGCATTTCTAGGTAGAATTAGTGCCTTGGAAGAAAAGTTCGCAAAGCATCCCTTTTTTTTGCAAAGTGTCTACGACCCTTAGAAAAGCATCCTAGAGAAAATTTAGCACACTTTTTGATTTTTGATGTATAGATTTAAGAATTTTAGAATGCTTATAGGACATATTTTTGCTTTTTTGTTAGATTTCACCTTGGTCATGACAATGTCTCGGTGGTAGATTATTCTGTCATCTACAAGACCTTGTCTTGAAATTATTAGAGGCAAGTACTCAAATTTTATAGACCACTAGGATTTTGTGGTCATACCACATGCCTCCCATGAGGTACCATGATGCCATGTTGATGGCGCTAGTAGAGAGATGGAATGCAGATAGGTCTGTACATTTCATCTACCCATCGATGAGATGAAAATCACCCTAGAGGATGTACATCGTATCCTTTGAGTTCCTATTCAAGGTGAGACCATGTGCTTCACAAGGATTGTACATATGCATAGATGCGAGTAGATATAGGATATTTCCTAGGAGGAAAATTTTGAGATGAGATTCTAGGGCCACATATTGAGTTAGCATGGCTACTCTATGCACAATTATCACTCTTGAGATCTATCATGATGTTCATAGTAGCACTAGTACTAGTCCCAGATGTCCAGGGAGCACACTTGGATGGAGGCCTAGTTTACATGATACAATAGATGGAGCACCACAGGACTATCTTTGCATGGGGCCGTAGAATTCTTGCATATCTATATTATGATTTAGGGCAGTTCACATATCACGAGGTCAACAACATGGTACATTATACACTATTGTAGGTTTGGTGCCTAGAGCATATCACATGCACTAGGCCGATAGGGTTTCCATCTATATCTGCCTTGGGTTACCCATGCACATTCAACTATCCACTGAGGTGGTCATGGTAGTATGGAGATTTACTTTTTTGGAGAGTTTTATTTGACTAACTAGATCAAGAGAAGGTCCTTTGGAGACCACACCGGTTGATACCACAATGGCCAGATAAGACCCGATAGCTAAGGAGGATGCAAAGGGATATGTTTCTTTTGGGGAGACATGATTACATGGTAATACCATTTTTACTATGATTGTGTCATGCTATAGTTTAGGAAAATACAAGTACCACTAGTAGCACACCCTTTTTTATAGGAGATTAGTGTGGAGTGCCTAGAGGCCAAGAGATACTAGACGACTGACAATGGATGATGTTAGATCTAGTGATTCAAAGGACTCAAATATCAACATGCCCCCAATCTCTGATGTTGATGACGTTGGTGCTACAAATGCATATGAGGAGTGGTGGGAAGAAGCACGACCAACTCCTATATTCCCTATGGACTAGCCTATAGGCTTTGCAGGACTACTTCCAGATTAGAGGGATGAGGAGGAAGAGATAGGTGAGGATATAGGGCTCATAGCCTTGGATCTATTTACAAATGAGGTAGATGAGGAATACGATGAGGAGGAAAACCTAGACTATGAGGGAGAGGAGGAGGATGAGGAGGAGTAGCTGATGAGTGATGACAGTGACATGACAGACGAGGGTCTAGTTTCCCATTAGTGGAGAGATCCAACTGCAACCCATGTTACCAGATCACAGTTGGTAATCGTGACATGTACCAACACTTACGAGCATGGAGAGACTAGCACATCCTCTATACTTCATGCATAAGATGTGACTGTCTTCACACAACCAGCTGGAGATCTAGGTGATGACATTTTATTTATTTTTATGCTTACGCTTATGATTTTAATTTATAAATGTATTTCACAATGCATACTAATTAGCTTTATGATTTTTATCTTGCAGGGTCTATGAGAGATTTGCAGGATCTCTATCAACACTTATGAGAGATTTGTAGGCTCTCTATCAACACTTATGAGAGATTTGTGGGATCTCTATCAACACTTTATTTTTTTGCTTACACTTATGTTCATTCTTATGATTTTAATTTATAAATGTATATCACAATGCATACTAATTAGCTTTATTATTTTTATCTTGCAGGGTCTATGAGAGATTTGTAGGATCTCTATCAATAGCCGGTAATCGTGACATGTACCAACACTTACGAGCATGGAGATGCTAGCACATCCTCCATGCCTCCTACATAGGATGTGACTATCTTCACACAACCAGCTAGAGATCTAGGTGATTACATTTTATTTATTTTTATGCTTATGCTTATGTTCATGCTTATGATTTTAATTTATAAATGTATATCACAATGCATACTAATTAGCTTTATGATTTTTATCTTGCAGGGTCTATGAGAGATTTGTAGGATCTCTATCAACAAACTTGTAGCTATAGAGATAGTGCCTCCTTCAATATTTGATCAGGCTATCAGTATAGACTATGTGCCCCCACCCATTGTGGAGCACCACCTTGAGCTATTTGAGCCTTATGTCATCTTGAGGTACAACAGAGGTAGAGAGACTTCATGCAAAGGTAGCCAAGCTATAGGTAGACATAGACCGCGTAGAGCAAGAGTGCCTAGAGGCCATCAGATGGGAGACCGTGGTTGTTGGATGAGTAGAGGGCCTTTAGTATGCATTGGATTCTCTTATTAATTCACACTCACGATCACATACTACTGTCTCTTGACAGACTATCTCTAGACATATGTGATCACCAAATCTTGAGGGATACAGTAGCCACATGCCACCCTAGCATTGTATATTTGATGACATGTTCTAGATAAAACTTTGTGATATATAGGATCATTTACATTTGGTTGTTTGATTATGGTTATGTATTTTTTAGTTAAATGGTGATGTGATTTATCAAATAATCTTTGTAAGACTATTTAATAAATGTCTCCATGATTTAACATGCTCCATGTGATCTAATTAAAACTATTCTAGTTTCGTTTAGATGCAACATTATGATTAAGTATGTCATGTTAAATTAAATGCACCTATGATCTAATTAAGAACATTAAATTCATATAACTTGTATCTAATCTAACACAACATACAAGATGAACTTGAATAGAATGAAACCTAAAGTAAATATCCAAAATTAATTTAAATAATTACTTTAGTATTCAAGACACACAAATGATTGTTTGTCAAGAACAAAGCAATGTAAGAAAATATAGAATGTTGTCTACTAACTCTAACACTATTGATTTATTATTCACACTATTATTTAGAAGATTTTCAAATATAGTACTGACACAAATGTGCGGTATTAATAGGTTCTTTAAAAGGTGTACCATCAATTTCTATTAACATGTATGCTCTAGACCCATAACTTTCATCAATTATATGTAAGGTCCTAACCAATTAGGACTTAATTTTCCTTTTTTAGTCAAGGCAGCATTGGTGTTACGTTGATTCTCAAATAACACCAAATCACCTTTAGTAAATGCACGAGGGATGATGTTATCATTCTAACTACATTGTATTTTTCCAGAATAAGCTTAGAGATGCTCAAGAGCTTTAATATGTTGTTCATCAAGTATTTCAAGCTAATGCAATCATTTCTCCTTATAATTATTGTCATTAATATGTCCCTGAAGAGCAATTATTAATGAAGGAATCTCTAGCTCCAATGACATTATTGCTTTGACACCGTGGACAAGGCTATAAGGAGTGTTCCTAGTTGATGTTCTAATACTAGTATGATAAACCCATAATGCACATGTCAACTGTGTGTGCCAATCCCTATAATGTTTTCTTACTTTTTTCTTTAATATTTTCTCGAGAGTCTTATTAGTTGATTTAGCTTGACCATTAGATTGCAGGTAGTAGGGTGTTGAAAAATGATGTTGGATGTTAAATGTTTCTCAAAATTTCTTCACATTGTTATTCTTAAATGGTGTCCTATTGTCTAAAACTAACATGGAAGGAAGTCCAAAGTGAGCAATAATGTGTTCCAATACGAAATGACATATCACATCAATAGTTGTTGAATGAAGGGGAATAACTTCTACCCATTTTGTGAAATAGTTTGTTGTAGTAATTATCAATGTATGTCCGGTGGAGGAAGGTGGTGAGATTTTTCCAATAAGATCCAAACCCCATATTGAAAATGGCCAAATAGGTACTTGAGCATGAAGTTCAGAGGAAGGAGTATGAATCAAATTTCTATGCTCTTGAAATTTGTGACATTTCTTAACATATCTGAAGCAATCTTGTTCCATGTTCCTCCAATAATATCCTATGTGGATTAAATTTTGAACTAATGATATTCCTCCAAAATGGCTTCCACAAGCACCTGCATGAGCTTCCACAAGTGCTATGGTTATTTTGGGTTGCTTAAGGCATCTAAGTAAAATAAAATCAAATGAATTGCTATACAACATGTCAGTAAGGATTATGTGCCTAGACGCGAGTTTCTAAAGGAGAGCTCAAATATTCTTAGTTGTCAGCTCAAGAAAGGTATTGTCTTTTAAATAATTAAATATCGGTGAGTACCATTAATTGGAGCTATCTATGGTGATCGATAATATTTCTTCAATTTTATCTTCTATTGATGGTTTCATAACTGTATGGACAATGAATATGAAATCTTTTGAAGTATCTTGAGGACCAGATATAAAGGAAGCCACACTCGCCATTACATTTGTATGTTGATTATTTTTATGTGGGATGCTATCAATGGTGAATGAATCAAATATTTTTAATAGAG
The DNA here is from genome assembly GCA_007258455.2 of Sequoia sempervirens. Classification (NCBI taxonomy): domain Eukaryota; kingdom Viridiplantae; phylum Streptophyta; class Pinopsida; order Cupressales; family Cupressaceae; genus Sequoia; species Sequoia sempervirens. Next base: position 654,644,655 of record VDFB02281492.1, read on the forward strand.
TCATTGTGAGATCCTTATATTTTGATAATTTGTCATGTTTTTCTTGATACAATCCATTTATTTGCTTAATGACTAATTATGAATCATCAAATATCCTTGTCTTAGGCTCCTAGAGTTAAAGTAGCACGTAATCCAACAATTAATTCTTCATAATCTACTATGTTGTTTGTGCACAAGAAGTTTAAGTGATAGGGCAAGGGAATAGGCTTTCCTGTAGGCGGGAATAATATAACCCCCATGCCAAATTTAGTTCTACACCTAGAGCTGTCAAAGTATAACTCCCATGTATCAGGTTCAATTGTCAACACATTATCATCAAGGAATGAATCATTATTAGGTAATTCCAAAGGAGAAGGATCCTCAGCTAATTGTTCAGTTAAAGATTATCCTTTAATTTCTTTTTGTGAGACAAAATTACGGTCAAACTCAGTTAACAACACAACCAACTTAGCTAAAAATCCTAATAAATATGGTTTAGAGGGTTGAATTTTGTCATCGCTTGTATTTCAACATTCATTAAGTAATGTTTCAACTTCTAGTAACAAATACAATAAACAAACATTGTTTTTCTATTGTTGTGTATCGTGTTTCATAATCAATCAGAGTTCGGCTAATGTAATAAACGGTATTTTCTTTACCATTTTCATCTTGTTGGGCCAACAATGTTGTGAGAGCATGGACCGATGTTGATGTATAAAGGATAAATGGTTTGTCTTGCATAGCGGGTTGTAAAATAGATGGATTAGTGAGGTAATCTTTCAAACTCTCAAAAACCTATTTACAATCCTTATTCCAATTAAATTGGACCTCTTTCTTAAGAAGATGTGTAAAGGGTAATGTCCAGTCTGCTAGGGATACAAAAAAATGATGGATGGCCCAAATTCTTCCTTGTAAAGTGCGTAATTGAGAAATGTTTCTAGGAGATGGCATGTTAACTATAGCATCAATTTTCTTTGTGTCCACCTCAATGTCTTTGTGAGATACTAGAAAACCTAAAAATTTTCCACTATCTACACCAAAGGAACACTTTTTTGGATTCAATCTCATGTTATATTTTCACATGCACTCAAATATTTTTTGGAGGATATAATTTACATTTTCTTTTTAATTTAAATATTTTGCGAGAATATAATCAACATAATATTCCAAGATCTTATGTATACAATCATGAAATATTAATGTCCTAGCTTGGTGATATGTTGCACCTATGTTCTTTAGTCTAAAAGGCATGACTACCCAACAAAATGTTCACCAAACTATAGTAAATGTTGTTTTGTATTGATCTTGAGGGTTGATGAAAATTTGATTATATCCAGAAAATCCATCCATGAATGACAACAAATCATGTCTCGTAGTCAAGTCTACTATCATGTTGATATTAGGAAGGGGAAAACCATCTTTTAAAAATGTTTTATTTAAATCATGAAATTCCATATACATTCTAATATGATTGTCAATTTTCACAACTGCAACAATGTTCGAGATCCAAGGAGAATAGTCAATATGTCAGATTAAACCAAATTCAAGGAGTTTTTCAATCCCGACTTTAACTAACAAGGCTATTGTAGGATTCATCTTTCGTATCTTTTTTCTTACCGGTTTAGTATTTTCAACAAGGACTATGCTATGCATCACTATCTTAGCATCAATTCCTGACATATTCGAATAAGTCCAAGCAAAATTTTTTGGAAAGTCATGAAGTAAAGTTGCATGGTCTTCTTGTTCATCTTCATCAAGGCACTTTCCTATCTTAATCACTTTCTCCTTACTATTAATATCCATTGGTATGTTGATTGTATCTCACAAAAGAAGTGCACCTTGTTTCAAGAATTTAGAGTTGTATTCTTCGTTGTCCTTATCTATATCATTGCTTTCCTTTTCTTCATAGTTTTACTTAGCTCTAATCATAGCACATGTAACCTATTTCTTTTTAGGTGGAGTAGATGGTTTTTCATAAACTCCTAAAATTTCTTTCAAGGTTTCATCATCTTCAAAGTATTCCCATGATGGTTCACAAGTTGTATCAAGCAATTCAAGATGCTTCAAGGTGATAGCTATTTTAGGATTACATGTGATGGACTTAATTTCAATGAGGGTCTTTTTTTTGCTTGCATTATCTTAGAAGGACAATATCCCAAACTAGGTTTTTTTCTTGTGTGTTAGGCTCTATAGGAACACAGATTCCTTGTACTTTCTTTCCACATCCTTTTCCACTATAACCTAGTTGTTTCATAAGCATGTAACCTCTTGGGTGATCCCACAATAGTGGTTTACAATTTTTGGCAAAACTAGACACTGAAATTATTATTTTTAACTAAATCTTCACATTCAGAAACCTATAGCGGCTAAACTGCGAGGAATTTGAAGACGATGCAAACTAGAGTCTCATCACATTTTGTCTATAGATTCTAAAAATATAATTTTTCATTTTTTTTGGAATCAGATTGCACTTCTTTTTCCATCTCCCATGAAAATTGGTTTTTCAGAAAACAACATTTTTAAAAAGTGATGCACACTATATAATGCATAACTATTTTTCCATGAAGGATAAAATTCTAATTCTTTCAAATTTAGATTTGCAACTCTGATATGATCTAGTGCTTCCACTTGGTTAGATAGTTTTTTATTGAATAATTTTTCTTTAATCAAGTTTTGAAGTCAAACCAATTACAATTTAGACATAGTGTGACTGTATAATGTGTAATTTTTTGTATATATCAAAATTCAATTTTTTGTTGGATCAAGGACTTCAATATCTGGTGCACTCATATTTTTCAATTTTTTTTTTGATAATCTGCTATTTTTCCACATGTGTAGAACAAAGACCTTCATTTTCAATGAAAAACCTATGTTTAATAAAACTAAAAAACTAAATACATAATAAAATCAAAACATATTAAAATTATATTCGTTGGATAGCTCGTTCTGAGGACTACGATTCCAGTTGGGTTTGTGAATATTCTTCCATTTTCATCCTCAACCCGAGCTCAAGTGCCAAAATTTAGGTTTTTGTGTCTCGGGGGATGAGGGATAAGGGGGTTCGAGCGAACCCTAGGGGTTCACTCGAACCATGGTTTGGTCAAACCTTGGTTTGAGTTAACCTCTTCTAAGGGGTTCACTCGAACCCCTTTCTAATGCATTTTTTTGTTTTTTTTTTTAGGCCAAATTCAAATGAGTTCGCTCAAACCTGGGTTCAGTTGAACCAGTAGGTTCGTACAAACCCCCAAAATCACATTTTTTGCATTGGGGTCATTTTTTGTGAGTTTTCCTTCCTCACTTGAATTGCAAACAACTATTGTGGCTTCACCTTCTTCCATAAAAATTCTCCATTTCTTTCAGGTTTGGTGGTTTTTGATAATCTATCTCATAAAATTTTGTTGTATAGCTTGCATCTTCTTCTAGAGTAGATGAGGTAGATGTTTGTGAGTTTTCTTCTTAATTCTGCATTGACATCACCATTGGTTTCTTTTCTTTTTTATTTTGTTTTGTTGTGATTATGTATTCTCCAATAAATGAAGGTGTGAACTCTAAGGAACCCCAATCATCTTCCAATAACCTTGACATCATTTCTATTTCTTGTCTTTCTTCTTCTATAGGATCTATGTTTGATGTTGGAATTAATTTTTTTAGAGGACTTGTCATTCCTTTTCAACTTGTATGAAAATTTTAGGCTTGAGGTCTATTTCAACTTGGTATACTTTATTGTTATAGACATACTTCATTATGCGATGAAGAGTTGAAGGCACTGCATGCATCTCATGAATCCGAGGTCACCCTAAAAGAAGATCAAGTATGAAAGATTATCGGGCATGACATGAATAGGAATTTTCAATGTATCCTTTCCAAGTGTAATAGGAAAAGTAATCACACAAAGTGGTTTCTTTCCTAAATTATCAAATCCTTGAATCAACAAGGAATTAGGTTGAATTCTTGATTTATCCACACCTATTTTATCCAAAAGGGTCACACCACACACATTAAGAGTAGAACCATTATCAACAAGGGTTATTTTTATTCCCCACCCATCATAGGTGGCTATTATCATGAATGCATCATTTTTCTTTCTCATTTCCAAAGGAGGCAGCTCATGTTGATGAAAATTAATGTCTATGTTAACTGTATTTAGTCCTTGAATTAGAGCTGCCACTATGTGCAAGTGTTTGTCTTAATCTAAAAATGCAAAATAAGATGAAATACAACAAAGAAAGAACACAAAAAATCACTCAAGATTAGCCTAGTTTAACTCAAACAAAATGCACAAGAATCACTATTTTTTACCTTGTTTGATTTGTCCCCTTTGGTGTTGATTTTGTGTGCTCCTTTGAAAAATTGACCTAAAATGAAGCTTAAATTTATGTTCATGCGATGGTGGATACAATGGAATCCATGGATGAGTGATTCGATGCAATATGAGGCTTGAAAATGTTGCAACAATGGTGGTTCAAAAGCTTGGGTGCATGAGAGCTAAAATTGGCTAAGTGTGAGTTTTGAATGAAGCCAAAATCCACCATATTTAGGGAAAAGGCCTCTAAAATAATGGATGGCCAGGATTACATCTAGGTTATAAGATCTAGGGATAGGATGCTTTGAAACATCACATGCCATGAGATGATGACATGTGGAGGGGAGATGTGGACAAGCAAGGGTGATGTGGGAATCAGGTGGCAATGAGGTGGATGCCACATGAGGTACTTGCATGTACCTTGGGAATGAGAAGTATCTCCTCATAAAGGAGGTTCTCCCCTTTGAAATTGAACTAAGATACTTGCTATTGCTCCCCCTTAGACAAACTGCTCACCTTTATTCTACAACAAACTTTTAATACTCTAAATACTCCCCTTTAGGAATACATACCAACAAAATTAGCAACATATACATAATGACAACACTCACTCCATAATGCAACAATATCACTACCTACTCCCCCTAAGAGGTAGCCACCAAAATTAGTCCAAAAAAGGAATGAATCCATAGATCCACTAGACTGATGCATCTCCATATGCATCTCGTTCAAGGAAGGAGGGGAAATAACCCCCAAATTCTCCCAAAGATACTCAAAATTGTCCTTAGGAAGAGATTTAGTGAATATATCAACAATATGATCCTTTGTAGGTACATACTCATGCTTCACTTCATTCTCTAAAACATTCTCTCTCAAGAAGTGATATTTGATTGAAATATACATTTTCTCTTTGAATCCATCACTGGATTCTCTAAAATGTTTATTGCACTTGTATTGTAATAGAAAATAGAAATAGGCTCATCATACACCACTCTAATATCCTTCAAAGTTTTCCTCATCCACAAAACTTGTCTGCAACAAGATGCTACTCCAATGTACTCAACATCTATAGTAGATAAAGTAACTGAATCTTGTTTCTTACTTATCCATGATACCAATCCGCATTCAAGAAAGAATGCATCACCACTTGTACTCTTTTTTTCATCCACACAACTAGCCCAATCTGTATCTGTATATGCACTTAAGGTGAAATTAGTATCCTTTGGATACCATAAGCGATAATTCATAGTGCCTTTTATGTATCTAAATATCTTTTTCATTGCTACAACATGTGACTCTTTGGGGTCTTCTTGAAATCTAGCCACAAGAAAAATTACATGCATGATATCTAATCTAGTAATAGTTAAATATAAAAGTCCACCAATCATAGATTTTTACTTGCAGCTCTAATCAAACTTAGGGGATTCATCATCCTTGCTCAATTTGCAACTAGTAACCATAGGAGTACATACCAGTTTGGAGTCTTCTATTCCAAACTTCTTCAACATTTCTTTAGCATACTTTGACTGTGAAATGAATATGCCTTTATATGTTTGATTGATTTGTATCCCAAGGAAGAAATTTATCTCCCCAAACATAGACATCTCAAACTCTTTATGTATCTCTTCTGCAAATTTCTTGCACATAGTTCCATTTCCTCCAAAAATTATGTCATCAAAATATACAACCATAATCAAAATTTGATCTTTCTCAACTTTGAAGTAAATAGTACTATCTGTGATACCTTCATTGAATCCTTGTTGTATCAAATATATGTCCAACCTTGCATACCAAGCTCTAGGAGCTTGCTTCAATCCATATAATTCCTTCTTCAATCTATAAACCATATTAGGTTTTTCTAATAACTAAAATCCTTTTGGTTGTTGAATGTGAACTTCTTCTTCTAATTCTCCATTCAAGAAAGTAGACTTCACATCCATATGATAAACTTTAAAATCCTTATGTGCTGCAAATTCTAAAAGAAATCTTGATAGCTTCCATTCTAGCCATTGGATCACATGTATCCTCAAGTCTATTCCTTCAACTTGTGAATAGTACTTACACATAATTCTTGCCTTATTTCTTACCACTTCTCCATTTTCATTAAGTTTGTTTCTAAATAAGCTCTTCTTCCAAGTTCCCAAGTTTGATTCTTCTCAATTTGCATAAGCTATATTCTTCCATTTCTTTTATCCAATGTTCATCTTTGCATGCCTCAATCACTATTTTTGGTTCAAATTTAGAAAGTAAACATAGATTTACCTCTTCTTCAAAATTTTTTCTTCTTGTCAACACTCCTTTAATTTTTTCTCCAATGATCTGTTCTTCAGAATGATTTCTCTGCACATACTTAGGGGTTTTAGGGATCTTTTCCATAGCTTGTTCCTCTTCACTATGAACTTCATGTTCCTTAGCTTTTTCTTCTTCTTCTCTACAATAAGGTTCATATGATTCATATCCATCTATCACCACTGAATTCTTCAATTCTTCATCAACTTTGACACTTGCACTTTCAACAATCCTTCCTATCCTTTTGTTGTAACATTTGTAAGCTTTGATTTTAGTAGAACATCCAAGGAAGATACCTTCATCAGATCTTGCATTAAACTTTCCTAAGTTTTGATCATCTCTTCTAATATAGCATTTTCTTCCAAACACTTTCAAGTATTTGACAATAGGGATCCTTCCATACCACAACTCATAGGGATTCTTTGTGTTATTTTCTTTTGCTTGAACTCTATTAAGTATGTAAACAGTAATATGTATTGCTTCTCTTTAATAAAATTATGATAGGTTGGCTTCTTTCATCATAGACCTTACAACTTCTTTAACAATCCTATTTTTCCTTTCAACCACTCCATTTTGTTGAGGAGTCCTAGGGGAAAACAAGTTCCTCTTTATTCCATGATTCTCACAAAATATGTTAAATTCATTAGAGGTGAATTATCCACCTTTGTCAGACCTCAAACATTTGATCTTTAAATCCATTTCATTCTCAACCATAAATTTAAATGCATTGAATATATCTAGGGATTCATACTTTTCTCTAAGAAAAGTAACTTGTGTCATTCTAGAATAATCATCAATCAAAAGAATGAAATACCTATCACCTTGAAGAATTCCCACTCTTGTAGGACCACAAAGGTCTTTATGCACCAATTCTAACAATCTAGTAGAAGATTGTTCTTTACCCTTAAAACTTATTCTTGTCTATTTTCCAAACTAACAATCTCTGCAGACAACATTGATAGGCTTTGTAATGCTTAGTAGATATCTCACTGCTTGAATTGAATTGATTCTAACCAATTTATCAAAATTTATCTGACACATCCTCCTATGCCATAACCAAATTTCATTAATCTGAGTCATAAAATAATGACCATCAATACCCTTGAGTTGATAAACATTTTCATTTATCCTCTTTCCAACAATATTCACAGTTTTAGACCCTTTTATGATCTCACATCCATCATCCTAAAACATAACATTGTATCCTTTTCTACACATATGACCAACACTCAAGAGGTTATACCTTAAACCTTTAATATAGTAAAAATCCTCGATGTTATGTTTTCCATCAAAACTGATTGAACCTATTCCACAAATCTTAGCACTTGAATCATCTCCAAATCTAACAAGTTCTCCATCATACCTTTCAAGTTTAATAAAATTAATTTTTCCTCAATTCATATAATTTGAGCAACCACTATCAATGATCTAATAGTTCTTATCTTTTCTATCATAAAAAGAAGATACCAAGGTACCTTCAATCTTATCCTTTTTCTTTGGAGGGCATTCCTTCACACATATTTCATATTTAGCAAAACCAAATTCATCTTTCAAATCCATGAACAATAATTCATCATCATTTTCATCTCCATAATCAAATTCATCATCATAAATACCAACATCTTCTCTAACATAATAGCTTTTCTTGATCATATTACCTTCATTTTCCTTATTCTTATTGTTCATAACTCTGTTTAGACATCTTGAAGCATAATGACCTATTTTTCAACAACTAAAAAATTTGAAATGCAATTTATCTTTGTACTTACTGGTGCCCTTTTTAATCCTTCTCAAAAAGTTAGCTTCCTCATTGATATCAATATCTTCCTTATTCGATTCTTCAGTCTTCTCTATTTTTGCAATCTTAAAATAAGTCTCAAATTTTGCACCATTGTTAGTTACCAAACTCTCTCATTTCAAATGAAGTTAAAGATCCAAGCAACTATTCTCTAGGGTGCTGATCTAAATTTTGAGATTCCTCAATAGAAGCAACTTTATGATTGTAAGCTTTAGTAGGGGTTCTAAGAATTTGCTTTACCACTTTTGGTTCTTTGACTTTTCCTCCAAAACCTCTGATGGAGCTCACAACTTCATCTTCCCTTTGCATATAGCTTGTAATGTTTTCATCTTCAGACATTTGTAGCTTCTCAAATGTGGTTTTCAAATTCTACATCTTAGCTTGTTTGACCATAACATCTCCATCATAAATACTTTCCAATTTATCCCAAATTTCTTTAGTTGTTTTTAGATCCATAACTTTCACTAATTCAAAATTTTCAAGACTACTCAAAAGAACAAACCTTTCTTTACCATTGGTTTCATAGGCCTTGATTTCATCACTTGTGCTTGGTCCATTTGTAGGTATGGCATATGCAGTCTTCACTTCCTTCCAAACATCATATCCAAGGTAAACTAGATAGCTTTCCATCTTTGATTTCTAGAATGCATAGTCTATGCCATCAAACATAGGAATCTCCTTGTTTTTCATTCCAGATCTACCTCAAGTGGTTAAGCTTTTATACAAGGAAACTTACTTTGATACCAATTGTTGAATGAACAAGATAACTAAGAGAGGGGTTGAATCAATTATATCTTATCAAAACATCAAAACCCTCATTAATTTATTCAGATCCATGCGCATTCATTAAACCCTTAATCTATTATGATTCATGAATTAGAATAAAAGAAAATAACATAAAATAAAATAACCTTAACACCATGCACAAGAGAACACCAGATTTATGTGGAAAACCCTAGGAGGAAAAACCAATGGTGAGGATTAGCTCATAGTATGAGTAATTGCAAAACTGGTACAAAGAGTCTCACTTCCAGAATAGGACACATTGTCCAAAAAGGATCATAGCCAAGGCTCACTATCATAATAGATTTAGGAGAAAATAGTATACAATTTTACATAGAGAGCATGATCTCAATGCAACAGAGAATCCACCACAATAGCTCAAACACCTTCATAGCTCTCAAAAAGATCAAGACAACTTCTTCTCACTACATCCAACAAGATCTTGCATTATATCTCACATTGCATTTCACATCTCTACACTTTGAACTGCTTTGAATTTCACATCACAAATCTCAACACATCAACACACTTCATCTCACACCAAATCATCTTGTATTTATACCATCCACAACTTGAAAAACATCTTCAAGTCAACAACACATGCCTTACACCTAAAAATTCAAAAATAGGTCACCATTAAGCATTCACACAATGGATAGGAATGAAAGAGGACCACATCCAAACTTAATTGGGACACAAATTAACTCTCTTATGTAATGAAACACTTTCATTAATAATTAAACACCTTTGAATGTAGTGTAAACACTAGGCCAGCCATTACCCATGTAAACACCATTAAAATTTGAAGTGCATGCTTCCTCAAATCCAAAGATGACTTGTTAACCACACACCATGCTTCTAGAAAATCTGGAACAATCCTCAAACCACCTAAGATCCAACAAGTCCTTTGCACCAATTTGCACTTGAAGAATGTACAATCCCAGTACACTTAAACTACTTTTCCATACACTGTAATTCCAAAAACCATATTCTGGAGCATAAACCCTCAAACCTACTTGAATGAGGTAGTTTTCCAACATCATCACCTCACCTTGATAACTACAAGTCTTGAAACACAACTGCAAAGAAATGCGAAGCAAAGACATTTCTCCCAGATACCTCTATAATGCATAGTTTACACACTAGTGAGAACAATTTTTTTTAACAACTATCCAGCATAAAAAATTATGAATATAGCATATTTAATCACCTTCAACCAACATATTTTAACCACACAAGAAGATATTCAACCTAGAAGAAATGTGGAGTAAAACCATAACACCTCTCTGCAACATAGTACACCGCTACAACTACTCAACCACTACTCAATTGACACCAATTACAACACATGTTTGTTGACATCAATTACAACACCTTCATACTTGCAACAAGAACTGGGCATGGCATTCAACCATGAACTTCAACAAACAATGAAAATTAGCAAAAGGCATGACATCCAATACTTCAACAAACATTAGATAAGGCATGACATTCAACCATGAACTTCAACAAACAATGAAAATTAGCAAAAGGCATGACATCCAATACTTTAACAAACATCAGATAAGGCATGACATCTAATTGCGAACTTCAAAAAACATTAGATAATGCATGAAATCGAATCATGAACTTCAACAACTCTTCCACAAATTAATGTTATCCCAAACAAAATATTGTCAACAATAATAACCAACACCAAGCAACCAAGTATTGACACTAGGGACTAAAAATATTCCTTACATCTCAAGTGTTGACATCAATGAAAACCATAAATAAATGTTGACATCAATTGTTAACCACTACTAATCATCCTTCATCAAGTTTTGATGTCAAGGACAACCAACAATTAGTGCTAACATCAATGGAAACTGCTAACAAAACCTTCTATCATTAATCTTGTACCCTTAACACTATACCAATATCATAAACCCTATACCCTTTGTACCCTAAACCCTATACCAATACCCTAAACCTTATACCCTATACCTTAAACCCTATACTCTATGTACCCTAAACCTTATACATATACTTTAAACCCTATACCATATACCCTATATCCTACACCCTATATCATATACCTAGATGGAAAGAGAGAGGGGTGAGATAGATAGATGGAATAGAGACAATCTTGATAGAGGTTGAAGCCTAAGGCAGTCTTCTCTAGCATGAACAAGATAGATGCTAGCACTCCTCATATGCCACCTATATCATCATAATCTTGTAAGATGGAGGAACTAATTGATGACATGCTAAAGACTATAGATAATGGTGTCATTAATTTTGAGGTATTGTTTCAAGATCATGTTTCTAGTTTTTAGGTTATGGGCTCACAAAAGAATATACCTAAGTCCTCATAGGGATAAAAGAATTAAAAATTTGAAATACTATTATTGAAGCTCCTCTTTGCACAAGTATTTGAAAGTACTAATGAAGCTCCTCATAGTGAGGCATGTCATATCAAATGACAAGAAGCACACTTAGATTAAGTGAGAAAGGAGAGAAAGGGAGGAAATTTTATCTTATATCTTAACTCAAAATTTGAATTATACCAAGATTATATTGACATTCCTACAACTAGAGTTGGTTTTTATAGCAACATTTATAATACCAATGGAAAATATAATGGGTTTTAGGGATCCAAAAAATGTTGGAAGTCTTGAAAATCATAGCCTTTTCCATAGTGGTTGGATTGAAGTAGAAGATTGCATGGTACCTACATAAGAAAGGGGAGATTAAATTTTACTAACAATGAAATTAAAGATAATTTTTCTTGCTTGACTGCATAAACCAAAATAAAGGGAGTGAGATTTCTGATGATCATGTAGTTTGTGCTTGTAGAAATACCAAAAGACCATGTTATACTTTTTAAAATGTATGTGAATAAGTGATAGTAGGAGAGAATACAAATGATACAAAAATTTAGGGTGAACAAAAAATAGTCCTTGCTTCTTCCAAGGGTAAGCCTAAGTGAAGGGTATGTGGAGGATCATCATGGAAAAAACAAGCTCTTAAGTGGCAAAAAATTCAAAAAAATTAGAGTTAGGCAACTTGAAATAAAAATTTGAATAGGTTATCCATATTATTTAAAAAATATGTAAGAATAGAATCTATAGAAAATTGAATATAGTTTCTAAACTACAAGGTTTCTTTTATTTTTTTAAAAATCTATTTGGTGAAAATTTGAAATTTCAATGTAGTATTACTTAAATTTCAGTGGAAAAAATAAGTAGGTGTCTATTTGACCACCCTAACCACAATAAAATGATAATATTTTTTTTATAATATTTTAGACATAAGTAGAGGACTCATGTCTAGATGTGATGCATTTTTTTTGTAATTTTTTTCCAAGTAAATAATTAATTATGAATTTTTTATTACAAATTTTAAAAAATATAAAAACTCGTATGTCTGACCACCTTAACTTGGTCAAAAATTCATGAAATTCAATTTTTCTTTTTTTAATCCTATAGTATGTGAAGCATAGAATGTGATGCATGTTTTGGATTCCAAAAATGTGATACTGTTTGGAAGCTATAGATTTTTTTCAATCAGCCTATCAATTAGGAATTTAATTGTAATTCAAATGGAAAATGAATAATAATTATTTATTAAATTCAAAGCTGAGAATCTCCTTTAAAAAACCTTCTCATTTCATCAATTTTGGGTAAAAAAAAGGTTGTTAGCCACATACCCTACAAATACCCATCATATTGCCACTTTTTGGCCCATCATGATCCTGTAGATACCCTGAAAGAAGAATATAAGAAATGAATTATTTACTAGTGAAATAAAATTTCAAGATCGTAATCATATAAGTGAAAATTTAAATACTTCAAAGAAGTTGATATATTTAATAATTTTAAGTTCAATCAAATTTATATCCATTTATGAGAACCTCAACAGTACCACTTGTGGCAAGATCCACCTACCTATTACCCATTCTTGATAAGGGTGGAGGTCCTTAGCTTCATAGTTTCCCCAGGTTATGGTGTCAGGAAAATAGAGAAAGTAAGTCTATTGAGGAGTATCAAAAGTTGATGGGAAATATAGGATAATGGCATGCCACCAAAAATCATTGTGAAATTCTTTCATAGCATCACCCATAACTAAATTGTTGGGTTATGGCATTGGAGTTGGTATTGGCCTGAAATGATTAATGACATAGGATTTCTCTTAAGGGTTGATTGTTTTTCATCTCAAATTCCTCGTATTGAACAATGATAATTTTAGAACCATCACATGATTTGACAGGCCCAACATCAATGATTAGATCCTTAAACCATGCACTTTCATAACCAGTTTGATTGTTATAACACTCCACCAAGCTTCCCCTTCAAAACTCTATTTTACTCACACAACACTATACCCAATATCCTCAACCCTAATCCCTATACCCTATACACTGAACCATGTACCCTCAACCCTAAACACTATCCCTCAATCCTTAACTAGGCTATAATTAAACCCTATACCCTACACCCTACACCCTCAAACCTATACATTATGTCCTCAACCCTATACAATAAACCTTATACCCTAAATCATATACCCTAAACCTTCAACCCTAAAGAGATACCTTATACGATCCTCAATTGTAAACCTAATACTTTGTACCCTATACCTAATATCTTTGACCCTAATCCCTATACCATATAAACTTAACCCTATACCATCAACCCTAAACACTATCTCTAAAACCTTTACCCTCAACCATCAATCCTACACCCTCAACCCTATACCTTATACCCTCAACCATAAACTCTAACCATAAACCTTATATATAACACCATCAACCCTAAAGCCTAAATCATGAACATACAAACTAAAACATGAACAAGGTGGATGTTTTGAAGGGTGTTACCAAGCATGTAAAGCTTAACAAGTAGGATAAAATTTCACCAAGATATATTTATGTTGAAGAATGCAACTAGAAATGTGTTAATGAAATTTTGGACTTAAATAAGAAACCTGATAATCATATTCAACTACAGGTAGGTTTATCTACATCAAAAATAAATAAAGGTTACACATTTAAGAGAGGATTCCACAATAATGGAGAAACTAGAAATGAGTACAATCCTATAGATAGAGTAAAGTTTGAAGGTCAAAATAATCTACCTCCCATTCAAGATATCAATAGCCATGTGATTCTAAAAAGAAAAAAATATTGTTCCTCTAATATAATTTAGATGCTACCAATATGCCCTCTTTTAATAGTGAGATATATATAGAAAGGTGTGAATCTCATTGCCTTCCAAATATTGTGAAAATTTATGTCCAATTTTATTTAATATTTAGTAAAGAAAAACCATTTTATACAATAAATAGACAAGTTTGGCCCCATGTGATCACCATAGAACATTCTCTGATAACAACATCACATATCATTATGAACATTCCTCACATCCTTTAGAGTGAAAATTTTGTGATCCACATAGTTGTAATGTGAATGCATCATTAGAGAGAAATGAGTAAGAAGAGATGGCTTAGGGAGAGGTAGACATGGAGGGAGGGAGAGACCTAGGGAGAGAGGAGATAGAGGGGAAGAGAGGTGAGAGACCTATAGGGGATGAGAGAGGTGAGATGGGGGTTTAAGGATGAAGGAGGAGAGAAAGAGATGGGGATTTAAATATGGAGGGGGATATAGAGAGGGAGAGGAAGAAAGGAAGAGGACGTCCTAGAGAGGGGAGGAAGGGAGAAGAGGAGAGACAAAAAAAGAAAGAGAGATAAGTATCAAGGGATGTAAGGAGAGGTATACAAGGATTCATTGAGAGACCTAGAGAGAGTGGAGGTAGAGAGGTGATGGGTGAGAGAGTGTAAAATGAGATAGGGAAGTTGACATAGAGGGAAAGAGGGGTAAGGATGGAGGGAGAAGGTGGAGAGGGAGGGAAATAACTAAAGAGGAGAGAGATATAGAGGTGAGAGACCTACAACCTAGGGAGAGATAGGGGTGAAAGAGATAAAGGGGGAGAGAGGTGGGTAATGATACAAGGAGGGAGAGGGACATAGGTAAAGAGGGAAGGAGGGAGAGACCTAGAGATGGGGAGAGAGGGAGAGAAAAATAAAAGGAGAGAGAAGGAGAGAGAGGAAGAGAGGAAAAGATAGAGATGGGGGTAAGGAGGGAAGGCAAGGTAGAGAGGGAGAGAGGGAGAGAAGGTTGGAGAGACCTAAAGATGGGAGAGAGAGGTGAGAGAGAGAAGAGAGGGAGAGAGAAAGGGAAGTATTTGTAGATAGGGAAGGATACAAAGAGTGAGTGAAATGTAAAACCTCAACTATCCATCATCAATTGTAAACCCTAAACTCTAAGACTTAATCAAAGTGAGGGAGAGAGACAGAAAGAGAAAGATAATTTGGATCTAGCATTCTAAAAATTCATTTTAATTTGGTACTTTTCAAATGGTTTATATTGGGAAATACCAACCCTTTGTGTTAGATTTGCCTTGGGAATCCAACCCAAAGGGTTGGACGACCATTTCATGCCAAAGACATGTTTTTTGAAAAGGTAATAAAATCACACATTTTTGGTCATGCTCTTTATTAGGTTTGCACATGTTTCAATGAAAATTTATAGAAATACCATGATGACATTAAACTCTCTCTTAGCTATCTAACCATAATTTCTTTTATTAGTGTGCTCGTTTTTTGTCAAAAACCAACATGTAGTATTTTAGGTATAGATTTTTACTCAAACATTGAAATTTGAAAAAACTTACATTTTTAGAAACTAGAATCCATTCTACATGTATTAAAAAAAATACAATTTATTTGTTATTAGTTTTCAAAAAAATTAGGGAGGAGTATGCTCAAATTTCTATTTTTCAATATGTATCTACTTCAAAAATGAGTGAAAAACCATATATTCTAAAAAAAAAAAGTTAACATTTTAGGGGGAGAACATCAAACACTATGTTATGCTTTTTGAAAAAATAGGACCACATTGTGTGATCCTCGTGTTTGAAACCCTTAATATTCACCATTTTCAAAAAAATAGTAGTTTAGAAGGTAGATTCAGATCACTAAAACTCTTGTTCTTCTTGCATTTTTAAATTTTAAGTATAACTATCTTCATTTTCTCATTGAATATTATATTTTGTTGATTTTAGGCCAAAAAAAAAAAAAGTGGCATCTTAAGAGCCACTTTTTGTATCACATATTGATGCATTTACCTATAATTAGTGACACTATCTCCCTTGTGTCAACCTTGTGAGAGGGGCTTAGGAAGCAAGGGAATGGAGAATGTAAAGGGGATGGATTTCTAAAAAGGAATCCCTAAAAAGATGTGACTAATCAGTATAGAAACAAAATAATTACTATGGGATGATATAAAGGAGTAATAACAATACCAAATTAAAAAAACACATGGAAAAAAGTGATAAAAAGAAATCAAGAGAGGTTAGAGAATAGATTTAATGGACAAGGAAAGTAAATATGGCTAGTCTAAACTCAAATCAAAGAAGGAAAGTATTGAAGGAAAAAAGGGAAGAAAGACACTAAAGAAGAATGAAGATTGTAAAAAAGAAAGAGAACGAGCATGCCAATGTGGGTGTTACTAAGCACACTTAGGTGGGTGCTACCAAAAAGAAAAAGAATAGTATTATAAAATGAGTGGAAGAATCTAGAACCTGTGACCTCTCCTTGGATGAAGCAAGAGATATTTTTTCATTTAAAAAAAAAAAGCATACATGGATATGGGGAATCTAAGAAGCAATTGGTATATAGATGAGGAAGAAAAAATTCTTCGACACTACTACACTTGACTAAGATACCATTAGTAAGACCATATCCCAATATCACAATTAACTTAGATGAAAATTTTATGGAATTATTAAAAACCCTGGTAGAGTAGATACTATCAGTTGAAG
Organism: Sequoia sempervirens; assembly: GCA_007258455.2. Classification (NCBI taxonomy): domain Eukaryota; kingdom Viridiplantae; phylum Streptophyta; class Pinopsida; order Cupressales; family Cupressaceae; genus Sequoia; species Sequoia sempervirens. The sequence continues at coordinate 654,661,669 of VDFB02281492.1, forward strand.
AAGAATACTTAGATCCTGATTAGTTAATAAGAGTGTGGAAAAATTAAGGAGATAAGAAATAGGAAAAGAAAAAAAATCCATGTTTAAGTTGGGAAAATAATTTTCAATAAAAAATAAGATGTCACTTACAAATAAAAAGGTATCACTAAATATGGTAGCCTAATCCTAAACCAATATTAAAAGTACACAAATCCATGAAATTCATTTTTTATCTCATCAAACCTAGGAATATGATGCTTTTTATACTATCTTATTGTTCAAATATCTGGAATCAATACAAATCCACATGATTCCATCCTTTTTCTTCACTACAAGAAACCTAGATGAGGGAAATGGACTAGAACTTGGCCAAATGTGACCCATCTCCAAGATATCTTTGATGAAATTTTCTATCTCATTGAATTTACATCATGTTCTCCTTACCACCACCATTATTTCCCTTACCTCAAATATCATTGAGTGAATAGGTGTTGTAGGTTCCAAAGCACAAATTCTACTTAGAACAAAATTAGAAAAAATAGATGGAATCATATCCTAGATAGATTTGTTACATCAATTTCATCCCACACACTATTTTCTGCAATTTTAATCATCTTAACTCTCTAATCCAAAATCAAGTTCTAAAATTTTAGCTAAAATAATCAACTTCAATTTCAATTGTCTTAATTTCTTTGATTTCAATTGTCTCAACTAACTTTAGTTCTCTAATAGAGAATCTTAATAAGAAATCACAAAGTTGATGTAAATAAATACCTACACAATTATCATGTTGAGGGGCATTCAATAATGACAAAGGGGTGGAGTGTAATGGTGTGATTGTGCCAACAAAACTCTTACCTTTTACCTTCAATTTGGTAACTATTTTCACATTTAAAAATTAATATTTAATAATAGATATATGATATGAAAATGAAATCATTTTTTGTTTCCATTACATGTAGCCATTATTTTTTTATTAAAAATAAATTTAGAAATAGAAAAAGAAATATTTTATAATATAAAATAAATAAAACTTGCTATTAGTCACTCAAATTTACTCTAATTCAGAAATATCATGGCTACAATATTGCTATCAAGAATTTAAGATGTACATTTGATCATATTTATTAATTAAATTCAAATTCAAATTAATATAAAATAATTTTTTTATTTCAGTTAATTAATAAATATAATCAAATGTGCATCTTAAACGTTGGATAGATGTCACTATAGATTAATTATAAGCCACATCATAAGCATGCACTTTTTGAACTCTAAATTTTAAAGTAAAAATAGAGCTTATAATGGTAGAAGAAGTACCAAAAAATTTGATTATTTGAGATTACAAAGCTAATAATTCATAATCTAATTGTTATTTATTTATTTTTTATGTTTCATAAAATTATATTTTATTTTGGTATTTCAAAATATTTAACTAATAAAATAATATTTAGCTGATAGGCTATTTGTGTGAACTTGGTCGGAATTTTCATTAGCCTTCCCAATTTTTGAGCCTTCCAACGGTCATGAAAAAGGTGGTGGATGTTTTTTTATTTAAAAAACTTTGGTCAAAATTTTTGTCAGCCTCCCAATTATCTGTCAGCCTTCCCATTTGTTAAGCCTTCTAGTGGCCATGAAAAAGGTGGTGGAGGCGGTTGTTGGCGCACCTTGGGAATAGGGTGGTGGATTTCCCACCGTGTGGATAAAGAAGGCTGCCGAAATTAAATGTTGGTTCACACCAACATTAATTGTTGTATGTTTTCCATGTACTGGTGATGGTTGTAATAACACCTATCATTTAACACTTTGAAGAACATAGTGAATGCTTGCGAAATTTTTGATAAGGCATTGTTGGGTGTCGTTTTGTTGCTATACCTACTATCAAAGCCATGAGCGAGGAGGGTAAGCTTCTATGATGGTGCACATTCGATCAAGCCTTGTGCAACTTCTGCAAAGGTGTTTAGAGGTTATTTAATGTTTTTTTCATGGAGCGATGGTTGCAAAAGCAAAAGAAAAGTGTCGCTTGTGATAATATTTTTCCCATTTTGTGCAGGAAAGCTAGTGGGAAGAGGTGCATATCAAAAAACCCCTTTACAATATTGTTTCATTTGTAGTTTCCAATTTGTGGCAGGCTATATTGTTTGATTTTTGAGAAGGTATTATTGACTATTTCAAATTTTGATAAGATGTTGAAAAACACTATATAGTTTGTAAAAACGAATATTGTTTCATTTATGGTTTGTGTTTTGTGTCTATGGTTTTACATGGGTTTGTTACTGTGAATTTTTGTGGGTTTCTCTTTATCGTTCCGTTTTCTGGCTAGGTTTGCAACAAAATAAATTTTTTTAGGGGTATGTGTAGGATCATGATGGGCCAAAAAGTGGCGATATGTAAGTGATATGATGGCCCATGTGGTTGACGACTTTTTTTTACCCAAAATTGATGAAATGAAAAGAGTTTCTAGAGGATATTATCAACTTTCCACCAATATAAATTATTCTTTACTTTAAATTTAATAAATAATTATTATTTATTTTCTATTTGAATTATAACTAAAGTCCTAATTGATAGGCTGATTGAAAAACATCTATAGCTTTCAAATTGTATCACATTTTATGAATCGAAACATCTGTCACATTCTATGCTTCACATACTATAGGATTAAAAAATTTTGAATTTTGTGAAGTTTTGACCAAGTTAAGGTGGTCAAACATACATTTTTATATTTTTAAAATTTGTAATAAAAAATTCATAATTAATTATTTACTTGGGAAAAAAATATAGAAAAATATGCATTACATCGAGAAATGAGTCCTCTACTTATATCTAGAATCTTATAAAATTTTTTTATCATTTTATTGTGGTTAGGGTGGTCAGACAGACACCTACTTCTTATTTTTTCCCTGAAATTTAAGTACTACTACATTAAAATTTCAAATTTTCACCATTGAATAGATTTTTTTCTTTTCTAAATAAACTTAGTAGTTTAAAAACTACATTCAATTTGCTACAAATTTTATTCTTACATATTTTTGAAAGAATATAGATAATATATTCAAATTTTTATGTCAAGTTTCCTAACTCTAATTTTTCTAAATTTTTTGCCAGTTAAGGACCTATTTTTTCCATGATGATCCTGCACATACCTTTAGGTTATGTAGTTTTTTGTAGGCTTTGAGAAACAAGGCAACCTAGAGAAATATAGCAGAGAGATATTTGTTTGAAGCAAGTGGGAAGAGGTGCATATCGAAAAACCCTTTGTGATATTGTTTCATTTGTGGTTCGCAGTTTGTGGTAGGCTATATTGTTTTATTTATGAGAAGGTGTTGTTGATTGTTTCAAATTTTGATAAGGTGCTATTGAGAAAAGACTATATTCTTTGTGCAAACAAATATTGTTTGATTTAAGGTTCGTGTTTTGTGGCTATGGTTTTGCATGGATTTGTAACTATGAATTTTGTGTTTTGTGGGTTTCTCCATATGGATTGGTGTTCAAACCAATATTGTTTGATTTATGGCTTCTGTTTTATGGTTATGGTTGTAACAGAATAAAATAGTTAATGTTATATAGTCTACGTTTGTTTCCATTGGGCATTGTTGATTATTGTTCTCTGGCTTTATTGTTTCATTTTTGAAAAGGTGTTGTTGAAAAGACTATATTGTTTCAATTTTGGATAAGGTTTTGTTGAGAAAAGAGTATATTTTTGTATGGGTTTGTTACTATCAATTTTCTGTATGTTTCTCTTTATGGCTTCTATTTTGTGGTTATGTTTACAACAGAATGAAATTGTTGATGTTATGCAGTTTTTGTCGATTGTTGTTGTCTAGCTTGGGCTATATTGTCTCATTTTCGATAAGGTTTTGTTGAAAAGGCTATATTGTTTCAATTTTCAATAAGGCACTGTTGAGAAAAGACTATATTATTTGTTAAAAGCAATATTATTTCATTTATGATTGGCGTTATGTGGCTATCATTTTGCATGGGTTTTGTGGCTATGATTTTTTGGGTTTCTCCATCTGGGTCATTGTTGAAACCAATATTGTTTGATTTATGGCTTCCATTTTTTAGTTATGGCTGCAACAAAATAAAATAGTTAATGTTGTGCACTTTATGTTTGATTACATTGGGTATTTTTGATTATTGATATCTGGCGTAGGCTATATTGTTTCATTTTCGATAAGGTGTTGTTGAAAATGCTATATTGTTTCAATTTTCAATAAGGTTCTGTTGAGAAAGAAGTATATTTTTGGATGAGTTTGTCATTGTGAATTTTTGAAAAAGTTTTGTTGAAAAGGCTATATTGTTTCAATTTTTTATAAGGTTTTGTTGAGAAAAGAGTATATTTTTGCATGACTTTGTTACTGTGAATTTTTGTGGGTTTCTCTTTATGGCTTCCATTTTGTGGCTATGTTTGGGATGAAATAAAACTGTTAATGTTATGCAATTTTTGTTGATTGTTGTTGTCTATCTTGGGCTATATTATCTCATTCTTGATAAGGTGTTGTTGCGAAGGCTATACTGTTTCAATTTTCATTAAGGCGCTATTGAGAAAAGACTATATTGTTTGTTAAAAGAAATATTGATTCATTTATGGTTGGAGTTTTGTGGCTATGCTTTTGTGGGTTTCTCTATCTAGGTCATTGTTGGAACCAATATTGTTTGATTTATGGCTTCCATTTGGTGGTTATGGTTGCATCAAAATAAAAATCGTTAATGTTATATAGTTTATGTTTGATTCCATTATACATTGTTTATTTTGTATGGGTTATGTGTATTGTTAATTGTTGTTCTCTAGCTTGCACTATATTGTTTCATTTCTGATAAGGTTTTGGTCAAAAGGCTATATTGTTCCATTTTTGATAAGGTGCTATTGAGAAAAGACTATATTTTTGCATCAGTTTGTAACTGTACATTTTTTGTGCTTTGTGCAATCAACAATGTGTATATATGTGCATAAGGTTCTGGTCAAAAGGCTATATTGTTCCATTTTTGATAAGGTGTTGTTGAGAACAGACTATATTTTTGCATCGGTTTGTTACTGTGCATTTTTTGTGCTTTAAAATAATTTTCCATGGAGGGGGGCATTTTAAGAAATATTAGAAAATGGCACCAATCACTTATCATAAGTTCTTGCATCACATTTACTATTGTTTGCATGAATAGGTAATGCTTTCTTGATGTAATTGAAAATTGTATATTCATATTAAACTAAAAGTGTCAATAATATGTGGGTATGTGTAGGATCATGATGGGCCAAAAAGTGGCGATATGATGGGTATGTGTAGGGTATGTGGCTGACGACTTTTTTTAAACCCAGAATTGATGAAACTAAAAGGGTTTTTAAAGGATATTCTTAGCTTTCGACTAATATAAATTATGCTTTACTTTGATTTTAATAAATAATTATTATTCATTTTCTATTTGAATTACGACTAAAGTCCTGATTGATAGGATGATTGAAAAATATCTATAGCTTTCAAACGGTATCACATTTTTTAATCCAAAACATGCATCACATTCTATACTTTTCTTACTATAGGATTTTAAAAAATAAAATTGAATTTTATGAATTTTTGACCAAGTTAAGGTGGTTAGACAGATGAGTTTTTATATTTTTTAAAAGTTGTAATAAAAAAATCATAATTAATTATTTACTTAGAAAAAAAATACAAAAAAATTATGCATCATATTGGGACATGAGTCCTCTACTTATATCTAAAATATTATAAAAAAATATTATCATTTTATTGTGGTTAGGGTGGTCAGACAGACACCTACTTCATATTTTTCCAAATTTAAGTACTACTACATTGAAATTTCAAATTTTCACCAAATAGATTTAAAAAAAAACCTAGTAGTTTAGAAACTACATTCAATTTGCTACAAATTCTATTCTTACATATTTTTGAAATAATATAGATAACTTATTCAAATTTTTACGTCAAGTTGCATAACTCGATTTTTAATTTTTTGCCACTTAAGGGCCTATTTTTTCCATGATGATCTTGGACATACCCATATTTATGTATATATATGTATGCATACATGTATATATATGTATGTATATATATATATATATATGTATATATATGTATATATGTATATATATATGTCTATATATATATGCATATATAAAGTCCATAACATTGACTAGTTTGTTGCGTTACAACCATTCACGCTAAATGGAAGCCATAAATGAAATAATATAGCCTAAGGTAGACAACAACAGTCAACAATGCCTTATGCAAAACAACATGAACTACATAACATTAACTATTTTATTCCATTGCAACCATCGCCGCAAAACACTAAAAACCACAGTTACAAACCCATGCAAAACTATCGTTGCAAAAGATGAACCATAAATCATACTGTGAATTTTTGTGGGTTTGTCTTTATGGCTTTCGTTTTGTGGCTATGTTTGGAACAAAGTAAAATTGTTAATGTTATGCAGTTTTTGTTGATTATTGTTGTCTATCTTGGGCTATATTGTCTCATTCTCAATAAGGTGTTGTTGAGAAGGCTATATTGTTTCGATTTTCATTAAGGCACTATTGAGAAAATACCATATTGTTTGCTAAAATAAATATTGTTTCGCTTATGGTTGGCATTTTTTGGCTATCATTTTGTATGGTTTTTTTGGCTATGGTTTTGCATGGTTTTTGTATATTGTTGATTGTTGTTCTCTAGCTTGTGCTATATTGTTTCATTTCTGATAAGGTTCTGGTCAAAAGGCTATATTGTTCCATTTTTTATAAGGTTTTGTTGAGAAAATATTATATATATATGTATATATGTATATATATGCATGTGGTTGTAACACAATAAAATAGTTAACCTTATACATTTTATGTTAATTTCCATAAGGCATTGTTTATTGTTGTTGTCTAGCTTTAATATAGTTAACATTATATAGTTTATGGTTATTTTGATAGGCCATTGCTAATTGTTGTTGTTTTCCTTAGCCTACATTGTTTCATTTTTGATAGGGTGCTGTTGAAAAGGCTATATTGTTTCAAGTTACGATAAGGTGGTGTTGAGAAAAAACTATATTTTTGCATGTCTTTTTAACTTTGAAACCAGTATCATTTGATTTATGATTTCCATTTTCTTGTGATGATTGCAATGTAATGAAACAGTCAATTTTATATAGTCTATATTGATTGTTGTTCCGTAGATTGTTAGCCGGTAGGTTGTTTGTGTGTACTTTGGTCATAATTCCTATTAGCCTTCCCAATTTTTGAGCTTTTTAGTGTTGTGAAAAGGGTGGTGGATGTTTTTTTCAGATCCGGTCAGAATTTTCGCTAGCCTACCAATTATTCATCAGCCTTCCCATTTATAAAGCCTTCTATCGAAGGTGGAAAATGCGGCAATGGCGGTTGGTGCACATTGGGAACAAGATGGAGGATTTCCCATTACGTGGATAGAGAAGGTCACTGAAATTAAATGTTGGTTCGCACCAACATTAATTGTTGTATATTTTCTATGTAATGGTGATGGTTGTAATAGAAACTATCGTTTATTCATTTGTGGCTTCCATTTAGTGGTCATGGTTGCAACGTACGCAAATAGTTAATGTTGTGCAACTTATGTTGTTTTCCATAAGGCATTGTCAAGTGTTCTTATCTAGCTTTGGCTATATTGTTTCATTTTTTATTGCATAGTCTTGGGAAAAGTATTTGAATTCTCCCTTGAATAGCTTCAAAAAGGTTTTGAGCACATTGTATGCGGCAACCAATGTGTCTTATTATGTTTAACGTAAAGCCTATTGTTGTAAGAATTCCATTTTGAGAATGAAACAAATAACAAATTTGTTTCCAGATAAATAACTATCTTGTCAAAACAATAAATATGAATGTTTTGTTTAATATATAATTCTTATTAAAATGGGTTCCAATCATGGTTCATTATATCTATATGTACACATGTATCTATCTATTTATATATAGACTGCTAAATCTAAATATGTGTATACCATATTTTTCCCTCACTACACAACTGCTCCCCTTCAAATTCATGAAGAGAGAAAACATCCATACTAAATTTTCCTTCAATTGACTCAGTGAGAAGGCTACAAAATCAAATATTTTGTTGCTAATAATATATTTCCTAGTTCAAAGCAAGGCATTATTATAGCCAACAAAAGGTTTGAATTTGTGGCCTTCTCAACCAGTCGATTGAGGGAAAATGCAGTGTGGATGTTTTCTCTCTTGAACAATGGATGGCATCAACATTAATTATTGTATGGTTTGTGTGTGGTGGTGATGGTTGTAATAACAAATTCCATTTATTCATTTGTGGCCTATGTTTTGTGGTTATGGTTGCAACATAACCATATGAATGTTTTATTTTCCTTTCTAAATGTTTTGTTTAATATATATTTTTTATTGAAATGAATTCCATTCATGGTTCATATGATCCTTAATTAGCATAACAAGGTGCTGAGAGTCAAAGATTTAGTGATGGAATTTCAGAATAAAGACCTTAAGGTTCGATGAAGGTGATATTGGTGGTTTTTCTTATAATAATATGTTCAAAATTCAATTATTGAAAATATAGAATGGCTCAAACATGCATACATATTTCTCTTGTTGGTTGATATGTTTCATTCCACTTTTCAAGGCCTTGCATTTAATACTTGTTGAAGTAAGAAAATAGTTTATGCGATTTTCCATAGGGAATTGTTGATTGTTCTTTTGTGGCCTTGAATAAATTATTTGATTTATGGTTTCTGTGTGGTGGCAATGGTTGCAAAGTAATAAATGAGTTCATTTTCTTCTTGATAATGAATTCTTAGTTGTTTTTGTGTGTGTTTAAGGATGGTTCTTACTTGTATAGGCCTTAATAATGATTTGTTAGAATGGCAACCTTAATATTAAGTGTGAGATGAAACATTCGTCTTGCTTTTGATTATAGTGGAAGACTAAAAATACATTTCCCACCATCGTAATCAATGGTGATATCGATGCTTTTTATTACACTTAATATAGAGGTTGATGTGCATATAAATGTTGTCTGCATCTAATTTCACACATATACATAAAAATACAATCTAGCATCATGCATTGGATGCATATCTAGGAATTTGTTGTTTGGAAATATACACAATAAAATAGTACACGTAGAAATGTATGTACATGGAATTAGATGTAGAAAATATACACTCTTCCTGCTTGCTTCAAATACACATCTTCCCGCTAGCTTTCCTACAAAAAATTGGCAAAAAATTATCATATGTGACACTTTTCTTTTGCTTTTGCAACCATCGTCCCATGCAAAAAACACAAAATAACCTCTAACCACCTACATAGAAGCAGTTATTATTTAGATATATCCATAGGTGGTCTTCAAACAAAAAAATTGTTGTCTACATCTAGTGTTAGAAACACACACACTTGCAGATAGGAAATATAAAATCAAACAGAACAAAATGAGGCATGCTTTCGACCCTATCATATTGGGTCATTGAGCCTGATGGGCTCTCACCAAACCCCTAAGAAAGAACATACATTGTTCACCACTCTAATCAATGGTGAAATCAATCTTCCTTATTACAGTTACTATACAGGCTATCATTCTAACAACTCCTTTTTTGAGGCTGAAAGAAATAATAACTAAAAAGGTGTATTTAACACATACAATACATATATATCTAGCTACAAAACAAAAGATACACTGATATATATATATATATCAAGTTAGATGCACATATATACGCATTTTTGATTGGACTCTACAAAAGACACACGAGAACACACATAATACCCCACAAAAAACACACAAATTCATAGTAACAAACCAATGCAAAAACAAACAATATTGCCTTCCACCCATCGCAACTACATGGAAACGATCAACAAAATAATATAGGCTAAGATACAAAAGAACAATCAACAACACCCTTTAGAAAATAGCATAATTTTTTTTCGAAAGACTCAATTTTTTTTAATATGCACCTCTTCCCACCTGCTCCATGTGTTGCCAAAAAGTGTATACTTTGCTTGATATGGGAATAATTGATGACAAATTGGACTTAATGAGGACTTGATTTGGTGTTGTGAGGTGTTTTACACATCCACACTAAGTCTTGGACCCTTACAAACTCAATAAATTGCATTTAATGATGTCTTGCAAGATTGTTGTAAGGTGTTGTAACACATCTTCACACTTTTCTAGGACCATAATGTTATAATAAACCTAAATAAACTTACCAAGATCTATTGTAAAATTTTGTAAAGTCTCGTAACAAAATTTTACACTTTCCTAGGCTTGTCATCAATATTTACACCTTTCTTATGTTTTAAATGGCCCCTTTATGCACTTACAAGCCTTAATTAAGTGTCTTGTTCAAGAAGAACTCGATAAAAAACATTTAATACATCTTAATATCTGACATCCACTCAAAATTTCCCAAGTGGACCTAGTCACCCATAGGGGCGACTTAGTCCTATTTGGCTTAAAAATAAAAATAAATTAAAATTTCTTTTGGGTTTTTACTCTTTAAGACCTAAGGTCGACTTGTGATGAGGTTTTTCAGGCTACTAAGGCACAAGAGTGTATAAATAAGTGTTTTTCTCCTAATTTTACAACTCCTAATCTCCTATAATCTCCTAACCCATCTTAAGTCATAATTCATTATCATTCATCAGTCATTATGTTCTCAAGTCATCAAGATAGCTTCCTAAGACATTCAAGGGAAGATTATTCATGTTTTACTGTAGAAATTCAAGATCAAACATCATGGCAAGGTATTAACTCCATTTTTTATGCTTCATTTCATTCTTTCTTCATTTGGTTTAATTACCTAAAAGGGGTTTGACTAAGGCAAACCCCCATGCCCTAACAATCAACATTTTCTCCTTCTCTCTTTGTGTGTTTGTAGATTTAGGCACTTTGAGTGTTTGAAGATCATTGAAAATTAGGCTAAAGACTTGTTAAAGGTATCTTTATGTTAATCTAGCCAAAATATCAACAAAAAGTCACCTTTAGGCCTAAAAATTAGAGTTTTAGAAGCGAACACCTGTGGGAAACCAAAGTGCAGACCTAGGGCTTCCGTTTCCACTTCTGAATTTTCAAAAATTCAAAAGTGGACTAAACCATTTCAATTTTTTTTTTATAGATTTGGATACCCATTTGGCTCAAATGGGCTTTAATGTAGTTTTCCAGAATTTTTCTGAAAGTGGACTAAGTCACCTAGACTAGCCTATGTGTCCCACTAGGCTTAAAAATCAGAATTTCCATAATTTCAAAGTTGTTTCAAGTTTGCAACACACTTCTAGGTGCACACCTTTTGTCTTATAGCTTTCTATTTGGTTTTATTTACATTTCTAGGTCATTTAGTTCATATTTGCATATCCCAATGTGTTTTCTAACACTTTGTATTTCTTAGGTTTTACATTAATAATTGTTGATGGGTGTTTTTGCACCTCTCAACATCGGCATAACATAAATTTTCTACCTCTCTTGAAAGGAAGTCCTCTACAAACAAGTTATAGAAAATTACCCCAAGGTCTCTTGGGTGACAGTCATGACATGCTTGGAATAATTCAGTTGGTTCAATGTGATTTTGCTGGTAATCACAGGGCAGCCTTACATAAGTTAAGTTGGAGAGAATTGGCTCTCTGAATGGAGTTTGTAAGATTTATGAAGTGTTACTCTATTCTTGTAAGTTTAGGATAGTTGTATCAAACTCCACTTTGATCTTCAAATTTGGCTTTACAATGTGCAATGAACTTTATCTAAAGTTACTATTTAAAAGAAAATTCAAAAGGTAGGGAAGGGAGTAAGTTCCTAGACATGAAACTACTGATGAATAGTGACAATGGAGGATTCTATAGTGGACAACCTTCCTAAAACTAAGTCCCACTTAACCACATCAGGTCATAGTCTCATGAAACTAGTGAAATCTTCTAAGGTCTACAGATTTCAACCATTCATTCACCATAAAGTATGAACAAAAGATAGAATTTAAATGCACCATTTAAAAAATGTTCAAACTAGCTTTACACTATAGTTTATCATCAATAAACAACAAAAAACATGAACAAGGAAGGGCATCAACACAACAAAATCATTCACCATCAATGAACAACATTAACTAATCTATTGAAGCATGCTAACACATAGAAAAACAAATCTAATCTACTCAAATTTACTAACTATGAGAAGAAGAATCATGCAACATGCAAAGGAGCTCAAGAATCCACCAAAATCAATGAATTTCTATTAGAATTCTAGCAGCATGTCTTTACAACAACTCAACTCTCTCTTGAAAATGAGAGGAGGACTCCTATTTATAGGGTCCAAAAAAAAAAATGAATGACCAAGATTTAATATCATTGTGTGGCCAAGATGCACTACAAATTAGGGTTTCACCTACCCCCAAATATTTTATAATATATAATTACATTTTATCCTCTAGCCTAGTTTGTCTTCTTGTGGACAACACTATAGCGTTATGTCTTTTAGTAGATTTCCCTTTGTTGCAACTAGACTGTGAGGAATTTATCATCAATTACTAGATTCCCTTCCCGCTTCTTCACAGTAGCGTATTCCACAAACTTTCTAATTAATTCTTGAAGTTCATTCCATTCCATTATATCAAATTGGAGCACCTGGAAGTTCGATTTCCTGGATTTGCTGATAAGTACATCCCAATCCCTATCACATTTGGGAGTATTCTTTATCACTTGATCAGATTGAGTGAAGGCTCATTCAACAAAAGCCATGGAATCTGGCGTAAGTGCATTTGTGGTTCCATTCTCCATCTTTTTATGGAAGTGCGGCTTTACTTCTTCGGGTACAACTCAATGGCGGGCATGTCAAAATCTATCATTAGCTCCAAATACTCTTCGCAAGTTGTCCTGATTTCTTTGACTTAATCAATATCAAGCTCCACTTCATGGAGCACCCATTCCAATATTTATTTCATGTGGTCAAGGCCTAGCTTACATGTCTCGATGAGCCAGTGATCACCCTATGCTAATGCTAGCCCCTTTTCCAAGATTTAGGCATCTTAACGATAGCCTCAAGTTTGGGATATGTAATCCTATATAGCTTTGGGAAGTCAGTGGAGAATTTTCTTGTGCCTTCAAGCTGCTTTTGCACCTCTAAGAATTTATTTGTTGTCCTGAATCAGTGGCCGATGCCTATATTCCCATTATAAATTACCTATCTGAACCAATCCTCTATAGCCTTTGTCCATTTCTTTCTCAATTCAAACTCGTCGATCTGGTCTTTCAACAATAGTTGTGGTGGCGTTGATGATGTGGTGGGAAATTCTTCCGCAAAGGACCATTATTGTATGTAGGTTCTCAAATCCGCCACTTGTTCTTTTAGTTCCTCCTTAGAGGTCTTGTCCTTATGCATTTGGTGCACAATGTTGGTGATGGATCCCTAAAGATGATCAATTTTCTGCTCTATTGTGGTTTTTCCCAAAACAATGGTAGAAATATTATAGCTAACTCCTCCTTCCACCAATGAAGTAGCTATTTGTATAGTCTTGGATCCCAAAGCATCCATTTTCAAGTGGGATCTGATCCTCAATTTCTTTTCCTTCTTCATGCTTATCCGTGCCTTGGCTAGAATGGATTCCAACCTTGCCTTTAGATCCATGAGCATAGGGGTCTTCTTCTCTAATTGTTTTTCTAGCCATTCAGGCATCTGGGATTCTTGTGTCAGTGATTCATGATTACCTTCTTTTGTTCAGGTATGTTGAATTTCTATTTCTTTACTGCCCGAAGTTTTATATTTTGTCTTTTCCTCCTCCTCTTCATCTGAATCCTGAATGAATATTGTTTTCTTCTCCGGGGATTCAGTGGTTGTACATTCCTTGGGGCTATTCTCTCCCTAAGAGGTTCTCTCTTCCTCTTCTTATTACGCATGCTCTTCATGGTGCTCTGCTTCTAGGATTTCTCTTATCCCAACCTCCTTTTCAAGCTTGTCTTCTTCTTTGTCTTCCTTTACTTTTTCTTCTAGCTCTCCTGAAGGAGGCATTTCTTCATCATGTTCAGGCCTCTTACCCTACTCCCCTATTGGAGGTTTTGTGCCTACCTCCATTTCTTTTTCTATTTCCTTCTCTTCATCAGAGGGCTTCTCTTCAGCTTCTTCTCTGACATCCCTAAGTTTTTGGGCCAACTCCTCCTTGACCTCTGGTTTGAAGCTTTCCACAATATACTTTGTGCCTGGTTCCTCAACATCTTCTTCAAAGGATTGTGTTTCCTCCTCTTCTTCCTCATGCACCACTTCATCAATTACTAGGTGTTGATGCTCAGGATGCTCGTGATAATCATCCACTTCCTCCTCCATTTCTCTGGTTTCTTCCCTTTCTTGTCTTTCCAATTCCTCAAAGATTTGCATTGTTTCTTTCATTTATGGTGGCTAGGTTGGAGGAGTAGGGATGGGAAGGTCAGTGACAACTTGCACTAGGGAAGCCTGCACTGCAATATTCATGAATACTCTAGACAACTCCATTGGTATGTTCTACATGTTCCTAGCAAAAGCTTCTGAGAGCAAGAGGGTAGGAATTGGCATTGTTGTAGTGGGCAGTGGGAGGGTTGCTGGTGGAGACATGGAAGCAAAAGAGATCAAAGAAGTTGTGGTAGAGGAAGAATCTACCACCAAGATGGGTGCAGTGGGCAAAGAAAAAGCAAGGTGGACCGAAATGTCCACCGTGGATGGAGAAGAAGCAACCATTGCTTGAGAAGCAGGTGGAGGAGCAATAGTAGCGGCAACAACATCAGTGGTGACTATGAAAGTAGAGGTACCAGGTGGGGACTTTGGTTGCTCAGCCTCTTCTTCCTCTCCTTCATGGAGTGGGTCCTCCTGTATAGTGGGCATCTCTATGAAATTTCCTGACTTGTTTGATTTCTTGGAAGGCTTACCTTCGAAGCCTTTCCTTGAATACACCTTATGCTTAGGTTGATGCTTAGCCATTTCTTTTCTTTTTCTTGACCTGGTTCCTGGAGGGGATTTTAAAGTTTCCCCAAATGAGGCAGTAGTTGTGGAGGTGCTATCGGTTTTTCTCTCGGGTTCATCCTCTAGCTTTTTGTATGATAAAGTAGCTCCTTGAAGCTTTAATTGAGTAATCTTCCCATCAATGCATTGTTTCATCCTTGCCTCTATAGGCCTCATCAGAATTTCAAGGTCATTTACCTCTTCCTCATTCCAATAAATTAATGGCAGTGGCAGGTTGGCCATGACATCATACCTCAGATCAATTACTCTGAACTCTCATCTTCAACAATTTGATCCGATACTAGAAATAGGTTGATCATTTTAACAAAGTATTCAGTCATGTGCATGTAATGTCTCACATGCAGACTTCTTTATGGGTATGTGCAGGATCATGATGGAAAAAAGAGGCCCCTCAAGTGGTAATAAAACTCAAAAAAATCAAAGTTAGGAAACTTGATGTAAAAATTTGAATAAGTTATCTATATTATTTTTAAAATATGTAAGAATAGAATCTATAGAAAATTGAATGTAGTTTCTAAACTACTAGGTATATTTAAAAAAAAAACTATTTGGTAAAAATTTGAAATTTCAATGTAGTAGCACTAAAATTTCAAGGAAAAAATAAGAAGTATGTGTTTGTCTAACCACCCTAACCACAATAAAATGATAATATTTTTTTATTAAATTTTAGATATAAGTAGAGGACTCATGTCCCAGTGTGATTCATATTTTTTGATAACAAAATTTCAAGTAAATAATTAATTATGATTTTTTTATTACAAATTTTAAAAAAATATAAAAACTCATATGCCTGACCACCTTAACTTGGTCAAAACTTCATGAAATTCATTTTTTTTTTAATCGTGTATTATGTGAAGCATAGAATGTGACGCATGTTTCAAATTCAAAATATGTGATATTGTTTGAAAGATATAGATGTTTTTCAATCAACCTATTAATCAGGACTTTAGTTGTAATTCAAATAGAAAATGAATACTAATTAATTATTAAATTCAAAGTACAACATAATTTATATTGGTGGAAAGCTAAGAATCTCCTTTAAAAATCCTTTTCATTTCATCAATTTTGGGTAAACAAAAAGTCGTTAGCCACATACCCATCATATCACCACTTTTTGGCCCATCATGATCCTGCACATACGCTTATCATATTTGCAATTGTCCCAGAAGTCCTCGACATTATGGAGTTGTGAATACTCTTTTCCAACCATCTTCTTCAATTTTCCATACAGATCCATCCATGGCCTAGAAGTGTGCAGCTCTAGGTTGTATTCACCCAACTCCTTATCAAAATATTCTGCACATTGAGATGCGGGGATTGCATACATTCACTAGCAAAGCATAAGGGGATAATGAATCTTGGCCCTATGTTTGTCACTTAGTAGCATCTGAGCATGTTGCAATTGCCTTGAAAGCTCAACTAGTACCAATCGGTCATTTGGGTACCTAGGCAACTTATATGGTCTCTCTGAGAATCCTTTGGTTCTAATGTACGTGAACTTGGGGAACTAGATGAACATAAAGCCTAATTGTTGGATGTAGGCATTGGAAAGTTGTGGGTGACTCTCCTCTTGAAGTCACCTCCAAGCAATTTGATTATGGTCCCTATGAAGGAATTGTTGACTGTGTAGTAGTCCCTCTTGAAGTTTTTGAATTGAAGTTGAGGGTACCTTTCGTAGACCTTCAATTCTCTTCCCAGAGTTTGGCTCGGTGCTACAAAAAGTCCTCTGTATTGAGCCTGATCATCTAGTAGGTAGACCAAATATGAGGTCATATAGAATTTTGAATTTTTCTTCACTGCCACAAATTGTTCATGTAAGCAACTACTGATCATCCCTACCCAATGGAATTGGGTCTTTCCCCTAATGATTTCCTCTATAAAATTTAGCATCCACTCTTCGAAGAATGTTGCAGTTGGAAGGCCCATAACCCTGCTCAATAATGTCACTAGGTCATGGTAGTCTTCATAGAAATATCTCCTATAGAGCTCCTAGGGAACCTTTTTTGCACTTCCCCTCTTCTCCTTCATCCAATACTGGTTAATTAGCTTCTTGCACTTGAGGGCGTTGGCCTTCCACATGCTCTCAACATATTCCTTAGATGCTTCTTCCATATCATCAAACGTAGGTATATGGAAGGTCTACTAGTATGTTTTCATCCCTATCTACTATTCTTTTTGTGCTTTCCTAATAAGCCTCTCTATAGGCCATCATTAGTTTAGGAGATATGAGGGTAGGCAGGAAACCGATAGCCTTAGCCAATCCACTCCTTCTAATCCTTCTAGAATTTTCTATGGTGGGGTTGATGATAATCCTTTGTTTGAATTCATCAATGTCGGTGTGCCTCAAGTTAGTGTCTGAGATCTTGTCCCAGTCAGTGGTGACTTTTGATTTGAGTTCCTCTCCTTGGAACTTGTACTTCATTTGGTATTTGTCTTCTTTACCCCTGGGTGCTTTGGTTAGTCTCTTTCCCTTTTCTTTCTTTGTCAAAGCCTCTAAAGGTCCTGCAGCTAGTTCCATATATCTTGTAAACAAGGGATTAGTAAGCGCATTCGAGTGTAAACATCAGAATTGTTAGTAAAATCTTGCAAAAATGACGTTAGATCGAGTAATTCACTATTCAAGGGTCTTGACATTTCTTTCAGATCAACGTTAGCCTTTCGCTTGAGGAAGTTATGGCACTGCGGGCCCAGGGGTGCAGAATTCCCGAAGCTAGTAGTCATTTTGAAGGCAGTTGCAAAGGGACGAAAATCAGGGCACGGTGATCCGCATGGTTCCACCCGCATTCAAATTTTGGTCACAAGGTGGGTTCCATAGGTAGGTCAGGCTATTTTAACACGTGGGTCAAATTAGTTTTGAGGCTCTGGAGGCATTAAATAAATCACTAAGGCATGCGGGCCTAGGGCATGTGGATGTCAGAAGACTACTAGCTATTTAGAGCTCTATCATCTGGAAACAACTTTGGCAAGGCAATGTCCTGCATTGTGGGACCCATGGTCTTGGAGGATGACATTGTTTGTTCTTTGAAGCTTTCATCGTTAAACTGAGTGTGGGTCAGGAAGCATGGAGGGACGTTGGATGATCGCCATTCTAGATGGTGGGGAAAGGACGTCAACCTACATAGGGTAGCCCACATCATCAAACTTGTAGGAGGCTCTAGCATTGTTCATTTGTTAGCAAACTACTTAAAGGGAGGTAGTGGGGTTGGGCTCCACATAGCAGACTAACGGAGGTGGTCGGCCGTTTTAAGCGGCAAGACTAGGAAGGAATTTTGTGAGTGGCTACCCATATGGAGTAGCCTACAAAGTGTTTTACCCAAGTAATCATTTTCATTTCGAGGTCGATGGCAAAGGCAATGAGTGCAGGCTCTGCAAGGGAGAGGGATGGTCTAGTGGGGTTGTTTAGGATGATGAACCTAAAGCAAAAGCCTGCAAACAGAGGTCCATAATGAGGAACCCACCAAAGGGCCAACAATTGGTCATTTTTAGCATGAAGAACTGGATAGAGATGGTAGGGTTGGGACCCACGTGTCAGACAGACCTTAGGATTTTTCCATTTGGGAAGGGTTTTTTAAGTGGCGGAGAAAGGATAGTGAAAGTCCGCATTGGATGGTCCACCTAGAGCTTTCTGTAGTTAAGATAAATTGGCAGATGTGGTGATAGCAGGTTCCACGAGGTGGAGGGCTGGGGTAGGTCTGTCATTTTGAAATGGCATGTCATGAAGGGCAGTGTGGGTACATAAATCCACACTTGCGGACCCAAGGAAGTGCAAAGTTCTCGCTCCAACCTATGTTTTCTTTTAAGTTTGAAATGTGGCTGAGGGGGAGCGTCTTCCCACATATGTAGGCCTAGAGGAGGCAAAGGTTGGTTTCTTCAAGGTTTAGCATTTTAAGGAAAAGACAATGGCGGTTGATGCTATGTGGGTCCATAGGACATAATTTCCCTAGTTCAAGAACGGTCGTCAAGACCTCAAGTTCCATGCACGCTCAGTGAGCAATTTTCAAAGGATTTTGAAGTTCCAAAATATGGGTTTTGTTCATCTAGAGGTGTTCTAACTAGTTTTAAAGTTTTTCCTCTATAATTTCACAATTTTATAGCAATGAAGGAAAAAAAAAAAATGGGGCATGGTAGAGTTTCTACCTAGTGAACTTGTAGAATCTCGATGAAGATTTTGATGCTAGCAGACCTTAAGTGGTGGCAAGACTTCATGGGTGTGGGGGTGGTGATCACTGGAAAGCTTCTAACAAGTATTCTAAAAAAGTATAGGTGAAAATGACATGTCGATGAGAGTTATTTATAAAATTTTGTGCATTAAATTCCCTTTATTATTGTGGGTACAAAGGCGGCTAAGGTTGGTGAATGGGTATTTGAAATAGCAGTGGCAAGAACATCGTGGTCTGCAAGGTAGATAATGCTTAGGAGTTGGCCATCTAGTAGGTCAACAG
This sequence comes from Sequoia sempervirens, assembly GCA_007258455.2. Lineage (NCBI taxonomy): Eukaryota > Viridiplantae > Streptophyta > Pinopsida > Cupressales > Cupressaceae > Sequoia > Sequoia sempervirens. The sequence continues at coordinate 654,681,066 of VDFB02281492.1, forward strand.
TAAAAACAACGAAGGATGTTGTGGGTTCCAGTATGTGGGAGGACATTGTGAGATAGCCATTTAGAATAGTAAAGATGCCAAGGAATCCCACATAGGGCGGTCCGCAAGGGCAGACCCGTAGTGCCTGGAGGATGACAATTTCAAAATTTGAAGCCAGATATCTAATAGAACCCTGTCAAGGCCAAAGACTTGGAGATTTTGGAAATGGTGAAACTTGGCCAACTTGGGATAATACTTCTAAGAATCCTTAACCACTTAGAACTCAAAATAAGGGGCACAAAAAAAGAGGCAAAGGAAGAAGTGACCTAGCAAGGTGAAAGAGAGGGTCCTCATTCTGAACATGGTGTGTGTGCTATAGGCACAACAAATAGTGACTCTGTTGGAGAGCTCTCCGAAGTGTTCTAGGGGTAAATGCTCATTCAGAACCTAGAATCTCTGGTTTCGCAGACCAAGGGTCGGTTTCCAAAGGTGAATTAGGGGACTCAAAGGAGAACAAGATCCTTGGCTGAATCAAATCATGAAAGTGTCTCAAGAGTGTGTTTAGGTAGTGAATTCATTTCCTTTCTTCAGAAACTAGAGCAAATGATCGTTAATCAAACCAAACAAGCTATGGATCATCTAACTCCAAAATTAACTTGGACATTTCCCCACTGCTAGTCAGGCGTCCATAACCTCGACAGAGTTATCGTTGTGACCCCATGAACATTTCTCTACTACTAGTCGGGCATCCATAGCCCTGATAGAGTTGTCTGCACACCCACATGGTTGCTTGATTTTACCATTTCTTTATTTTCTTTCCTTTTGATATCCTTTTCAATAATATTTCTTTTTCTCAACCGTGTAAGCATTGAAGCTTATAGTGGGCTCAGGACCACAGTGGTCACTGAAGTAGACTTATGATTTTCACTTGTTAGGTCATCATAATAACCACTGTACAACTCTTTAGAAGCAATTAATGTATGTTTTGTGTAGGATCTAAGATGAAATGTGGTAAGATTCAACTAAGGGTCTCATTCTAGGTCAATTCAAAGTTTAGATAAGGAGACCATTCCATAGTAGCAATCAGAGACCAAGAGTTGAGAGTGAATAGTTATCCAAAGAACACTAAGAGTGAAAAATAGAGTGAATTGTTCATCAAGTTGAGAACAACCACCACATCAGAGAAGAAGAACACCCTCAGTGAAAAAAGATGGTCAGGAAACGAGCAAAGAAAAAATAAAACAAAGCAGCAAAACAACAAATCAAGAAAACCTAAACTAACCTATATATAGGTATTTACAGAGAGTTAGCTCAAACAAGCTCAGGAAAGGAAATAATACTTTAGGTGTTGCCTATTGATGGGCAATGAGACGTCTTCATCGGTTAATGTCTTGAGGTAGAAAGCATTATCTCCTAAGATTTCAGAGATTTGAAAGTGGCCAAGCCAAAGCTTGTCAAATTTGTCATGTCCCCCTTTCTTCTCATGGGCCTTGTCCCAGTATAGGACCAAATCAACAATTCTAAAAGCCTTTACTTTGGGTCGTCTATTGAACCATCTCTTGACCACACCCTAATGTTTGGAAAAAATTTCAATGGCATGGTCAAGTACTTCATCTAAGTGAAGTAACTCAGCTAAACAAGCTTCTCTTCGATCCCCTTCCTCATAGAAGGTGTTGATGAATTGGAGGGTTGGGATCTTGAGGTGAACCAAGAATATAGGCTCCAAGCCATAAACAAGGTTGAATGGGGAATCACCTAAAGTAGGATTATGGTGGGTACAATCTGCCTAAAGGGAAAAACAAAGTTGGGTGTGCTAGTCCTTGAGATTCCTATCAAGCAAGTTTTTGATGGAAGTGATTAATTTTTTGTTTGTGGATTCAGCTAGGCCATTGCCCTGAGGGTAATAATTAGATGAGAACTTGAGGGAAATTCCATATTCAAAGGCCCAAATAGAAAATTTGAGTGAAGAAAACATGGGGCCGTTATCACAAACCAGGGCATATGAGTAACTGAAATGATTTAAAAATCAACTTTCAAGAAAATTAATAACTACCTCTAAGGTGCATTGCCTACATGCAATAGCTTCTATCCATCTAGTACAATAATCAGAGGTGGTTAAAATGTACCTGTGACTCGCATATGATGGTGGGCTTACCGGACCAATGAAGTAACTTAGACCTCATTGCGGTAATGGTCTCACCTCGAGAACTAGTTGTAGTAGGACAACAATATTTCTTTCTCTAGTTGCAATGGTATGGCAGATGTGGCACATATGACCATGGCTATGTGCATCCTTGAAGACATTTGGCCAATAGTATCCTACTCACAGGATTTGATGAGCAGTGGAAGGACCAAATCCATGACCAGTGCCAAATTTGTCATGAAACTCTTTCAGTACACATGTTGCTTCTTCTTTTCTGAGGCACCTGAGGTAGACCCCTTCATGATTTTTCTTATATAATATGGACCCTCACATCATATAGTTGTTTCTTTTTAGATGAAGAGCACATTTTTGGACTGCTTGTAGATGAGGTGGGCAATTTTTGTTCAACAAGTAGTAGACAATGTCATCATACCATTCTCCAAGTGAAACATCCTCAAGCTAATATTGTTGGACTATAAACTCAGGTCCTACCTCAATTGCTGCTTCAACTATTGTTCGGGTGAGGGGTTTTCTTCTTACTAGTTTCATTGGATAGATTTCCATGTCATATTCTTGCAGCAGGGTCACCCAATTTGCTCTCCTTTCCCCTAGCTTATTCTGCATTAACAATGTCTTCACTGTTGGGTCGGGTACGATGGCGAACACTTTATTTCGCAAGATGTAGTGTTTGAACTTCTTTACTCCTCTAATGAGAGCATACATTTGTTTCTCCACATTGTGGTATCTTAATTCAACGTCCTTCAAGGGAGCACTCATGAAGGAAATTGGGTGCTCATTTCCTTCATTATCCTTTTGGGTTAAAATGTTGGAACTTGAATGATTTGAAGCAAATGAGTAAATATAGAAGGGCTTCAGATAATCTAGACTAACTAGTATCGGTATGTACAGGATCATCATGGAGAAAATAGGCCCTTAAGTGGCAAAAAATTCAGAAAAATCAGAGTTAGGAAATTTGATGTAAAAATTTGAATAAGTTATCTATATTATTTCAAAAATGTGTAAGAATAGAATCTGTAGCAAATTGAATGAAATTTCTAAACTACTAGGTTTGTTTAAAAAATAAATCTATTTGGTGAAAATTTGAAATTTCAATGCACTGGTACTTAAATTTTAGGGAAAAAATAAGTAGGTTTTTGTCTAACCACCTTAACCACAATAAAATGAAAATATTCTTTTATAATATTTTAGATATATGTAGAGGACTCATGCACCGATGTGATGCATATTTTTTGTAATTTTTTTCCAAATAAATAATTAATTATGAATTTTTTATTACAACTTTTAAAAAATAATAAAAACTCGTATGTCTGACCACCTTAACTTGGTCAAAACTTCATGAAATTCACTTTTTATTTTTTTAATCCTATAGTATGTGAAACATAGAATGTGACAGTAATTTATTCAAAAAATGTGATATTGTTTGAAAGCTATAGATGTTTTTCAATCAGCCTATCAATAACTTTAGTCATAATTTGAATAGAAAATGAATAATAATTGCTTATTAAATTCAAAGTAATGAATAATTTATATTGGTGGGAAGCTGAGAATCTCTTTTAAAAACCCTTTTTCGTTTCAACAATTTTGGGTAAAAAAATAGTCATCAACCACATACCCATCATATTGCCGCTTTTTGGCCCATCATGATCTTGCACATACCCGTATAGGTGCATCAACAATAGCTTTCTTGATTTCCTTGAAGGCTTGCTTTGCCTCTATAGTCCGCTCAACTTTGGGATCCTATTTCAACACTCCATTGAGCGGCTTAACAATTTTGGCGAAGCTTGTAATAAATTTTCTAACAAAGTTTATCTTTCCAAAGAAAGACTTCAGCTCTTTTGTCTTGCCTAGTAGCTGAATCTTCAAGAGGGACTAAATGTGCTCAAGGTCTATTGATATCCCATGCTCTAAAATAACATGCCTGAGCAACTTTCCTTCAGTGACACCAAAGATACACTTCTTCAGATTAAGTGAAATCCTGAATTCTCTACACCTTTGAAAATTTTTACATAGATCATAAACATGATCACCTCCTCTCTCTGAGAACACCGTGAGATCATCAATGTAGATGATGATGCATTTCCCAATAAAATCCTTAAAAGCTATGTCCATCGCACGTTAGAAAGTAGTGCCAACATTGATGAGCCCGAACAACATTCTCTTGTATGCAAATGTTCACCACTTAGTGGTGAAAGTTGTCTTGTGCTCATCTTCATATTGCACTTTAATGGTGAAAGTTGTCTTGTTCTTGTCTTCATATTGCACCATGACCTGATTCTATTTGGAATACCTGTCTAAGAAGGACATCATTTGTGAACCATTGACAATCTATAGTACCTCATCCAATTAAGGAACTAGATAGTTGTCCTTTTCTGAAGCTCTATTCAGATTGCGGAAATCCACACACAATCAGATTTCTCATCTCTTTTTCCTAACCGAGACCAAATTGGCCACCCATGTGGAGTGCCTAACTATAAATATGACTCTAGTTGATAGCATCTTTTGTACTTCCTTGTAGATGATAGGATCTAGTAATGCATTGATGGGGTGTTGCCGCTATCGAAATGGTCGAACATCTGGATTAAAAGGAATAGTGTGTTTAATGATGGAGGTATCATAAGTCTTCAAATCTTCATAACTCCATGTGGCTACATCATGATACTTCTACAAAGCATCAATGATCCCTTTCTTTTCTTCTGGTGTGCATACCTTACCAATAAACACATTCTTAATTTCCTTAGTTGTTCTGAGGTTGTGAGTGTCGCATTGGTTGTTTATGGAGTCTTTCTTTTCCTGATGTTCTTGGTCTCTAATTTGATCCAGATCGAATATACATTCAAGCTGAACCATACCCCTAGGAATGGTGTTCGTTTTGAGGTTGATGACTCTTTTATGTCTAGCTCAACTTCTTCAAGCTCAGCCTCATTAATTACCTAGGTTGCAAATATATCGAAGTTGGTGATAAAATCCAAGATACACTTGTCATCATTAAACAACTGAAAGTGGGAGATGTTTGGCATGGACGGAGTGGAAGTCAGCTCAACGGTGAACTTATTAAGGAACTAGATAGTGACAATGGTTGAAGAATACTTGTTGCTTGAGCCAAGGCATCAGCAGTATGGTTTTGGGATCGAGGGATCAATTGAATATTGAATGCATCTAAGATCTCTAACAAATCCCTAACCCTATGCCTATAATTTTCTAGTCTTCAGTAATGGCATGAATATAATTTTCTAACTTGTTTCACTACTAGCTCTAAATCACAAAAGACTTGCAATATTTTGACCTTTTTCCTTAGAGCCATTAAGAGGCCATGAACTAATGCCTCATACTCTACTATGTTGTTCGTATAATAAAACTACAATCTATGAGCAATGAAGTAAGTCTTACCTGTGGGGATGATAAGTTCAAATCTGGCCCTCACTCCCTACTTTGATTTGGATCCATCGAAGCATAGTATCCAAAACTTGGAAGGTTCTTTAACCTCGGGGCCAATCATGTATTCATTTTTTCTTAGTTGCACATCAGTATCTACCATTTCTAGAACGAAGACTAACTCATCATGATGGAGGGTAGGTTGCTCTATTAGTAGCTCCTTTGGAGGCATGACTTGTCCTTTGATGTGCTTTATTTCCATCTAACATAGGTAGCATTTGAGTGGGCAACATTATGGACTCTGCACCAGTTAGGCAGCAAAAGCTCTTGAAAGTCCATTCTAGCTCCTAGACTAAGCTGATCTTGTATGCATTTTTCCATGAAATCTTGGAAGCCATCTAACAGTCCTAAGTTTCCATCATTGTAAGATTCATCCTTGTCCAATTCCACTAGCGTTTTTGTGCTCTAAGGTTCATGTGCTAGATTGGTGAGAGGACTGCACTATACTAAAAGGACCTTAGTAAATTCTTCTTCTTGGAATTCTGATTCTTCTTGGTATGCCATGAGAGAGTAATTTCCTAGCTCATTTTCAGTGAACACCTCATTGGTGTTGTTTTACTTCGTGATCATGAACTACCTGTGGGGTTCTCAGTTGATGCGAATATGATTTGGCAATCCCTTCCATGGCAGCCATAAGTGGGAAAAATCAATTGGAGCATACTCATTCAATTCCTAGGTGAAGTCTCCCCCTAGTATTGTGCCATACGTATCGTGGATATCAACAACTTGAATATCAATTACTTGTTGCACTCTTGGATTTGCAACAATCTGCATAGGAATTCGATTGATTTCTCTAACTATGTTTACTTCCATTTTTTCCAATTGAGTTACCTTTCTTCTAGAATGAGAGGGAACTATTCCTAATGCTTTGCAAACATCGAGTGACATGACATTGGCAGATGCTCCTGAATCAAGCAAGCAATTGTGCAAGTTATTCCCAAATATTCCAATTTTCGTGAGGAAGGGTGGCATTTCTAACTTCCCTAGGAACAAACCCATAGGCGTATTAGCCTGGGCTACCTAGTTTTTATCCTTCTCATTTTCCTTTTCCTTGGTTTGCACTTGAATTTTCTCTTTAGGAGGTTGTTTTCCAGTTTGTTGATTTGCAGGGACATCCTTCTTTTTACTTATGATCTCCTGAATTATTGGTTCATGTGAGGGATCTTCAAAGGAGACTCTCTTGGATGGTATCTCTTGTGTCACCTTGGAGGAAGGGGTCCCATTAATCACCCTAAAGAAGGCATTCCTAATTGTAGGAACCTTAAGTAATTCAAAAGTAGACAAGCTGATTTTGACATTCTTAAACTCTTCAGCAACATACTCTCTCATTTGCTCAATTTCAGCCTTTAAGGCTCTACCTATGGAGGAGCCAGTTGGTTGGTTTTGCATTTTGTTTAGCTATTTTTTTTTGTTAAAATATTGGGTGGGAATGTAAGGATAGCTTGGATTGTTATTGGTATTAGGACTAGGCAGAGTGTTGAAGTTATTAGGCAGAGTGGAAGTACTAAAAGGTCCCCCTTCTTGCCTATTTCTTAAGTTATATGGAGAGGCTCTCTAATGGAACATTTGAACTTCATCTTCATGAGACTCTTCTTCATCTACTGGACCATTATCTATTGAAGTAAAAAGTTGAGATAAAGCTTCCTCATTACTTACCTATTTTACTTCTTCGTGCTTCGGGGAGGCAACCTCACTTTCAGGTTCGTTGCTCTCACTTTACGAAAATGGGGCTTGATTGACCACGAGCATTGAGGAGTCATAGGGTTCCAATGGGAATATGTCTCTACAACTCGCAGTATCATCAATGTTCTGGACCTCCACTTGAAAGATGTTCACAACTGTGAGGAACTCGGGGAAATCTAGCTCAAAGTGCCTATTTGTTTTATGGATCTGGCACCATCTGAATAAGGAAGCCTCTGTGAGATATACTCCACTTGTCTTCTCCACACTAGCAAGATGATCAAGAGGAGTGGGAACACCTCCATTGTTTGGCCTTGTATTCCATTTTTTATTTTGTCTTTAGGAAGGTCTTCTTTCAAAATTCTGATTGGAGCTCTTCCTTTGTTCATAATTTTGTCCAAACAACGTACCCACTTCCTAGTTATCCTTGTTGCCTCGATTGAAGTTGGCCTAAACGCTATGTTGAGAGGCCTCCAATTGATTATTTTGGTTTGTGAGATGAGTCATCTCTGTGGAAATTTTTCTAATCATCTATGTCAGCTTATCTAACCGATCTTTCTCAGCATTGCTTGGATGTGTTGTTTGGTTTTGGAGAAACATAGGTTGTGTTGTTCGTTGATTCTGCTAAGCGGGCGGGAATTCAGGCCCTTGTAGATATAGTGGCACCTGGGGTTGTTGTGAATAAGCTTGCTACTATTGGGGCTACAGATAATGAGGCACGAGAGGTGCTTGATTCATGGGTTGTCCTGGGTGAGGAACTATGGGTAGCTATGGAACTTGATTCATGAGATCCATCTGGTGTTGTAGATCTTGAGTGAGCCCTTGAATCTGCATAGGATGGGAAACCTATCCTAAAGAAGGTAGCGAACCTAAAATATTCTACCCCAAGTTGGTGCTGGCTATAACTGCCTTGACATAAGCATCCACCAATTGGATGGTGTTGGGTTCATTCTTTTCACCAATGTTGTAGTGAAGTTGTCTAAGGCAGTATAGTAGGTAGGCAAGACAATGACATCATTGAGCACATATGGAGCTTGTAACCTCATGTATTCCTGATGAAACTGATTGTTGAAGGAGTTGATTGGTTCATTGACCTCTCTACGAATGGACATAAACTAATATAGTTTTGAGAGCTGATCAGAATCTTCTATTTCCTTAAGAAGGAATTCTTCAAAAGGTCCCAAGTAGTGATTGATCCTATAGGAAAATTGCTATACCAATAGAAAGCTTCCTCTCCCAAAGAATAAGGGAAAATTTTGCATGCCACATCCTTGTGATCAATCTGCATATCTTTCAGCATTGTTTGGAATATCTTAATGTGCTCTTATGTTTTCCTCTATGGATCTCAAGGATGAAACTTTGTAAAAAAGGTTTTTGGGTTCTTGGTCATGTCATGGTAAGCATTGAATAGAAACAGAGAGGGGTTGTTTCCTAGTCAATCCATGAGGGGAGGTGGTGGTGGTATTTGTTGTTGAATAAGAACTTAGGAGTGCACAAGGGCAGCAACAGCTTGGATTGTGACTTGGAATTGAAAGGGAGGGGTAGGGGCAGTGTACGGCTTTGGGAAGCAAGGAGTTGGGAGGCATTTTGGGATGACTAAGTGGAAGAGGTGCAGGTGGAAGAGGAAGGATGAGTGTGTGGCTGATGGAAGGAGGATGGGGGTGAATTAGATGAACTAGATGAAGAGGATGAGGCTAAGCCTGATCTTTGAGTCCTTCTAGCCCTTGTAGAGGGCTAAGTTCCTGAAACTCCCCTTTGTTGAGTGTGGATCTTAGAACTCTATGGAACCTTTCAAGGGAGGATGATCCAATTCGATCCATCTTAACTCAAAATTCCCTCCTTCTAGCGCCAGTTCTGTTGATGGGTGTTTTTGCACCTCTCAACACAGGCAGAACATAAATGCTCTACCTCTCTTGAAAGGCAATCCACTACAAACAAGTTGCAAAAAATTACCCCAAGGTCTCTTGGGTGTCAGGTCATGGCATGCTTGGAATAATTTAGTTGGTTCAATGTGGTTTTGTTGGTAATCACAAGGCATCCTAATATAAGTTAAGTTGGAGGGAATTGTCTCTTTGAATGGAGTTTGTAAGATTTCTAAAGTGTTACTCTATTGCTATAAGTTTAGGACAACCGTATCAAACTTCACTTTGATCTTCAGATTTGGCTTTACAATGTGCAATGAACTTTATCTAAAGTCACTATTTAAAAGAAAATTCAAAAGGGAAAGGAAGGGAGTAAGTTCCTAGACCTAAAATAAATGATGAACAGTGAAAATGGAGGATGTTACAGTGGACAACCTTCCTAAAACTAAGTCCCACTTAACCAAATCAGCTCACAATCTCATGAAACTAGTGCAATCTTCTAAGGTATGCAGATTTACACCATTCATTCACCATAAAGTGTGAACAAAAGATAGAATTTAAGTGCAACATTTAAATAATGTTTCGACTAGCTTTACACTATAGTTTATCATCAATAAAAGAATTTAAAGGATGAACAAGGAAGGGAATCAACACATTAGAATCATTCACCATCAATGAACAACATTAAATAATCTATTAAAGCATGCTAACACATAGAACAACAAAGTTAATCTACTTAAATTTACTAACTATGAGAAGAAGAATCATGCAACATGCAAAGGAACTCAAGAATCCACCAAAATCAATGAATTTCTATTAGAATTCTAGCAGCATGTCTTTACAACAACTCAACTCTCTCTTGAAAATGAGAGGATACCCCCTATTTATAGTGTCCAAAAAACAAAATGAATGGCCAAGATTTAATCTCATTGTGTGGCCAAGATTCACTATAAATTAGGGTTTCACCTACCCCCAAATATTTTACAATATAAATTTACTTTTTGTACTCTAGCCTATTTTGTCTTCTTGTGGGTAGCACTATAGCATTTTGTCTTTTAGCAAATTTCTCTTTGTTGTAGCTAGACTATGAGGAATTCATCATCAACTACTAGATTTCCTTCATGCTTCTTCAAAGTAGCGTATTCCAAAAACTTTCTAATCAATGCTTGAAGTTCATTCCACTCCATTATATCAGATTGGAGCATGTAGAAGTTTAATTTCCTAGACCTATCGGTAAGTACATCCAAATCCCTATCACATTTGGGAGTATGATTTATCACCTGCTCAGATTGAGTGAAGGCTCGTGTAGCAAAACCCATGAAATCTGGCGTAAGTGCATTTGTGGTTTCGTTCTCCATCTTTTTATGGAAGTGCAACTTTATCTTCTCTGGGTCCATCTCAATAGCGGGCATGTCAAAATTTATCATTAGCTTCAGATACTCTTCACAAGCTGTCCTGATTTCTTTGACCCAATCAATATCAATCTCCACTTCATGGAGCACCTGTTCCAATATTTCTTTCCTGTGGTCAAGAACTAGCTTCCATGTCTCGACAAGCTAGTGATCACCTTTTGCCAATCTTAGCTCCTTTTCCCAAGATTTCTCAAGCATCTTAAGGATAGCCTCAAGTTTGGGATATGTAATCCTGTACAACTCTAGGAAGTTAGTACAAAATTTTCTTGTGCCTTCAAGCTATTGTTGCACCTCTAAGAATTTATTTTTTTTCCTGACAATGCGACCGATGCCCATATTCCCATTATAAATTACTTGTATGAACAATCCTCTATAGCCTTCATCTAGTTCTTTCTCCTTTCAATTTTTTCAATGTTGTCTTTAGATAAAAGCTATGGAAACGATAATGATGTGGTAGGAAGTTCTTCAACAGAGGACCATTACTATATGTAGGCTATCAAATTCACCACTTGTGCTTTTACTTCCTCCTTATATGTCTTGTCCTTATGCATTTGGTGCACAATGGTGGTGACAGATCCCTAAAGTTGATCAATTTTCTACTCTGTTGTGGTTGTTCCCAAATCAATGGTTGAAATATTATAGCTAACTCCTCCTTCCACCACTGGAGTAGTTATTTGTATAGTCTTGGATCTTGAAGCGTCCATTGTCAGGTGGGATTTGACCCTCAGTTTCTTTTCCTTCTTTGTGCTTATATGTGCCCAGGCTAGAATGGCTTCCAACTCTTCCTTCAGATCCATGAGCGTAGGGGTCTTCTTCTCTAATTTGTTTTCCATCCATTTAAGCATTTGGGATTCCCCTTTCAGTGATTCATGATCACCTTCTTCTTTTTAGGTATGTTGAATTTCCATTTCTATGTTGCCCATAGTTTTATATTTTACCTTTTCTTCCTATTCTTCATCTGAATCTTGAATGAATATTGTTTCCCCCTTAGAGGTTCTCTCTTCCTCTTCTTGTTGCACATTCTCTTCATAGTGCTCCACCTTCGAGCTTTCTCTTATCCCAGGATCCTCTTCAAGATTTTCTTCTTCTTTCTATTCCTTTTCCTTTTCTTCTTGCTCTCTTAAACGAGGAATTTCTTCATCATGTTCGGGGCTCTTACCCTGCTCCCATGTTTGAGGTTTTCTACCTACCTCCATTTCTTTTTTTGTTTCCTTCTCTTCATCAGACGACTGCTCTTTAACTTCTTCTCTAACATCCCCGAGTTATTGGTCCAACTCCTCCTCGAGCTTTGGGTCAAAGGTTTCCACAATATACTTTGTGCCTAGTTCCTCAACATCTTTAGAGGATTGTGTTTCCTCCTCTTCTTCCTCATGCACCACTTCATCAATTACTAGGTGTTGATGCTCAGGATGCTTGTGATAATCATCCACTTCCTCCTCCATATCTTTGGTTGCTTCCCTTTCTTTCCTTTCAAAATCCTCAGAGATTTGCATTTTTGCTTTCATTTCCGATGGCTCAGTTTGAGGAGTAGGGATGGGAAGGTCGATGACAACTTGTGCTAGGGCAAGCTGCACTGCAGGATTCATGAATACTCTAGTCAACTCCATTGGTATGTTCTACATGTGCCTAGAAAAGGATTCAAGGAGCGAGAGGGTAGGAATTTGAATTGTTGCAGTGGCTAGTGGGAGGGTTGTTGATGGAGACATAGAAGAAAAAGAGAGTGAAGAAGTTGTGGAAAAGGAAGAATCTACCACCAAGATGGGTGCAATGGGAAAAATAGAAGCAAGGTGGACTAAAATGTCCACCACAAGTTTAGAAGAAGCAACCATTCCTTGAGAAGGAGGTGGAGGAGCAATAGTAGTGGCAACAGTAGCAGCGATGACTGTGAAAGCAAAGGTTGAAGGTGGGGACCTTGGCTGCTTAGTCTCTTCTTCCTATCCTTTATGGAGCAGGTCCTCCTATATAGTGGGAATCTCTGTGAAACTGCTCGACTTCTTCAATTTCTTGGAAGGTTCACCTTCTGACGCTTTCCTTGAATACACCTTATACCTAGGCTGACGCTCAGTAATTTCTTTCTTTTTTGTGTACCTGGTGGCTAGAGGGGATTTTGAAGTTCCCCAGATGGGGTAGCAGCTATGGAGGTGCTTTCGGTTTCACTCTTGGGTTCATCCTCGAGCTCGCCATATGTTAAAGTAGCTCCTTGAAGCTTCAATTGAGTAATCTACCCATCAATCCATTGTTTCCTCCTTGCCTCTATAGGCTTCATCAGAATGTCGAGGTCATTGACCTCTTCCTCATTCCAATCAACTAATGGCAGTGGTAGGTTGGCCACAACATCATACCTTAGATCAATTACCATGTTCTCATCTTTAACAATTTGGTCTGGTACTAGAAACAAGTTGATCATTTTAACAAAGTATGCAGTCATGCACATGTAATGTCTCATGCAAAATTCTTTATCATCTCTACAATTGGCCCATAAGTTCTCCACATTATGGAGGTAGGCATACTCTTTACCAACCATCTTCTTCAATTTTCCATATGGATCCATCTGTGGCCTAGAAGTGTGCAGCTCCAAGTTGTACTCATCCAACTCCTTATTAGAATATTCCACACACTAAGATGCAGGGATTGCATACATTCGTTGGCCAAGTGTAAGGGGATAAGAAATATTAGGCCTGTGTTTGTCACTTAGTAGTGTGGGAGCATGCTGCAATTGCCTTGAAAGCTCAAGCAGTACCAATCATCCATTTGGGTACCTGGGTAGCTTATATGGTCTATCTTAGAATCCTTCAATTCTGATGTACGTGAACTTGGGGAACTGGATGAACATAAATCTAAACCATCAGATGTAGGCATTAGCACTGTGGTTGACTCTCCTCTTGAAGTTACCTCCAAACAATTTGATTATGTGCCCTATGAAGGCATCGTTGACTTTGCAGTAGTCCCTCTTGAAGTTTCTAAATTGAAGTTGTGGGTACCTATTGTAGACCTTCAATTCTCTTCTCGGAGTTTGGCTTGGTGCTACAACATTCCTCTGTATTGATTTTGATCAACTAATAGGTAGACCAAATACAAGGTCATATAGAATTGTGAAATTTTCTTCACTGCCACAAATTGTTCATGTAAGCAGCTACTGATCATCCCTACCCAATGGAATTGGATCTTTCCCCTGATGATTTCCTCTATAAAATATAGCATCCACTCTTGGAAGAATGTTGTAGTTGGAAGGCCCATAACCCTGCTCAACAAGGTCACTAGGTCATTGTAGTCTTCGTAGAAATTGCTCCTATAGAGCTCCTGGGGCACCTTGTTTGCACTTCCCCTCTTCTCCTTCAGCCAATATTGGTTAATTAGCTTCTTGCACTTGAGGGGGTTCATGTAAATTATTCATGTTCCATTTTATATTTTCTATGTACACAACTGAATTCCTCACTTGAACTAGGTTCTTTAGCATTATGTGTAGACTCGCCTTTCTATTTTGCTAGATACTGCAAGATACATACCAACAATTGCAGTGCACTATAAATCAAACAAGAGGATAGTCTCCAACAATAGTGTACATTTCCATCATCATGAAATGTTGTTATTCTTTATGGTAAGTGTATTGCTTCTCTTTCCCTCTTTATTTCCATGCATATAGAATCTCCACGATTTCTAATTTGCTTTCTTATCATTTTTTATATGTGAGATGTAATCGTGGTATTAAATATATTTTCCTTATAAATTATAGAATTGTTTAAATTTTGTAATTTACATATTGCTTACCAATAAAACATGTTCAGCTCACCAAAGTTCACATTTCCCTTCTATGTAGCTATATCCCAGTCAAATCATTTTAGATTGCAGCTACATTCTATTTATATACAAGGTGTACAGATCTCTAAAATGCTAAATAGCTTTATGATTGCATGCTTGCATAGTTTATGGCCTTCACCTATATTCCATTTGTATACAATGTAAGGCTATACATCTTTTATTGCATTTCTTAGTTCACAACTCCATGTTAATTTCTTAAAAATGTATAGCATTGATTTCAACTCAACAAATTTTCTCAGGTGCCAAAGCATTGCTTTCACCATTGATCAAAGTGGTGGACAATTAATGTTTTTTCTTGGGGGTTTGGTAAGAGCTCATGAGGTGCCATGACCCAATATGGTAGGGTGGAGAGCATGCCTTCTTTTTTGTGTTCATACTACAATCCATTGCCTGCACAAGGTATGCCTACATTTTATTTAATTATTGTGTTCTACTATAGCTGCATTGCATATTATTTGTTATAAATTCTACAAGTCTTTATATTTTTTTTATTTTTTTATTTTCTACCAATGGTACGTGTTTATTGCACACTAAAATTCACATTATCCTTTCATGTTTGCAGAGCATACTCAACAAAAACAATCCTCCTTCATGGATCTTTTCATGCCATTAGATCTTGTATAAAGTCAACAAGGGCTGAAATGTTGCTTTCACCATTGATCATAGTGGTGGAGAATTTTTTTTTTCTTAGGGTTTTGGTGAGAGCGTATGATGCTCCATGACCCAATATGGTAGGGTGGAGATTAGGCCTTCTTTTCTTGTCTTCATACTGCATTCCACCACATGCACGAGGTATGCCTATATTTTATTTATTTCATCCCTTCCATTACAGGTGTATTGCATATTATGTATTATAAATTATACAACTCTTTATATCTCTTGACTTACATATTGTCTATCAATTACATATACATTCACTAGTACACTAAACTTCACATTTTTTGTTATTCTTGTAGAGCATACTCTAACCATAATGTGGATTTTGATGATCTTATATAAAGTCAACAGGGGTTGAAACATTGCTTTCACCATTGATCATAGGTGATCCCACAAAGCTGGTTTACAATTTCTAGGAGGAACTGATTTTTGCTGAAATCACATATTTTTAGAAAATATAATGATTTAAGCCTTAAAAGGTTCCATTTAAAGAATTCCAATTGAAGAGGGTTTTATCAAACTACCTTAAATCAGACCCCCTTGGATAGAACCCTGCTAGTTTAAATAAACCATAACTATAATAGAGTCTCCTTTACACTTATCAAAATGCTGATAAAAAACCACTTTTGATTTACCTTTTGGGGGATCAAATGAATTGATTTAAAAATTATTTTTTGCAAGTATGTAGTCCTTATTATAAGCTTCCCAAAAAGTATAATTTTAAATAAATTTAATTTAATTATTATATTTATTTTTTATTTCTCGTGAATGTAGGTTTTTCACCGAAAATCAAGCTCTATGTTCTGCACATGTGGAAAAATAGCAGATTATTAAAAAAAAAATTAAAAATATTAGTGCACTAGATATTGAAGTCCTTGATCCAACAAAGAAAAACAAATTGAATTTCAATACATACAAAAAAAGTTACGCGTTATACGGTCATGCTATGTCTGAATTATAATTGGTTTGAATTTGAAACTTGATTAAAGAAAAAATATTCAATAAAAGGCTATCTAACCAAGTGGAAGCACTAGATATCAGAGTTATGAATCTAAATTTGAAAGAATTATAATTTTATCCTTCATGGAAAAAAAGTTATGCGTTATACAGTGAGCGTCACTTTTTAAAAATGTTGTTTTCTGAAAAAAAACTAGTTTTCGAGGGAGATGGAAAAAGAAGTGCAATATGATTCCAAATATTTAAAAAAAATATATATTTAGAATCTATAGACAAAATGTCATGAAACTCTAGTTTGCATCATCTTCAAATTCCTCACAGTTTAGCCGCTATAGGTGCCCGAAAGTGAAGATTTAGTTAAAAAAGAATATTTCAATGTCCAGTTTGGTGAGAGCGCATGACGCTTCATGACCCAATATGGTAGGGTGGAGATCATACCTTCTTTTCTTGTCTTCATATTGCATTCTGCCACATGCCTAAGGTATGCCTATATTTTATTTATTTCATCCCTTCCATTACAGTTGCATTGCATATTATGTATTTTAAATTATAGAACTCTTTATATCTCCTGATTTACATATTGTCTATTAATTAAAGATGATCACTACACTAAACTTCACATTTTTTTGTTATTCTTACAAAGCATACTCTAGCCATAATGGGGATTTTGATGAAGTAATGTGTTAGTGACTGCAAAATCAGTCACAATGGTCAAATAAACAATTAGATCCTCATAGACTATATATTAAGTATAATAAGGAATATTCATTTCACCATTGATCAGAGTGGTGAACGATGTATATTCTTGCTCGGGGGTTTGGTGAGAGCCCATGAGGCTCCATGACCCAATATGGTAGGGTGGAGAGCATGCCTCATTTTGTTGTGTTTCATTTTATATTTCCTATGTGCAGATCTCTATGTTTCTGACATAAGATTCAGACAAGATCCATATGTTTCATAGGCTATATATTGAGTGTAATATTAAAGATTTCTTTGAACATTGATTACATTGAGACAACAATCTCTACATCCAAAAATTTTACATGTAATCTTTTGAGATATATTTCGATCCCATGTAAAGTCAACTTCCCAAACAAAATGAAAAAATGTAGTTCAAAATTAACATCAACAGAATCGCATGGATGTAATTATCCCTTTATTGTTATGGTTGTCCATGACTTATGCAAATATACTTATTTGACAATTGTATCTCCTATTACAAATCAATAATATTATAAGCTTTCAGATAATTCTATTATGCTTGACATTAGCATATATACAAATCTATACATTGGGGTGATAAGATATAACAACACAAAATCAATGTTCCAACTAAAACTTACAATATATACTGCCATTTGTTACGTGCAGATATCCACACACCCTCTACTCTCTCTCATATTGCATTCCAGGCATTTGTACTCCCCTTCGCCTATTGGCTCATCGTTGCATGTCACTACATACAACTGCTAGTATTATATTGATTGTGTATATGAATAAATTTACTTGTTTTTAATAGAACTATATTGATTAGATTTCCAATATGTATGAATATAAAGACTCATATATATATAATGTCCTTCAAAAATAAATTACAAAAAAATATTATTTTGAAAAATTGATCAAATTAGAATGTCTTGTAGATGGCGAATGTTGAATTGTGGTTATATATATATATATATATAATGTCATTCAATGTCCTTCTAAAAAATTTAAAAATTTATTATTTTGAAAAATTGATCAAATTAAAATGTCTTGTAGATGACGAATGTTGAACTCTAGTCACTTAAAAAAAATATTATTTTGAAAAATTGGTCAACTTAAACATTAATTTAAGTAGTTTTGATTATAACTAGAGTCTCATCCATTAAAAAATCGTTATTGTCCATTAATATTTTGAAAGATATTTTTTTTTTATAATAGACCTATATTTTTAATAATAAAAATTAGGGGAACAAAATTTCTTTAAACTTTTGTGACAAATTGAAAAGGTTAAGGAAATCAAATTGCTTGTCTTTATAGTTGTTTGCCTTAACTTTATTTTGCACTGTGGAACTTTCATTGACCAGTTAATGCTCACTTAAATATGGAAATCTTTTTACTAATCGTAGTTTACTGGTTTCTGCATAAAATTATAAGAAAATTCAGAACAAATTTAATTATAAATAAACAAGCATTAGTTATAATTGTTTTTTTAATGAGGGACGTGAAAGACCCGCCACAAGTGAACGTAAGTCTCTACCCACTAAAAGCCAATAATTGTCATTAAAAATACTGTAAATTTTTTTTCCTTGCTTGACTTGACTTTTGTTGGCCGCCACTTAAAAATTCCAGATATTATTTGGCATATAAGAAAATTCAGAACAAATTCAATTTCTATTTCATGAACTATTGGCCACACAAATAATCATCTAATTTTTAAAATGAAAAATAAAATTAATTGACCGTTGACGGGCACGAAGGATAGGAATGATGGCCATTGGCCACATAAATAAATACTCATCTAATTTTAAAAATGAAACAAATACTCATTGACCGTTGACGGGCTCACTGTTAAAAATAAACCTCCAAAGATGATCATTTGTATTTCTCTTGTCTCGTCCACTTTTATCATTTGACTGCAACTTCTTATTCAAAGTTTTGGGCAGCGTACAAAATGCTTATCGCAAAGACAACACCAATTCAGACCATTCTTTATAAGATAATTTACCATCAAAAGTTTTGTGAATGTATGAACGTAAGATGATTACAATTTCTGTCTGCCTTACAACAATCTTAGATACCTAAAATCTAATTTTATCCGATCACTTCTAATTTAACCTGATTTAAGTAATTAATCTATCTATGATCTTTATCTTATATCTTTTTGTCAAATATTTAATTAATTTATTCATTATCTTTTATTTTAAAGGGGTAAATGCTTTTAATTTGGAGTTATGAATCTAAAAGACCACAAATGGGGACCTCATTCCCAATTTAAACATTCAACAATAACACCTTAATGGCAAGAACAACACCGAAATGGGGTTTGAAAAAAAAAAACACCCCAATGGGGTTTGAACCTTAATGGCAAGAACAACATCGCAACAACTTAACCATCACACTATGCCACTATTGGTAGTTTATCCATTTCCCTTATTCCAAAATCCTCCAACTAAATTAATTAGTTAATTCCTAATTAAATAATAAATTTAAACGAATTAATCCTATTACTTTTTTCTCTAATATATAATTACACTTTATCTTTCAAACTTTGTCCATTTTATCCCAGTCATTGAATTCATTCGCATGGATCACAATCTAAACTTGTCATCATGTGAGAAGTGTCCTTACATGACTAACTAAGACCTTGTTTACATGCATTGAATCTAGACAATTTCCAAAAGTCAAACTAACTTTTCATCTCATTCGTTCATTTCATATCACACTTCTTAATCTTAACCGTTCACATAAAGATGTTTCCCTAATCAAATCCTAAACCTAGCTCTTATCCTTCATGTAACACTTGTCACATGAATACAACTTTTGATCCAAGCTCTAATCCTCATTCAATCTTAGTCATCCATTAATCAATCTATCTTGACTTTTGATTTCTTTCTTGAAAACTATATAAATGAGACGCCTCTCACCTCATATATCAACAAGTATGATGTATCCATGTAAATGAGTACCTTGTATACTTTGTTATTGTCATACATTATTAATAGGTAGCTACAACCATAACATTATTAGTATGCATACATGTTTCTACTTTAGTCATCACCAAAAACTCCTCACATGTGGTAGCATACATAAACATAATTTCAATTCTAACTACTTGTGGTACCTTGTGTCATCTTTTAGAACATTAACCCACTTGTAAATAGTGCCACATAAATTCAATTTTATTGTGAGTTCTCTTGCATCACTATGTATGCTTCTAGCAAACATTAATTATATAAGTGATTATGATTCCTTCTTCTAGATTAGTTATGGTAGCTATCATAACACCACCACATATTAAAAAACTATGTATGCTACATTGTAACTTATTGGACCACACCATTGCCACATTTTATTCAATATACTTTCTTTAGTGAAATGCCATTAACTCATCACATTTTATTGCAATGCACTTTATAGGTAAACCCATCCTACAAGGACTCTTTGAAGGGAAATATCACTAAAATTCTAGCATCCTCCCATGTTATATTTAATACACTAGAGATTTTTGTATTTCAACTTAATAAGTTAACCTCATGCTCAAGAATGGGATAAGCCCATCTCATCGTTGTATCACACAAATTTAACAATGCTTATAAATTTTACCTAAGAATCAACAACATTTAACTAAGCATCAATTTTATCTACTTTAACTTTCCTACAAGTTTAACCATCTCCCTAGTAATATAATGATATTGAACTTCAATAATATGTTTAGTCATAACATGATAAAAATGATTGTTAGCAAGAAACAATGCACTCTCTAAATCAAATTTCATCACTATATGACTCAAAACTCGTACTATTAATCAACCTGTTCAACCACATTACTTCCTTACAAGCATGTGGTGTAGTTATATATTATATATTAGAACTAGATAGGGTGGTTATATATTATCTCTTATTCATTTGACTCAATGCTTCAAGAAACAAAATAGAAACATAATCATTTGTAGACCTTTGATTATTAATATTTCTAGCCCAATTCAAATCTACAAATCCATGTACACTCAAAAATTTTCCAACATCATAAGTACTATCATATATCAAGAAATGAACCGAAGAAAAATGGAGTGGGAGGAAAGCCGACTTATTTTCCTTGGGTCATTCAATAATTTCCTAGGAATCCTAATTGGATTTACCATCAACCTCAAAGGTGAGTCAATTTTCAACAAGGAAGACCTAGGAGGGGCTTTTCTAAGCTTTGAGGGGTTCACCACCAAGCAAAAAATTGGGAAATACATTTTAACATTTAACCTACAAAACCTAGTAATGCAAGCTAAATGAAGGATGGAAATGATGAAATTATGCAATAGGAAGTTATGATGTGTGTGCCTAGGAAGTCTGGAAATGTGACAAAGATTCTAGGAATGCAAAGAAGTTGTCAAAATATGTTATGGAGGACTAAGATGCCCTTACTGTCTTGTTAGTCCCGATCTAAATTTATGAAATCTCTAAATGTGATCATGGGGGTTGATGTCTACTCTTTCTTCTTCTTTGATCTCAGGTTCTGAAACTTCCAAATTTGGCTTATAGGTGAGTTTTTGTGAAGATGACAACTTTGCAATACAACTTTGCAACTTTGCACTTCAAATGATCTTCAAGTTTTCAACCTAAATATGCAATAAAAAAATATGCAAGAGAGTAAAAACTTGTTGATTGTTAGTGAATGGGGGTTTCCTTGGTCAAACCCCTTGTTGGTAATTAAACCTTGAAATGAAATAGATTAATGAAGGGAAATGATGAATGAACAAAACACTATGTTGTAACTCACCAAACCCTTGTAATAAGGTGCTACAAATATGCTCGAAATGGCTGTAATGGATGTGGTTCTTGACTCTTGCTTGAAGGATGTAGATCTTGCATCAAACACTTGCTTGAATCATAAACCCTACATCACAAATTTTAGCACAATAACAAACATGATGCAACAATATCCTTGATATGTTGCTTGAATCTTGATGATGGCTCCAAATGCTTGATGAATTCCTCTTGAATTCTCAAATACTTTAATGCTTAGATTCTTAGAGTGCTTGTTATGAGAAAATGAGAGAAGGAACCTTGTATTTATACTTATCCATGCTTAATATCCCAAAATTACACCACAACAAGCCGACATATGAATTCATTAATTAAAGGAGGCTAAATCTTGCCAGAATTTGAAATTAAATCTTGAAAATACCTTAAGGGGGACTAAGATGCCCTAGGTGGCATCTTAGTCCCGAGGCATGAAACTTGAGGCATAGACTCCAAAAAGGGGCCCATTTAAGGCACACTTGAAATTAGGGTCCCAAGACCTTTGGGGGACAAAGACACCCTAGGTGTCTTATTAGTCCCAGTCCAAAAATCAAGGAAACACAACCATAATCATTAAATTATCATTTATTCATTGATGTTTTTCAAGATTAGCCAAAAAAATATGTAGTTTATTAGGCTTGTGGATGCAAAATAGGACCAATTAAGACATAAACAAGGATAAATAAAGAAAGGCCGGCCCAAAAAAGTGTGAAAATGCAAGGGTATGCATTTTCCTACACTACAAGAAATAATCTAGAGCTACTTTCAAGTACCTAAACACTCTTTTCACATGTTTGCAATGTTATTTACTTCAATTTTCTATGAACATACTTAGAACTCCCACAACTTATAAAATTTATATCCTTGTACATGTGAGTACATACATGAGACTTCCTACCACACTAGCATAACAAGGTGCAAAAATAGTGGATAGGGTGGTTATTTGTCACCTCTTTCTCATTTGAATCTATGCTCCATAAAATAGAATAAAAACATAACCACTTGTAGACCTTCAATCATCAAGATATCCAACCCAATCCAAATCTACAAATCTATCTACACAATACTTTTTCCATATCATTAGAATTATCATAATAAAGCAATAATATATCTAGTTCCTTTCAATTTCCTGAACACTCTTTTCACATATTTCCAATGATCTTTACCTAGATTCACCATGAACATTTTTAGAACTCTCATCACTAGGGAAATTTCTACCCTTGTACATACCAACACATACATGATATTTCCTACTACACTAGCATAAGAAAAATTCCTCATGCCATCTAAATCCTCCATGTATATTTAGAGCATTATTCCATAATTGTTTTCTAGCTAATATGAGTGAACTAACCTATTTACTATCCAACATTGTTAATATCCAAAAAAATAGTTTCAAGATACTTCCTCTAGTTTAGCCATACTGCATATCTTGACACCAATCATTTCTCTACTAGTTCTTAATTATTTTATAAAAAAAAATAGAAAATTAAGTTTTAAGTTTTCTAAATTAATGTTTTTATTGTCCACAACAATATACATATCATCAAAAATGAAATAGTAAGAAAAAGTGACCCTTTACTTATTTATAATACTCATAACGGTCAAAATCAAATTTTAAAAGACCTAATTCTAGCATTAATGGTTTACAAATATGTGTACAAGGATTAGAGAAAATGACCATGAAAAATATTGAAAATGTGACTTGGAGGTGAGATTATGACAAAATTAGCATTGTGATCCATAATTGAGGTATGGGACTCAAATTTCTCCTTTGTATCCATGTTAAAATGAATTTAGAATAACCTTTAGGCACCTTTGGATTTGTTTTGGGGGTTGGTGGGTGTTTTAGGAATATTAATGATATTGTAGAGTGGAAGGAAAAAGAAAGCATGTCTTCTATAATTTCCCTATTACTATCAAAAGAGTATTAAGATACCAATTACCTTCATACAATCAAACCTGGGAGAGAATCATTAAAACCTCTAATGCCTTGTTAAACCTTTATTGCTGTTGCCTTGTTAGAGCATCAATGCATCGAGGATCCATTGATTTTCATACCCATTAGGCCAAGGGTAAGACATCCACCTCTAATACCTAAAAACACTTAGCTATTGGATATGAATAAATTAGATCACCATCAAACTATTTTCCATGGAAAGGGGGGTGAGAAACTCAAACTCTAAAGGGACGATGAAGTTAGCAAAGGATGACATAGGGATGATTTCATGATTATATCAACATGGAGGATTTATTGGGATGGATTATGTCACCATGATGTCAATAAAGGGGGATGACATCAACAAGAAAAAGGTAAAGATTCATACTTTCTAGGATAGATGGAAAGTTGTGAGGATATAAGAAAGGCTAAAAGTTTGGAAGACTTATAAGAAATTTGGAGAGAACTAAGGGAAATGTTAGGGAATTGAACTTTCAAATAGGGAATGACTAGGATGACAAGTTTAATGGGGATCAATGGATGAAGAAGTTTGAAATAATGACACTTAAAGGACTTAGTCTTATGAAAACTTTTAAGCTTTGAGGATTGGGGATGACAAGGAACAACATGCAAGTAAGACGAAGATTGAAATCCTGAAAGGCCAAAAAACATAACACTTAGGAAATATAATCTTCAAAATTCAAAGATTAGAAAGACCAATAAAATTGTATGAGGGGGTGAGAATCTTTGAAAGTCCAAAAGACCAAGAATTAGGCTATATTTAAAATTTAGACTTTGGGGTCAGGAATTTGAATGAATGGCATGAAAGAAAGAGAAACCTTTATGGTATGAAAAGATAATAAATTCAATACTTAGGAAACTTCACAAACCTTGTAGGTGGGGTTTCATGAATGATAGGAAAGGAAAGCTAATAAGGACATCCTTAAAACTCTAACACTCTAACAACTTTCACACTTAGCCAATTTTGGATTTTTCAACATGGGTAACCAACTAAAAATTGAAAGGGGGAAGAAACACAACAAAAAAGGCGCATTCTAATCATGAAAAGGCTATTTAAATTTTCTTAGACTAGTTATAAACTTCGGCTAATCAAAATTAAAATGCATACCTTTAGAGTAAAATAAGGAAAAATGAGGCATAACAAAGTGGGCTTCCAACAAATCCTTCCAAGCCTGATCATGGGGAACATCATAACTCTAGAGAATCAATTATGTCAAATGATAATATTACACATAAATTCATAAAACTCCACTATAATGATGAAATAGTTTATATATAAGTGAGCATCAATAGTGCACTATGTAGTTTATGGTTGTTGACCTTAGTGCTTTAATGAAAATTTCTTTAGAAATAAAGGTATACAAAGAAAACCAACATAAGAAAAAATTTATAAATGACACATATGTAGATAGTATTTAGATATACATGTTCTCATGATCATGATAAAAATAATGAAACATATATATGGACACATCTCCAAAATAAGGGCATGGCATGAAAGAAACAACATCTAAATGATCAACTTTATATGCCAATTTTATGCATGAAACATAGTTTACATAATAAAAAAATTATCTCTCTCCACATGCACAAGTGTCTTAGGGGATAATCCCATCGGAAGTAGGCCAAGGGGGAATTGGATCCTTATGACATATTTTTGACCCCATAGGTATTGATACAAATTACAATAATATTTCTTACAAGGGAATTCATTCCTCTTACATCCTCACCAACATTTCCTTACACCCTCAACCATATCCATTCAATTCTCTTACATCTCCTTACAATCTCACCTACATGCCTTAACTCATCACTTCTTTCAAAATGTGCTCACACATATCCCCATGGCTTTCATTAGCCTTTTGACAAGTGTCACAAGGCTAAATTGTTTCCCATTTTAGTCCCACATTGCCCAATTTCATCCATTATTCAACCCTTCTTTCCTATAAATATAGGCTTCCTCTATTGAATGTGGATCCACAACTTCATGCATTGTTACTCTACTCAAATTCATCACATAGCTATAGGTTTTCATCATCACATTGACTTGAGTTCATCATATTTTGCATCAAAAATCACGATTGTTCATCAAGGATCTTGAAGCTTATCACAAGGGATTGGGAAAGGTCCACTTTCCACATCAAAGTGACACCAATCCCATTATGGGATGGAGCTTTGATCTATTTGGATATGTTTACTTTCATTTTATTTTTTGTTATTACTTTGTTTCATGTTTTCTTATCTTTGTATGATCAAAAATTTCATAGGGAATGGTTGTTTGTGCTTACTAATATGACTAACATTGTTTCTTTTGTCTTTGATTAGCTAGGTGTAGATTATCATTCACATTTTGGTACTAGGAGGGATAACTATTTAAAATTTTGACATTTTGAGTTAGAAATCATGTTTTGGTAGGTCCTAGAAAAGGGAAGCCATTTTCTACAACCAAAGCACCATGCCTTTGATTATCACGCCACTATTGTAGGAAGATATAGATACGCTTTTGAAAAAATAGCGTCGCTATCATTATAGGGAGTTGCTTTTGATGAATACCATTACTTTTTTTCTTTTTATTTTAGTGTCACCTTTGATATACCACTGCTTTTGACATCTTGGGTTTTTGTGATTTTGTACCTAGGGTTCACCAAAACATCAACTTAGTTTTAGTGTTGCTTCTGCAATTTCAGCATCCCCTTTGCGCTCTCTATCCATAGTAGAGCACTACCTCTATTTTTAACTAGAGCACCACTTTTGCTAAACAGTGTCGCCTTTGACGAAATAGTGCCGCCTTTACTAGTCCAGAGCCACTTTTGCAGATTGGGAGATTGAAACCTTGATTTGAAAATTGAAAAGCATTTTGATGCTCATTGTAATAGCTTACCTAACATATTGTTTCCTTTCATTTTCTATTTTAGGACCAACTAGTTTCATTTTGGGCTTAAAATTAACCATTGCTTTGAATTTTTCAAGTCAGTTAAAATTGAACCTACAAACTCACTATTCATTGCTATGTTGGACTAAAATTGAGCAAAACAAACTCACACTCAGATTTGGTGCTTAAAATGAAGTCACTATTTCTTTGAAGGATAAAATAAACAAGTGTTTTGAGTGAGTGATCTTGTCTTTGACACACTCTAAGTGCATATCCTCTCCCCTTGCGCTTCGTGCGATCTTGGGTGAAGAGAAACACTTAAAAGTGTAACTTTTATTTATCATGTTGATTCACCTTTAGAGGGCCTACATCCCAACTTGTGAGAGGGAATGACCCAAGTGGTACTTTCATTTCATTTTTTTATATAAATAATTGGTAGTTCCATATATTTGTCATTGTATGAACTTCACTAATTTAAATTTTTATTTTTATTTTAGTTATTATAAAGTTTAAAAGAGATTTCATTTGTGGAAGAAAATTATAATTTGATCAAAAAAATTGCAAACAAGATATGTAATAATTTTTATAAATTAATTATATTAAGAATAATCTCCTTAATTATAAACACCACAAAGTTATTAAGGTGATTTTATTATTAAAATGTAAACATTATATTCTAATATGTTATATGTATATATCTACAGCAACATAAACATGTGGGAAAACATGAGAATATTCTTGAAATTATATTTTATGTCACTATTTAATTGATCATGGACATATTGTGATAGTGTTAATGGTCAGTGACATTTAGACTCAAGCTTTCATTCTAACTAAATTAGCTAACTTTAACTAGCACATGAACCCATATTAAGTTTGATAGACTTTTGACATGGTGGTAAGAGGGGTCCATGATCAATTAACTTTTCTTTCCCCATTTGAATATGATTTTCCATTCCTTATTGTTTCCCCTACCTCTTCCATGGTAGTTAATTGGTTAGTAATATGGTCAATTTATATCTTCTTGACACTACATAAGCTCTTTACTATGACAAGTAATGAAATTTCCAATTCCATTATTGTGGTGTTTACTTTTCTCCACATAGAATAGCATGTCTAAAGCATCATGTCATGATTCTAACATACAAAACTAGTCCATCACCATAATCTTTATTCAAAATTTTATATATAGGCTATGGTGATGAGACCCACAACAATGACTACTATCAAGGAAAAGGACAAAGCATCTGAAATCTACCACACCTAGCCACAAAAGGGATGCAAAGTATAAGGACAATTATTTTGACTAGAAAGAAATTTTGTAAGGGAAATATCCACATTATATTTATATGTATCTAGGAAAATATAGTTGAAGTCAATATGTAGCAAGTATATAAATGATGTAAATAAGAAAGGAATATAAGAAGAGTAAAGAATATTATATAGGTTATAAAGGAAATTTGTAGTTTTTATACTTGTAATGAATGTCTAAATTATGCATAATGTAAATCCTCCTTAGTATTGGTGCATAAGTTTCATCCTCCCCACCTCCACACAATTCCAATTCATCTCTTGTTACTCATCCTCCACCTTCCTTTGATAAGGAAAACAAAATGCCCTTCCAAAATTCCCCTCAAATACCACCCACATCCTTACCATTTGCATCATCCCCATCCAAAACTATTGATTTCATCATCACTTGCCACTTTAGCAATGAAAAAGATCCCATGATTGGATACTTCCATAGTACTGGTGTCAAACTTCCACCCCCTAATTCCACAAAACTCTAACCCATCTCTTCTTTCTTATCCTTTCCCTTCCTTTGACAAGGGAAACCAATTCTCTATCCAAAATTCCCCTCCAACTCCATCCATGTTAGAAATCATAATCTCTAACTCCTTTTCAAGATCCACATCCTCATCCTCATCCTCTATTACCGAACAATGAAATCTTCTACATCATATTCCACTTGTTCATCTCCCACATCTATATAATCCACATCACCTCCTAGTATTACAAGTTTACTTCATCCCATGTCTCTCATGATTGCCTCCAAGGACTATTAGCAAAGGTAGCTAAATCCCCATACAAAAAAATGTTGTGCAATCTCCCCATGTCATACATCCACCTTCATCCCCTCTGCATCAAGATAAACCTCAATCCCCTAAACCCCATGAATCTCCTATCCCTCCATCTACCTGTGTTGAAGAATATATATTCAACCTTCATCCTCTACCATTCCATCCACACAAATCCAAGCATTCCAAGAAATTGTTCCAAAGCATGTTCCCATATGTACCCTAGCCTAAATCAAGATCATGTCCATGACCACAAAACCTTAGATCCCACCATCCACTCCATCCAAAGAATTTGATATCCATGATAATCCTATATTTGATCATGACATCTATGATAATCCAATATTTGATCATTATTTTATTTTTGTTGAGGACATCCAAGATGATCCCCTTCCATCTCATGATCCCCTCCCTTCCCCTCCATCTCATTGTCCCTCTCTAAATAAAGATTAAAGCACACCTCCCTTCTAATGATTTTTCCCTCTCTCATGATAAAAAACCCCATCCCACTCCATGTGATGATCCACTTCCATCTTATAAATAAGAGAAAATTATACCATCCACTCCATCACATGATACCTCCCTAAGTCAAGATCAAAGAATTGCTTCATCTGAATGTCATGATCCTAATACTCCACAAGATCCCATTACCCCTATCCAAGCTACTCATGGGCCCCACGACTATCAAAAGGGTTCTTCCACCTTCATCCAATTTGGTTTCCTCAAAGGTTCTACATTCCTTCAATATTGTATCCCCTCAAAATAGACTTGCTTCTTGTTTACAAAACAACAAATCCCATTGGAAATAATATTTGTAAAACTATGCATTATCATGGAAAAGGGTTAGGCCTCCACGAACAAGGCATATTGGAACCCATCCAAATTAAATAAAATCTAATCTATCATGGTCTTGGATGCCAAGCTGAAGACATTCATACATCTTCCACCCATACCAAACCCAAATCCCTCCATCTAAATCCAAATATCTAAATTCTCCATCCTCCAAATTCATCTTGGGTCAGGTTATATTCCAAAACCCAAGCCTTCATCCCTTCCATCTATTTTGGGTCCCTATGTCCCAAATCCAAGTCGTTCATCCCTTCCATGAATCTTGGGCCTTTACATTCCACCACCTAGGACTCCTATTTCAAAATAACTTAATCATATTTATCCATAACCTCAAGTCCAAATCAAGATCATCCAAGTGACACATCCTTGAAGCCCTTTCATCATCCTATCTACACAAACCCATCGAAAAGACCTCAATATTGTTCCTCTCTATCCACCAATCCCATTTCTCTTGGAAGGAATTTAGATGCCAAATCAAAAATTCATTAATCCAAAATTCCACATACATCCAAGGATCAACCTGTCCCCTCCAAAAGACATGCAAAATCAAAGAAGAATCTTATCCAAAGGAAAAAAAAAAGTAAAATCCAAAATCCCACAAAGGCCTATTAAGAAAAATTAAAAACCATATGGATTCCAAATTTATACTCATAGAATCCATGCATCTTAAAGCTCAATCAAAATTGGAATCCAAATCTACTCCTCCAAAATCTTTCTCTAATCCTCCATTAATCCTTTACCTTCCAAATCAATTTTGGGCCCTTTTTTCCCAAAATCCACTATCCTAAGTCCTCCATCATCTCCCCCATCCATTTTGGGCTCTTATATCTAAAAATACACATTGAATCCTCCATCTCAATTTACAAATTTGAAATCCACTTCTCATTCACAAATCCACTACCCTTTAAGGTGTATGTCAATGTTAATCTTGCCAAAATTTCCATCCTCTCATCGACTTGAGTATTCCAACCATCCATCCATTATCCAAAATTCATCCCCCACCATCCCCATTTAATCCAATCATTTTCTTAAGTCCATATCCATCTCCATATTCCCAATCCATTTCATCTCCCTTTTCATTATTCCACCAATTTCTATGAGCATAACTCTGATTGCCATGGTCAATTATAACACATATTCAAGGAATAGTACATCTTCAAGGAATACTACATCTTCAAGGAATACCATCCATAGAACTAGATTCTTGAGTCCTTTCTCCATCTCCCTACCATCCATCTACTATATTACAAATCCACCTATCTACATCCTTATCCACATCCTTCTCCATCCTTTCTATTCCAAAAAAGAAAAAAAAGAAAAAAAAAATGTAAAGAGAAATAATTCATCCAAGTGTGAAAACCACTTCTTGTGGAACCTTGGGAAAGTACCATGATGAAAAATTGGAAAGCAGGTGTCATGTGTAATATTTTTATCCGAGCTTACACTCTACACTTGGGGGAAAGATTAATCCATTATCCGTGTCTTCCACTATCCTTAATCCCTTATCCATCATCCTCTATAAGTTCATCCTTCCTTTTCCACCTTTAGTCTTGACAAGGCTAAGGATCCTCATAAGCATCACATATCCTACCTACCTTATCCTATCCATATAATTTATCCCATATCCCTCATCCTATCCAACTTCATCCTCTTTTCTCATCTTTGATCTTGATGGGGAGCCCATGGGTCAAGTATTCATGAATAAGTCCATATCTTATCCACTTTATCTTGATAATCCCATCTATATCCTCCATCCCATATACCTCATCCTATCCAAATTCATCCTCCTTTCCCATATTTAATCTTGATGGGGAGCCTAAGGTTCAAATATCCATGAATAAATCCATATCTTATTCACTTGATCTTGATAATCTTATCCATATCCTCCATCCCATATCTCTTATCTTATCGAAATTCATCCTCCCTTCCCATCTGTGAAAAATGAAAATTGTACTCCCTTCTTGGAGATAATACAATTCCTTGCTTAATTTGGATGTATTTTGGTACCCTTGCATTCATGACCCTTTAAATCATCATTAATAGGCCCCTAAGACCATTTATTTCAGATCTCAAGGCTTATTTGAACTAAAATACTAACAAAATCAACAAAAGCATTAAATTTTCTAACAACCCATCATTGGCCCACCCCAAAAAACTAGGGCAGGACTCATACACCACCTTGGGCGTATGAGTCTTGTGTGGCCTATTTTTAGGGTTTGAGTGAGAAATTCAAGTTTTTAATTGAAAATTTTGGTTGATTTCAGCCTTTGAGATCTTAATAGTGGTAAATTAGGTGTATTTCCTATATTAATAATTTTCATATAGAGAAAGCAATTCAAGATCTAAGCATTCACAAGCACTCAATTTTTTTTTTCACAAAAGCAAGTAGCAAGCAAAGTTGAAGTCTTGGAGTAGAATTAAAGTGTTTTTGTAGGTCTTCAAGCTCACTTTCATTTAATAACTAGCATTGTCAAAGAGTGATTATGGTTTCCTATATGGTGAATCATGATGGATTGTAGGTTCCTGGGAGATGCAACTAGCCATCAAGCCAAGCCTACCAAATTGTTTCCTAAGTGATTCCATCCTCGATTATCACTCTATTTTTCATCCTAAGGAATGTACATGCATTATTATGAATTATTAGGGTGATCGAGGATCTCCCAAAGTGAGTCATTCATCTTCTTGTTTCTTTCATGCATCTCATTCTAGCACATTAGAATAGGGTTGCATTGCATTTTAGATTTCCTAATCTTAGATACACTTAATTTTAGGGTTTATGTTCACATTTACATTCAAGATACTTTGTTTCTATCAAGGTTTAACTACCAAACTAGGGGTTTGACCAAAGCAAATTCCCCATAAGAAAATCAACACTATATTCTTTTTTGCAGTTCCTTTTTGCAGGTTCAGATCCGATAACTAGGCCAGGAAGGAAGAGTAGGGATTGAAGAGAAGATATTGAATTTGACTTCCTAAAAAAGTGGAATGGGACTGATATGATGCTTGTGGCATATGAGTCCTTGTATAGGAAATTTTCTAGATTTTTGAAGATCCAGAGTCAACACTGCCAGATTCATGTTTCAGTACAAAAACCATAGATTGGGATTGATACGCCCAACCTGGCATGTGAGTCCCAGTGTTCCCTAAAGTCTAAATTTTTAGAGTTTTAGAGATTATTCCAAGCATATTCAAACTCCTAGGTACACATCTTTGATCTTTCAGTTTACTATTTTGTTTTGCATTCCTTTCTAGGTCATTTAGTGAAGTTTTGCATATCATTAGGTGTTCACAATTAGATCTTGTATGTTACTTGTCTTTCTATGTCCTAGCTTGGTCGTGAACCCTTCTTTAGTCCTTGATCAAACCCTAGGAAAACCTTTAGTAGATATATTTCCTTCATTCCATCCTTGGTTTGAGATATTGAGGGTTTCCTTGAGTCAAACAAGAGTGTGAAGTAGGAACCCTATCTCTTCAAAGGTAGAGCCCCTATTTTCCTTGTTTCACCACCTTTGATCTTTATGAGGATCCTAGGGGTAAAATATTTGTGCATCTAGATTTCTTATCCACTTGATCTTGATCACCCTATGCATATCCTCTATCCCATATCCCTCATCCTACCTCCATCATCCTATACTATCTAATTCATTCTCTATTTTCACCCTTGATCTTGATAAGGATAGGGGAAAATATCCATGCATGATTTGTACAATGCAAGTCTTGCTAGATTATTTCCATTCGTATCCCTTATGCATTATCCTTACATATCATGCATCTTTTCCCATCATTGCTCCATAATGGAACTCCCTCTAGTGTGGGGTATCTTGTTCCTTTGAAATGTAGTCCTTGGAGACCCCTTCTCCTATCCACTTATCTCCCATCACCTATCATCCATCAATTTAATCCCCCTTTTATTTCATCCTTATACCATCTTTGAAGCTTCCTTTTCATTAGATTCCATCCATTTCTCCATCCTATAATTGTATCCTCTATCCAATCCTATCCCTCCATCCTTTATTTCTTATTCCAAGGTTTAGTTTTCTCTTGTTATTGGTTCCTCTATGGACTAACCATCATATCATCTACCCAATCTTATCCTACCTAATCTATTCATCCTTCATCTATTCTTCTGGAATCCAACCATCACAAATATTTCTCCTCAATGCAATCAATCCTAATCCTTTTAATCCAATCTTGAAATCTAGCACATCATCCAAATCAATCCATGATATTAATCCAAATCAATTGGAAGTCATTGATCAACTGTCCAATTATCATCATAGGGATGTTTCCTTCCCAATTTGTATGTTGTGCTTATATTAACAACACAATACTTGGGGTATGCATTGTTCTTATCATTAAATTTTCTATCTTCTTGTCATAAATGAATAATTCACAAATCAAATCAATTGGTTTTCAAATTGACTAGGGGCATAATCCTAGTTTGTTTTTGGATTATTGTGTATGATTTCTTGTTTCTTGTGTGTACTATATTTTTTTCATTTATCATGGTATTTTTACTCTATTTCCACAAGGTTATCATGGTCTTCCATATCATGATGTTATAACGCATATGTTTTCACTTTACTTTTTCATCATGTACTTGGTACATTGTCATCCCAATTCCATACACCTTGGTGCATAATGTAATTACAATATCAAATCTAGGTTTCTTATACCATTGTATCATGATGATCATTCATTCTCCCTCTCCATCCATATCTTCTTCATCCCAAATATTTTTTCATCCATCTTTTCCTCTATCGTTTTTCCTCTAGTTCTTCGACCCATTTCAAAAGTATACTTGTGTTCTTTTAACCCTAATGTCCTCTCAAGGGGGAATAACTAATTACCATCCTTCCATTGAATAGGGAATCATACCACTAGTCATTATCCCTTTCCTACCCACTATGTTGTATTCTTCTTTGAAATGATCTCTTAGTTGCAACATCATCTCAAAGAGGGAAAAATGTAGACATGCCCAAAATGTGACCATTATCTAACCACACTTGAGATTACCCTATCCTAACCATTAATTGAATAAATAAATAAATAATTGATTGATTCTTTATCTTTATCCTAGCATTTAATTAAATAAATATTTATTATTTATTTAATTAATTTATCCTTCATTTTATTCTCCACTTTAATTAAATAAATAATAATTATTTATTTAAATAATTTATCATTCACCTTTATCCCTCAATCCTTGTCCATTTATTTCTATTCATTATATTAATTCACATGGATCACAATCTAAACTTTCCATCATGTGACAAGTGTCCCTTTCACATATCTAACTAAGACCTTGTCTAGATTCATTAAACGTAGATACTTCCAAAAATTCAAACTAACTTTCCATCTCATCCATCCATTTCATATCAAATATCTTAATCCTATCCAATCACATAAGGATGTTTCCCTAATTCTAATCCTAAACCCAAGACTTATCCCTGATGTGACACTTTCTAGGTCCATGACTATAACTTTCATCCAAATCCTCATCCTTATTCAATCCTAACCATCCATCTTGGCCCTTGATTTCTCTCATGGAAATTGTATAAATGAGAGGCCTGCCTTGGACATCCCATTTGTAATAGTCTAATCTTATGCTACTATTATGCTGCCCAAATTTCTATTGAATCATCTTGATCATATCATCATGTTGCTAGAATCATGAGCAATCACATCCAATCTATCAATCTATCAACATACCACACTTGATCTTTATGATATTTGCATGTATTTGGTTTGAATAGGCTTGATTTCATGTATAGTTTATTTATATCATTTGTATGTGCAATACAATCACACAATCTCTTCTTAGATTTTATAAATCTTTTAAAGAGATGGATAATAATAACATAGGAAATGTTGGAACAAGGGAATGAAGTAGAACTTTAGTATATGGAAAGAGGTCTAGTGAGATGTATTCATAGGCATGGAGGGAACAATGGAATAGAAAGTGGCCATGATGGAGGATAAAATAGGAGAACTATGGATGGAAATAGTGAGAGGTGTGGTAGGTAGTAGGTGTAGTAGTGATTAAATTAATATTTCATGTGTGAAATATCATATGGGATGTGTGTAGAATAGGAGTATAGCTAGGAGGTAATCCATAATGAGGAACATAGTTATACATGATGGTAGAAGAATTCTAGGAACATTATGAGATGGAACAATAATATAAGCAAGTATAACTTAAGATGGAGGACTATTAGTATGTGTGCTAGATGAAGAGATGGATGAAGTAACCTTATCACCAATTTCTTGTAAGATCTCTAACCTATTTGGCATGTTGATGAAAAAATTATGAATCATATCCACCATTTGTGTAGAATTTTTAAAATCATCTTTAATGCAACAAGTTCTTATGTAAAATATTTTTGAGATGCTTGTCCATCATGATTATAGTCTACATTTTAATGCCAAGTAAAAGTAATTTTTGAGGAAATTGCAAGAATATCAATAGGTACACAAAATTTTTAATAGATTGGGGCATGTGAGGATTCAAGTGTGTACTCATTTTCAAATGGAGATGAAAAGAATGACACTTTGATATGAAAATAAGTCTTAGAAACCCAAAAGGATAAAAAGGATGAGAGAAAAATGACATAAGGATCTCATAAAATAATAAAATTAGTTGATAATTTGATTGACATATAAGCTGAAAATATTAAATATCAAGGCCAAAGGAAGGGAAATTTTAGAAAATAGGACATACCAATAAACCTTAAACTCTTAAACTCTAAATAAATATGTAGATATGAGTCACAAGGTGATAATTAACAAAAATGTAGCAAGATGTAAAATATGATAAAATAATTGTAAGGAAGTTAAGGTATCATAAGAATTTCCTACAATAATTTTGAGAGTAGGGTAATGCATAACTTCTCAAATATTTACAACAATTACATAAATTAAACATATATATCATGCATACCACAACACAATGATTTATGTGACAAAAACCTTTTTGAGATAAAAACCCTCCACTCCAAAATCTATTTATTATTCAAAAATCATAAAGATTATAATATACTTGCAAATCATGATTCTCATAGGAGCATCACCAACCAAATATCTAGAGAGAACAACTATCAAAATATCAGGATACATCACAATGCATAAATGTACTACAATTCTCTCATAAAATAGGGTTTTTTCTAGGAAAAGACAAGCTGACAACATATCTATCATCAAATTTGAGACCTAATGATGAATGGCTTAGATTTATAATAATAAAATATACATAAAATGTGGCTTTTGGGGGATTTTCCCTTGAACCCCCATTAGGGCATGTAGGCCTTACAAGGGGGGTACCCCACTTATAACCCCTCACGATCACCTATCAATAATAACCTTTTTTTAATTTCAAGATTGTGACACATTTTTTTATCATTAATCATAAATTACATTTATGGAAAACCTAATGAAGAAGATACCCTAGAGGAACTACAAGTCATTTAAAAATTTTGGGCTCACCATAAAAGTTAATGGAATAAAATCCCTTTTACAAAGCTATCAGATAATTAAATAAATGCATGCAAACAATATGCATGCAATTAACCAAGATTTAATTAATATAGGATTGGTAATTGAAATGTTGTTTTTAGAAATTAAATGCAATGGGAAAGAGGGGTGAAGCTCTAAAATTGATGATGAGATGGCGCTAATGATACATACAATTAATTTTTTATAGTCTAAAATCTGGTACCTTTGTGTGCTCATTATCTCAAAATTTATGCAAACCCATACTTCTCCATAGTTCAATCCTGAGTTCCTTAGATTCAAATTTGGTTTTCATCAAATTGATGTATGATGTATTGATTTAAACTAATCAAATTATTTATATTGATTCTTGAAGTTAAATCACACAAGTGAGTCCAAATTTGAGGTTAAAACATTTAAAAAATATAAAAGTAGAGCATGCCTAAAATCACTTAGGTTTGTTCAAAACTATTAAATGCATGCATGATACCACATGGTGGTAGTGAATTTGATAAAAATAAATCTAAAGGGCTTTGTTCAAGCATGATTTTGATGAAACCTACTCATGTGGTGCCCCCATGGTATCCTTTTCTTCTCTTCTTGAGATATTTTAATTTTAGAGGTCATATTAGTTAACTTTGTGTCATGAGCATGGGGCTTAAGCAAAATTACAGAGTCAATATTTTATGTGTAGCTCTTGAAATTAGCTTATTAAAAATATAAAATAATTTTTAATTATATTTTTGTATCTATTTATAAAATAGGTTCAAAAAATAAAGACCTCTATCTCAATTATTAACAAATATTAAAAAATAGGTAAACAAAATTTTAAAAATGGACTACACTCCACAATTAATGTCTTCTTTTGAAAAATCAATAAATAGACAAAGAGGAATGCTTTATGGTAAAATGTAGATCTAAATTACTATAATTATCATTTAAATGATAATATAATAAATAAAAATGGGGTTCATCCTACAATGCGATGGTTAAGTGGTGTTGTTGTTTTATGGCCACCAGGTTTCAAGTCTCCATTGGGCTACTATGATTGCAAGCATTATTCCTTTGTTGATCCAATATGTTCATAGGCTTGACCTGCAACATTGAGGCTACTGATGGTGTTCATGCCATGTGCCAGAAATTCATACCTGAGGCCCATTCCCTCGATGGATTGATTTGTTTGTGGGCTCTATGCCCCTACTGCGATGCCTTGTTTGTGAGAGTGAATTGTTACTTGTGTTCATGTCGGGGAGGAGGTGCCCCGATTGTAGCCTCCATGCTAGCTTGGGCTAGGCTAAAAATTCCCGATGTAGCTGATCAAATAATAATAATAAAGAAATAAATATTCAATAAATAATTAAAATATATATACATATGGATTTGATATATGTGTGTGTGTGGATTTTAAAATCTCAAAATTGAATCTATAGAGAAAATGACACAAATGATTATTTACATTTTATTTAAATTCTTGACATAATATGTTGAATGTTGAAAAATATTGAATGTTGTGGCTTGATAAGATTTAAAAGTAGGACACATTATTGTTCTTTCACCCCTAACTAACTTTGATCTCTGATATCTAAGTAGATTGTAAGGATGGTGGTGTTAAGAAACACCTTTGAGGAATTTGTTGAATTGCTAGGGTTAAATTCTCCAAGATTAGACCTTTAGTTGGGCTAGTTTTATAGCTAGAAGCAAAGATTTGAGGACAACATTGCAACTTTTGATGTGATGAGTTTATCCTTTAGAATATTCAAGTATACTTTACATATTTCTCTTTGGAATCACTAGTTCTCTTTATTTTTAGACGATCTCTTATATTGATTGATTGCTCAAATGACATTCTTCTAAATTTTAAAGCAGAGAAATGAGTTGCACAATCATGTTTCAATTTGACTCACAATAACTAGTAAGAAAGAATCCTAATCTTAAATTAGAACGCGAATATTTAAATTTAAAATTTAATCTTAAATATCTTTAAAACTATGTCAAGTGACATGAAATTAAACTTAAAGAAAAGAATGTTTATCTTAAAATATAAAAAACATATGAAAATATATAAAAATAAATAAATAAATAAATACATAAGAAATATTGAATTAAACTTAATTTAACACAAAAATATATTAATTCTTATATGATCTATTATATAATTTTCGCTTCTTTTCCTATCTAGAAAAGAATGCACTTAATTAGAAATCAATCATGTGGGCCGCTTGAACTTTAGAAATGAAGAAAGAGAAAAAAGTGACGCGTGACCCGTGATCAACGGCTCACGACCCGAGACCCGTAATGGACGGCCATATTTGAAGTCAAATCAAATAATTTGCAGAATTTTAAGGAAGTCAATTAATTTTAAGTGGCGAACAGCAAAATATTGGTGTAATTTTGGTTTGCCCTAACTTCATTCCTGCACGGCGTGACTTTCCCAAAGCAGTTCGTCATTTCCATTACGTATTATCAAAATTCAGCGTTTTTACGCGTTCAAAGTAGAAATAAAGAAATGAATAAAAGAAAAGCATGATGAACAGAGAGATCATTTCCATATTTGAAGGAATTTAATCAGTAAGTTCATTAAAATAGTTAAATTATGTGTTAAAATTATTCATCTATAACATCAATTTAAACAAGTGTAAATAAAAGGAAAAATAATTATTTAATGCGCTTTTTTCTTAGTCTATAATTTATCGCATAGTAGTGTTTGTGCAAAAATAAGTGTGTATACATGTCAATGTAGAAATACATAGAAACATGACATGTGATTGACATAAAATGAATCATATCCATCAACTGTGTAGCATTTTTAAGTTAGCAATTTCTTGTACAAAATCTTATTGATCCATATGTGCATCATGATCATAATCTTCATTTTCAAACTCAACAAATGAAGTATCAATGGAAATTCAAGAAAATTAGTAAGTACACCAAATTTTCGATACATTGAACCATGTGAGAATTCAAGTCCGCACTTTTTTCAAAGGGAGATGAGAGTATTGAGACATTGATGTGCAAATAAATCCCTAAAATTCAAAATGGTTAATGATTAGTTAAAAATTACATAAGGGTCTCATAAAGTCAACAATTATATCTTAATGAATGAAAAATTCAAAATCTTGACGCCAAAACAAGAATAGTTGCAAAAAATAAGTCATACCAATAAGTGGAATCCGAAATGAACAGTTATGACACATAGGATGACAAGAAATATAAACCATGAGAAGAATTGAAATATCATAAAATAATCATGGATTACTTCTCTAAAGACATTAATAAAGAATATACCCTTATCATATAGGAAAGTTAAGCTTGCCATAAAATGTGGGTAAGTACATGGAAATGGAGGACAAAGGGGGGGTAAAAATTGGTCATGCTTTTTGCATAAAATCAACTAAACTAAAACTTGAATGGGTAACTCAAGATGTGCACTCTCAAAATTTCAAGATATGATCAAAAACTAAAATCACAATACTTTGCATCTAGTTTCTAAACTAATAATCATTCTTTAAAATGGTTAAGGTTATTAGGGTTAAGTATGGATTGCACATAAAAGTGTTTATTTTATCACTAAAATATAACATATTGTTTGGTGTGCTCTCCCTCTATATTATTATTGAATAAATAAGTAGAGTGAGTACAATAAGTTGTGTATTTTTAATAAATTATTGTATTGAATATTATTTTTTAGTTTTTCTAGTAGATGCATCCTAAAGCTAATCTGAAGCATGTGCATCACACAACTTGTGCAAAACTATATCTTTAAACTATAATTTTTTTAATGTATGTAGAATGAAACATAGAACAATCTCATATTTTTTTCAAACTTGGATAAGTAGGTCAAAGTTTATAAGAGTGAGTACTATAAGTAGTGTATTTTTACTAAATTATTGTATTGAATTTTACTTTTTTAATTTTTGAAGTAGATGTATCTTAAAAACTATATCTTTAAGCATGTGCATCACACAACTTCTAGAAAACTATATCTCAAAACTATAATTATGTAGTTCTAATGTGTGTAGAATGAAACATAGAACAATCTAATGAAAGTAGGAGGTATTTTCCATAATGTGTCAAATTGTGATATTGCTATTGGGATTCAACCGTGTAGTTTTACGAGTCAAACTCATTGACCCATGTTTCACGAGTAGTGGTTCAAAGAATCCATCTCTTATGATAGTGAATAGTCCACTTAGTACTCATTGCATCTAGGTGATGCTCACAGAGGTGAAGCATTGGGCCTTCCCGGGAGGTCACCCAGCCCAGTATTACTCCAACTCAAGTGCACTTAACCATAAAGTTTTCCCTAAGGTTAAGCCCATTTAGCTTGCAACCCCATTTGCAAAACCTTCAGCAAAGTGTTGTTCCTTACGAACCATTCGTTATAGAGATCCTTTAGCTCATCAATTGATAAGTAGGAGGTATTTTCCACAGTGTTTCAAATTGCGATATTGCTACTAGGTTCCAACCATGTAGTTTTACTAGTCAAAATTATTGACCCATGTTTCACGAGTAGTGGTTCACAAGAACCTATCTCTCATGATAGTGAATGGTCCACTTAGCACTCATTCATCAACTACATACATACATACATACATACATGCATACATACATACACACACACACACACACACACACATATATATATATGTATGTATATGTATATATATATGTATA
>VDFB02281492.1:654732997-654787951 GCA_007258455.2 Sequoia sempervirens
CATCACTTACGTTCAATCTAAGAGGTGGTTTAATCTGTACTCGAGGGCATCAATTACGTTAAAACTAAGAGAAATACATGTTCATGCATTGGACATATTACGTAATAAGTGGTAAATACTCAACTAAGTTCTCCTTAGCTCTATGTTGACATGTATTACTCCACCCATTCTCAGGCCTGAATTAATACACCCATTCTCAAGCCTGAATTGATATGCATAGGAAATAAAAATGATGGATTATGAAATTATTTGTGTCACTAATAAATAGAGTGAGATTTAAAATTCATTTAATGTATAATTGATTACAAATCTAATTTTCTTTTTGAAGTTGTAAAAAAATTGAGGTTTAATTTTTATTTATGCTCATTTAACTAGAAATCTTATTTTGTTCCAGAGATACAAATTTCATATTTACATAATTTGATTTGTTTGAACTCATTTGTACTTAAAAATGGGTGAAATCATTTGAGATTTGAGTGTATAATTGTTTAAAGTCAAAATCAATGTTTTTACTTACATTTCTCATAATTTAAGATGTCAATTAAGAAGCTAGGTTAGCACAAGAAAAAATGTTAAATTTGATGGGTTGAAATAAAAATTCAAGAGATTTGTTTATACAATAAAAGTAGATTATGTTGGTAATGGCATCATGTGATGGTTAAATTGTGTTGTGGTTCTTGTTGCCAAGGTTCAAACACCTATTGAGTTGTTATCTCTAAGTGTTCATGTTGTGGATGAGGTCCCTCGTCTATGGCCTCACCAGTTCATTAGCTATGGTTAAAAGCATTTATCCTCACTTCAAAAAAAAAAGATAGTATATGACATTTTTTTTTCTATTTACGTGTTTGTATGCAATTTTAGGTCTATATAGTATGCTTTAATGTGGTGGTTGAAAAGATAGAGAACAATTATTATTGAGAATTTTAATTTTTTTATAATCGAAAATAGACTTATGGACCAAGTGTAGTTATATTTCCATTCAAACTCAATAATTGCCAATCCTTCAAGAGGAAGATATATTAAAAGCAATTTTAATTATTAAAAATACATTACAATAAACAATTAAAAAATAATAATCCCATAATAATCTTTCCCCTCGCCCCTCAAAAATGTTGTCACAACCCAATACATAAGAAAAGACTAGACTAAAGAATATTTCACTTGGATAGCCAAAACTTTACATAACACCACACAATTAAAGATGTTCAGAAAATATTTACTTAGAGGATATTATATAAGATGTGCCTGTTGAACATAACATAACACTTGCCCCAACTTGAGGACGAGTCGTGTTCAACATCTGTCATTATGACGAGCGAGAAGAGTGGGAAAATCATAGTGTTTGAATAAGCGTTAGTTAGAGTGAGGAGTGCTCAAAAGGAGTGGATGACGAGGATGACAACGACAAGGACTTTGTTTTTGACGACTAGGGAAATCATCCGATTATTGAGGACATTAAATTGTTACTTTGGTTGGATGCGTGCAAAAGCGCTTGGCTCTATTGCTTCTCCCAAAAAAATTGTGTGGTTACGAGTCATCGAGGGTGTTTGGAGGATGAGTTTTTGGGCTCTTTTTGGTTAAGGCCTTAAGAGAGGCTTCCTCCTCTCAACTTGACTTGTGAATAAGAATGTGTTGTGTGAGGTAGGTTCAGGGTCTACTAAGGGCTTGTTGTTGTCTCTGTCTGCTCTTGGTGTGGCCTCTCTTCTGTCGGCAATGGCATATCTTGATGGGTTAGACTCAAACATCTCTATGGCTCAACATTCAAATGTGCCCCCTATCCTTGTGGCTTTTGTAGTTGTTGGTCCTATGTCTCCCTAGTCTCAAGGGTTTGTGTCTCCTCTAACATTGTTCCTTCTCTAGTGTTCGCATAGGGAGGAATTATTAAAATTCTTGACAAGATCATTGATAGGTTGGCCTTCAAGTGGGTGAATGTTCTTGTAGGGAAGTTTTTGGGAGGTAGCCAAACGTGGATAGTTTTAGATCTTGGGTGAGGAGGAAGCGAAAAATAAAAGATACAGTAGAGATTGTTCTTCTTTGCATTGGCTTCTTCATCATCTTGTTCTCCCTTATTAATGATTGTCTTCAAACCTTAAAGTGTGGTCCTTGGTTTCTTGGCAAATCATACCTCTTGCTCATGAAGTGGTAACCAGGTTTGGATCTCAATAGTCTTGGCTTTGAAAAAGTTCTAATGTGGGCCAGACTTCTTGGCTTATCAATGGAGTACTGAGACAAAGAAATGTGGACAACCATAGCTTGCTCTTTGAGCGATCTCATAATGGTTGGTGAGGTGACTAGATCTAGAAAGTGTTTCCTCTATGTTAGATTTTATGTCAACATTGTAGTTGACAATCAACTCCCTTAATCACTCTTTTCTCAAAGCTTGGAGAATGGGTTTAGCTGATTGTTTATGAGGGGTACCTTGCAATGTGCCGCAATTATCATAGGAAGAGACATGTTATTGTTGTGTGTAGTTTTTCCTTAGTGACCACAGACATTCTAAAAATTTATTGGTTCTTTTCACCCCAGTTTGGGGTTGGGTGATGGAGATTGTCCTATTGTGGACAAGAATGACTCTTATTTGTAAAAGATGTAATCGTTCAATTGAGGCTATTC
This sequence comes from Sequoia sempervirens, assembly GCA_007258455.2. Classification (NCBI taxonomy): domain Eukaryota; kingdom Viridiplantae; phylum Streptophyta; class Pinopsida; order Cupressales; family Cupressaceae; genus Sequoia; species Sequoia sempervirens. The sequence goes on from VDFB02281492.1 coordinate 654,735,611, forward strand.
TTTATGTTCCTCCTTTTGGCTCCTTGCCCTCTAACAAGAACAATGCTTTATCCTCCTCTTTGTGTTTAGGCAACCTTTCTAATCCCATTCAGATGGGGTTTGATTCATAATAGCATTGTAAAGCTAAATCAAAACAAAACTCTCTAAATAATTTTGGATTTTAACAACCATAGGTGATGGTCTTGCTTTTTGTTGGCATCTAGCATGTTGCTTTGTGGTCCCCTTGAGTGGGGTGTCGTGGCTTGTCATAGTGGTATGAGTCTTGGAGTTTCATGTCATTTTAGGTTGTAGGGTGTTTTTCTTGTTTCTTGTATGAGTTTGGCTGTTCTGGTTCATAGTTTTTATCAAAAGCATTTTCCATAATAAAAAACTTGCCTTTACTTAATCCTTGTTGAATATAAAAATTACTTAAAATTAATTTGATCATAATTCCAATTTAGTATTTTTTTAAAAAGTAGAAATGTGTAATAATTTTTAAAAGCTTTTATTCTGTAATAATTATAGTTTTTTACATTTGATTTAGAATCTTAATATATAGTATGATTATTGGGCATATTGTTCTTTAGTTGCCATATGATTTAACTTGTTAAATTTTATGTAAACTTTGTTGTCTCAAGCCATGAACCACTTTATAGGACCTTAAATATAACTAGTAAAAGAGTTCAATGCACACAACTAAATTGGTTATTATCACTAGTGATCAAGAAAATATTTATAAGGTTCTTCATTTGAAATCCAAATAGTGAAAGAGACATAAATGGGATCAATGCGAACTAAAAATTGAAAATTGAGAAGCTTAACAAATTTCAAATTTAACTTATGAAGATGTCTAATTATAATGTTTTATTAAAAGGTTGGAAAATAGATACATTAACTTCAAATTTTTAGATGTTAATATCTCTAATCTAATTTTCATCACCACTTAATTTGAAGTGGTGGATAGTGTTAGAGTAATAAGTTGTTATACTTAATTAATTTAATCATATTAGTTAATTAATTAAGTCACTTATCACTTTAGTTACTTAAGCTAAACTTAGGCACATTAATAATTAATTATTTATTAACTATTAAGTGTGCACACTAAGGTTTCCCTTTAGGCTTTTATTTAGGGTTTCTTGATCACCTTTTATAAGGATTGATCTCATTGTAATTATTAACGTGAGAATATTTGTAGCTTTCATATCTTCTTAAAAAAATTTCTCTCTTCTGTAGCTTTTTCTTGTTGAAGATAATTGCACATTTGTTTTGCAGATCTCTTGCGTGGAAGGTGTTTTGTTTGTGTTTGATCTTGTGGCTTGTGGTTTTGTGCTTGTTTCACAATTCTAACATGGTATCAGAGCGTGGATTCAACAAACCCTTTTCTCGATTTATGAGGTTTTCTTCTTCAACAAGGGGTGCAGGGTTCAAATCTAAATCTCCTTTGTTTATTTTGCAAATTTTGGAGGTGGGCATCTTTCGAAGCATTTTTGGAAAAAATCTGATCTCTCCATTGAATCCAGAGTTGCCGAAATAGTCAAGATCGACCTTTGTTTTGTCAAATTTGGCTTCTGTTTGTCAGATCTATGAGAGTTTGAAGAAAGGGTTTTTTTCGCCAAATCCAGGGGGTGTTCAATTTTTTGGAGCATTTTCAGACCTCACCGTTGCGTTCGGAGCGGCCAAAAACCTAAAGATCGACTATAAACTCGCCTATATTTGGTTCAGTTGATTTTTGAGGAAAATTTTTTGTCTGTACGACTCTGTACGCCATCTGCAAGCAGATCGAGGTAAAAAAATTTGTCAAAATTTTTTTTTGCAGTTTGTTTGTAATTGTAAAAAAAGAAAAAATTTAAAAGCTTTAATTTTTTAAAAGTTTTTTTGAAAAAAAAAGTTTTTATTTAAAAAAAAAGAAAAAAGAAAAAGTACGTGGAAGGTACGTACCTACACAGCCTGTGCAGGCGTACCTTCCCATAGGCCTTTTTTATGATTTTTTTTAATTTTTAAAAACATTATTTTTTAAGCCCATTTGTGCAAATCCACCGATGGCCATTTGGCTGTCAAATTTAGGCCCGGATTTTTGTTGCGACGGCCGTATGACCGTCAAATTTAATGTCGTACTGGTTATTTTTCCCCCTTTAGAGCTAGTTTCTTCCAAAGGCCATAACTTGGGCATACAATATCATTTTTTGGAAAACGAGATATCGTCGGAAAGCTACTTCTGTCAACTTTCCACTGGTGTAGGTTTCATCACCTGTTTTTGTTGCTGGTGCATTCTACAGCCAGTTGAATTCAAAGGAGCTGTTTTCAGTTTTGAGCTCGTAACTTTTGATCAGTTTCTTCGTTTTTTGCAATCTTAGCAGCATTGGAACCGTATTTTAGAGCTCTTCAGTTCCATCCATGTAATTTTTCCATATTTTACTCCATGTATATTTTATTCAATTTTTTGTGTTTTCACACTCTGGTAAATTACCTGGACATATTAGCTCTTGGGAACTTCTTGTTTGCATGGAATGCTTCATTTTTGGCTGTTCTTCATGTATTTCTAGTTTTTTGTCCTTTGTGGGCATTTTGAGCATCATTTGTAAGCAATCTTCTATGTAAACGCACTGAGATAAAGTGACACACTATTGTACATGTATTTTGGGGTTTTCGCACATAAAGTTGTGCCATATTTTATACTCACACTGTATTATAAAGTGCCATGGGGGGGTTGTGTAGTGCCTTTTTTTTTCCATCACACCTTTGTCTGGTGAGTGTCCCTCCATGACGACAGTGGATCTATACGATTCCAACCTCATGCATGTGTGCTTTGTTTTGCACACCACTTTTTCAGTTGCAAGTGCTTTCTTGTGCACTTTCAGATGTTGTTTCTTCTCCTTCATGCACTACAAGGTGTTACACAACATTTCAGTGGATCTGTTAGGCTCTCCCAGTCAGCATTATGGGGGGGGGGTATTATATTGTTCATGCTAATGCTTCCTTGGTTTCGCCTTGGAAGGAATCTTTCATCTTCAGTTGATCAATGTTCTTCAGACTATTGGTACTTGTGCCATTTGTATCTTCGATCTAGATGTTTTGTCTTTGTTTGCCATCGGATTCAAGTAGTGTCATTAGGGGCACTCATGCAGATTGTTGTCTTCTTGATCCTGATCATCCTATCTTTAGAGGAGGTTCTTCGGCACCGTAGCAGTCATCTTTTGACAGAGTTTGCAACTTCTTCATGCTTCTGTGATGTTCTACATGTTCTTCCTTTTTAGGACATTTCCTTGATTTGGAGGCTTTTCAGTCCTTCAATCACCTTTGATCTCTTCTTGGAGTAGAGTTTTTTCCCACGAGGTTTTCTCTATTTCTCCGCTTTATAGAGATCTTCTGTTTGTACATGGGTTCCTTACTTGGCCTTGTTTGTCAGGACCCATCTTTGCTTTCATGCATCTTTTCCTTAGTGTTTTTAGCTACTTCCTAAGTTCATCTTAAGGGGGGGGTGTTAGAGTAATAAGTTTTACACTTAATTAATTTAATCATATTGGTTAATTAATTAAGTCACTTATCACTTTAGTTACTTAAGCTAAACTTAGGCACATTAATAATTAATTATTTATTAATTATTAAGTGTGCACACTAGGGTTTCCCTTTAGGCTTTTATTTAGGGTTTCTTGATCACCTTTTATAAGGATTGATCTCATTGTAATTATTAATGTGCGAATATCTGTAGCTTTCATATCTTCTTGAAAGTTTTTCTCTCTTCTGTAGTTTTTTCTTGTTGAAGATAATTACACATTTGTTTTGCAAATCTCTTGCGTGGAAGGTGTTTTGTTTGTGTTTGATCTTGTGGCTTGTGGTTTTGTGCTTGTTTCACAATTCTAACAGATTGCTTTTGGAATCTTGTCACTAAAACCATAAGAATTTTAAGTGATGATCCTTTATAAAGGTTCCCAACAATTTTAACAATAGTAAAGAGCTTTCAAAATGTAATGATAGATTATAATCTCAATAAATCTACTTTCTTCTTCTTCTTCTTCTTATGCATTTCTTAATTTAGAAAAAAAGAAAATGACAATCTCAATAAATATATGAAAATACACTTTTTTAATATAGTTTTTAATCTAAGAAGAGATAATGATATGCTTATAGATTAAATGATGTTGATTTTAAGTTTTCATTCAAAATATGATAATTTTGAGAATTTGAGTTTGAATTTTAAAGATGGTAAATTTAATAAGCTTATCGTTAATATTGATGTCTTAAGATTAAATTAAAAAATAAAACATGCAAGAAGAATGAAATTGCTTATTGTCTTCATATTTCGTATGGAAGTCCCATTGATATTATGACAAAGAATGATTCAAAATGAATTATTACCTCAATAAAAGATGGCTTAAATACTAATTTGCTAATTTATTATTCATTTAAGATATTCATAAATCAATACAATAATAAGAAAATAGATTGTAAGATAGTGATCTCACATGCAAATAAGATATTTTAATTAAAGAATATATTAATCAAATAATGATTAAGAATGCCTCAATTTTTAATATATCATTAATATTACTTGCTATCATACAAGGGAAAAAGTCTAACCTACTCATATAAATTTAGGATAATAAAAAATAATGCAATTTAAATAACAATCTCATTATCAAATTAAAGAATATAGTAATTAAATAATGATTAATTTCTAATATATTATTAATATTACTTGCTATTTCTTTAATAATCAAAGTAGTATTTTTCTATTTAAAAATTGTCCATAAAAAAGGTGGATAGAATGTAGTATAGAGATAATAGAATGATTATTTAACAATATTGTTTTTTTGACAATATTTTTTAGTTGTCAAAGAAATAATTTTCTATTTAAATATTTACATAATAAACACAATATAAATTAATTAAGAATATATAAGATAATGATGTTAATAATAAGAAAATACATCTTTATTTAAGAGAAAATCTCAATTCTTTAATTAATTTTAAAAATAGATCAAGGGAAATCAATGAATACAAATCAAAAGCATAAAACTTAGAACTTTGAAGATAGTAATTTAAAATAGAAAAAAAAGTTTTATAATAGTATAGTAGTTCTAAAATATCTAGTTGTATGTACAATATACCCATTTCCACTTGTAATCAACATATATATCATTATTAATATATCTACCATTGTTAATGTTGCATTTCATGAAATGAATGTTATAATCTTGGCTAAGATGAATTCCATAATTAATGTTTTAGATATAATTGATAAATACTAGTCCATGATTGCAACAAAACTTTAGATTACATGATCAAATTAGATATTTATATGCTATATCAAGTCATTTAATAATAAATAAAAATAAAGATACACAAAATCACTTAACAAACGAGACACAATGAATTAATTATGGAAACACTGGAAAATCACCATCATCGCACAAGAACCAACAATTGTTTTAAAATGTAAAAGAAAATTTTAAATACAATACGATAACCTCTGATGACTCCATTCTCAATTTATAAACATCTAGTGTACAATCTCTACACATGCTTGTTCTAGATATAGTATCATATACCTTGTCACAACTTAGATATAGATAGATTTGTTCCATGAAATACCATTTGACTTAACATCCTAATCACTTGTAGAATACCAACCCTCACCCAATCGAATAAGGACCATATCATGATTCACTGGCATGTACAACTCATAAATTCTTCTCATCCTACAAATGACTTATCAATCTTAAAATCCCATTATTACTCGTCAACAATAGTTGGCACATTGAATATAACACTATGAAGTAATGCAATAATATTATAATACTACCAAGACCATTCTCATGGATTGCAATAATAAAGATAAAACTTCCATGATCTAGAGCACCTTCTAGATCATCTATATGTCTCTAGTTGTTGCATGCACTCTAATAATGTTGAATATATTCTCTAACTATACTATAGCTAATTGTGCATAGTAAATTGTACTTTACCTTATCCAAACTACTTGTGGTTGGAACCATGGTTTTAGGTGAGTGCAACATGCCTCAAGACCAAGCTACAAATTCTAACTCACACTATACCTTACCAAAAAATATTGCAAAACCTTAACTTAAACTACATTATTAGAGTGATCTAAGTTGCACCACTTTTCTTTTTCCATTCAATCCCTCTATTTGAGAAACACCATTCTTCCACTTAGGTCTCTTTGGAAGTGAAAGCACACTAAGTTCCAACATTCTCCCACTTGATATTTACTATAGGAGAACTACATAAGAAACTAGTAAAAATAAGTACAAGAAGAGGACAAAATCTTTTCATCCTTGCATAAATGAAACTTTTCAGTACTTACTAGCTTTGTTAAAGAGTCAACTAATATTCACTAGAGTATCAAAGTTTTCTATTTGAACCTCTATTCTTAAGTTTGACTTACCACTACTATGTGTAAGACATAAATGACAGGCACATGTGTTGCACATGCAAGGCTTGAAAATAGACAAATCACTCTTGTTCACATGGTAAAAGTAGCTGTAGTAGGGAGTGTTTGGAGGATTACCTTCTTTATTTCGGAAGTAATTTATGAGTGATAGTGATATTTTCTCAAGGGATTACGATTGTGTCATTTCCAATTGTATGATGGCTGTTTATCTTTGTGCATATGATGCTAAGGTCTTAGTGAGAATTTTCAAGGAAGATATTGAGACTAATAGTTTCTACCTCAACTATGGATTCTAGATGTGCTCATTTAAATGACCAATTGTTGATTATTTTGTTGGTGAAATTGCATGATTTGGGTGTGCTCTTCTATTTCAAAACCAATAGGAAGTGAGAGAAGTTCTTTGAGTTCCCTCAAATTATTTTCATCTTAATCTTCCTACACACCTAGATAGATAGTCTTGAAATGCCACAAGTGGCCAAAGGGAGAAAAAATGGTAAAAACTCATTTCAATGCCTTTAATAAGATGTTTCACTCTTATTATTAGTTTAGTGCTTGTGTGAAAAAAATGAATGTTTTCTTATTAATTTGGCCTCATTTTGTGTAATTTTCCCTTTATGAACATTCCCAAACTAGAGGTAATGTCAACCTACTCCCTATTTTTGGTTGGCCAAGGTATGAAAATTATAAAATGGTCATATTGATGTTTATTTGTGAAGTTGCCCAAACCTTAAAAAAATTCTAAGTTAGGAAGATTATCAGTAATTTTAGAATTCTTTGATACAATTCCCTTATTGGCCACTAATACATACTTATTTATAGGATTCACATCTTCTATATTATAGGAGAGCTCCTATAACCACTCGTAACAAAAATCACAAAAATAAGAAAAATATTAACAAGCCAAAAGAAACTAACATATCTAGCCACATGGATGATGTAATATTCATAATACCCTCATATTACATCATTCTCCAAATGGTGATACGTGGAATAATACAAATCGTTGACCACATTCAATAGTTCATTAGAAACATAAGATATGAGTAGGGACATACACATCTACTCATGACAAACAATAATGAAACTAGGCTCACAAGACTTCTTCAATAGGATTGACCATACTAAAATTTTATCCAAGGATAACCCAAAGAACACATCTATCCATGAAACCAAGGATATGGACTAACACATCTATTTGAGGTCATACAACAATTTTGCATAGGGACAAACATATGTACATCTAACATCAAAATTATGAATAGAGACACACACATCTACTCACAATATTTATGATTGAGGACAAGCACATCCAATCATAATCACCCAAAAAAATATGATTGGGGACATACATGTATCCAATCACAAACAACCAAAAATTGTGATTAGGGAGAAACACATCCAATCACTATCATTCAATGTAAATGTGAATGAGGACATACAAATCCAATCACAACATAAAAAGTGTGCAAACTAAGTTCTTGTTCATGTATGCAACCATCATTATATACCTTTGCCACTTTGATTACAAACAATACAAGACAATTATCACTACCACATAGAAATCAATATTAGCTTTAGTCATTTTGGCATAAATATTTTGTCACTAATACAATGTTGTGGCCCTATCACTAGTGATTGATGAGAGAATTTTCTTTGTACTCTAACCTCCTATGCCTCCATCTTTCAATTGGTTTTCTACTTAACAAATTTGACTTTGAGGCTTAGTTTTAGAATTCCTCCCTTCAAATGAACATTGCATACAAACAATAGTGCACCCATTTGCAATGAGACAAATTTTATTTTTTTATTACTTTTCGACAATTTTTTATTTTGATTAATTACATTCGATGATACGAACATGAATGAATCACGAAATGGACCCTATTTTAAACAAAATAATACATCTATAACACCCCACTAAGGAACCCTAGAGGACAACACTAACCGTGACACAATAATGAAACAATTTTTCTTTTAAAGTAAATAACAATAGACGCATAACATATAATTTAAACCTAGGTTCTCTAAGGTTTCTTGACTACGCTACTCACATATCCATTAACTAGGATAACAAGTATCATTTCATTAACTACCAAGATATCGTGATTTAACTAACAAGCAAGGTCCATTTTAAAAACATCACATTAAATGATTCCACATAACATATCAACTGACAAGCAACATTAAGTTCATTTCTAGCTAACCATCTATACAAGATACATTACATTATAGTATTCAATTACAAGAAGAATACATCAATATCTGTTATGTCATTACAATTTCTACAACAATGCTTCCCTGAGTACATGTGGGAAGAGTACATCTGATTACAATAGGAGATTACAAAGAACATACAATCCAATACATATACATAAAAAAAAGTTTGTCTCCTTAGTCTGGGACAGGGTTAGGAGTCCACAACATAATGAACAATCTCCATGCACACGAACATGTAGCAAGGGTACCCAATGGAGGAAAAACACCAACCTTCCAACCATGTGGAACCTCGAGGTCCACCCCTTGTGCTAGGAGATAACACAAGGTCCCACTACTAACAGACAGTTAGGAAAGCAACATGTATCACAATCAAGGGTAATACATGGACTCTAACACTACACTATTCACAACATAACATCACTTTCAACACTGACTTCACTTATAACACTTACTTCACTTCCAGAGGCACTCACACAACAAAAGGGAAAAGTACAACTAAGGAATGCTAGATTGCAATAGGGAGGAGTGTCATCACATAGCTTGATATGGGTTACCTTGGTGGATCTTCCTAGGCTCTTGACCCCCATCCTAGGTTATCTTGACAGCCTCTCCCAACCCCCAACCCCTATACAAACTCATGCGAAATAAATGTACCTTTCATAAAGACAAGGTAGTTGATCTTGCCACTCCAGGCCTCTCATCTCATCTCAAGCCTAAACGAGCACTTGAGCCATGAGTGGAGCATACATTATCTTGATTAATATGAATTCTACCCATCCCCCTAATTCATTATTAAGGTTATCATTGGATTAAGAAACCCTTAAATGGGTTATCCTGGACACCACTTTGGGTTCCAACCCCCATTGAGAGCCACTCCCCCTACTTGCAACTAGTAAACCCTACACATCAAGAAAGAAATTTACCATCTTGCACATTGATCACAATCACACAAATCCGTACATAGTGCAAGACATGGACCATTTTGCACACTTAACATGATTACATGAATCCAAACACAGTGCAAGGAATTGACCATCTTACACACTACTCAAAACATTACCAAACCACTTCTGAGTGAAACAACCATAAAAGCCATACATACAAAAATACCCCCTCTAGGCCTCTAGAAACTGTCCTTAAGCAATTTACACAATAACACCCACTTTTTAGACAATTACAAAATCACCCCAAAACACATTATCCAATACAAGAAATTAGTGAAACATACATTATTTCCACATTTCATATTACTCTTTAACTTAACCACTTAAATTCTCTTAATAGGTCATTTACCATAATAATTCATAAAAACTAATCACATAGTAAATTTACAAATCAACTATTAAATAATTACGAAAGTAATCAACATTCATTATCAAACAAAAAGGTAATCTAATTCATTTATTTAAACAAATCCTTCAATCATCCAAATATAAGTAACCAATTCAGCCCACTCAAGTACCCAATTCATGATCAATTAATCACATAGGCAAAAATATTCTTTTACTAAAACCACAATGTATATATATATATATTTTATTAACAGTATATTGTTCACAATATAATACAATATATATCAAATTATAATATGACAACCATTTAATTACTTTTATATATATATATATATATTCTCAAATGCCAAACTTAATTTATATTCATCGAAATGCAAACGAATTACAAAATATTGAATACCAAATATATCCTTCGAATTTACAAGCATAACATATATGCATCGATTACCAAATACCATGCAAATTCATCGAATTCCAACATAAAGCATTCCCATAAAAAACCAACATAATGTTTCAAACATGAATCGCAAAAATGAAAGCGTATTGAACATTATTCAATGTATGCAGGGAGAGGAAAGCATCTGACCGCTAGCAAAGGCTATGGAGTGAATGATGGTGCAACAAGTAGGAAGCACGCGGTTGGGATAGCTCTTGTTTCAATCACCCATCCTCTCATGAAGACTCATTCATATGATAATCTTGCATGATTTTGTCCTAGCGCAGGGGAACTAAGACATTGTTGACTACTACTACATGGCGTCTGTCAAGGAGAGCCAACGGCCTCAGGTTTTGTGCTACCGCACTTTGGGTTGGGACAAGTTCAAGCGATGCATAGGGATACATAGATTGGGTTGCTAAAAAGGCTTTAGGAACTTTCAAGCAAATGCAAGTAGCTGGTGTAAGGCCTTTGTTGCTATACATGGCTCGGCCGAATGCCTCAAATAGATTTCATCTCATGGAGAGAAATGATAGTAGGATGCAAGTATATAAGATTTGCTATAAAGGCTTTAGAAATTTCAACAGAATGCATTGCTTGTAGATAATCGTAAAAGGGCGTAGAATTCTTAGATAAAACATGCAACCGTTGCCAGATTGCTTAAAAGCAAGGTATCGACAAATTAGGCTCTCAACTAATGCCTTTGTGCCTAAATGAGAGCGATGGTTCAGGGCATAAATGCAGAATGTGGAAGCACAAACAAAGGGCATGATCCAATCAGAGAGTTGCCTCAAAGAGTAGAGGTCTCGTAGAATGCCCACATTCAAATCACATACATTTGAGTTATACAGATCTAAGGATGATGAGACTAGCATCATGCATGGAATGAAGACAATGTATGCTTGCTTGAATTCGACATAGTCTCATGCAATAGGGGTGTGCGTGGGTTAGAACTTGGGAGATCCATTGCATAAAATTCAAGGGCATAAGGAATACACAGGAAGAGACGAAATCTCAAATCAAATACCTAAGAAAATTAGATTATCATAACAACCATGAGTACCATGACTTAGCATAAGAGACTTGAAGCTCAAAATATTTACTTGCAAATTCACTAGTCCTGGATGGTGACTAAAGAACTAAGAGATTCCAAGTCCAAATTTCCACGCCAGAATCCACCTCCTAAGCCTGACTCCCCATCAATTTTTCCAAAATCCCAATTCCCACAACAACAACGTGTGAAATTTTTTCAAAAAAATTACTCCCTTCTGCCCCAAAAACTAAATGAATATTCTCCCAAAAGGAAAATATTTACAAGAACGGGGTTGTTCATTTTTTTTTGAACCAAAAATCCAATAAAATCTCTCAAAATCCCAAAAAACATTAAGTTTATTTTTCCACAATGTGCAAAGTTGTGCATGTGCTGCATGAAAAACCTTTCTATTTTTTATATTACTTTTACTATTTATTGATTATAACTTTCCACTAAAATTCTATTTTATTTTATTTTAATATTACATTACACATTTAATTTGTTATAAACTATGATTATTAATAATTATATTTATATTTATTTATCAAATTACCTTTTACTTAATATTTTATTTTAATGCATCTATCAACCAAAAACAATGTTTATAAAAAAAAATTAAATTAAACAAACCAAATGCCAAACAATAACTTGAACCCTAAACAGGGTCGAAAAGCAAGACTAACTGACCATAGGCAACACTAACACACTGACAAGGTATCAGACTAGATACTCATCCTCTTCGAGGATGATGGCTAGGATAGGGGACCAAGTGCTATCTTCAATCAACTGTTCCATTGTGTTTAAGACACTCTCAGATTTGCCATTTCAGGTGGAGTCGATTCCTAATACCTACATCTTGCAACACACAAAACGATCATGCATATACATATAATCATCACATACCTAGTGAAAGGAAATCAAAACATCGTAGGGTTCTCACAAGTGAGAAATATGACATCCTTCCCTCCACACCTAAATAAAATTTGAAAGCGTCATATAATATCTCAAACAACATATCACAACATCAATAAGTATAAACCATTCCAAAATATGGTAACACATTCTATTTCTAGCATATTCATAAACATCTCATAATCATCAACAAAATTTATTATGCTAACATCCTAATACATCATCAACATGTAATCATAAAGAAATAACTCTTAGTCTCATAATAAACATAAACAATAAGCATAACCCATATAAACCTAGCATCTTAAGAAGTCTTGAGTATTACATTATCTAACATAGTAACATACTATAGCAAATGCCATTATAAAATGTTTTAACTACCAACAAAGACTACCTGAGACATAAAATGAATCCAAAAGCATTTGGCATAAACATCATAAAAAAAGTGAATCATGGAGGGGCACTACAACATCTTGACACAAAATATCTCCTTATGAACTAATAATACATTTTAAATAGTAAATTGACAATAAATTATAATAACTACCTACAATATTGCAACAAAATATCTAAAAATGCAAGAAGAAGCCAATATCTAGGTATCGGGTTTAGGAGACTTAAAAAAACTTGTAAGAATCATGGAATGATAGATGTGTTGGATATCTCAACTTAAAATTTCATCTTTCTCTACAAATCTATAAGCAACGACCTCATGATGATTGATATTCTTGCATATTTTAGCAATGATCTCAATCCTATCATGCTCCAAAAAAGTGCTACCTTGTCATAAGCACACAAAAAGACTCCACAACACACTTACCACCATCTTCTTTGCCTCTATTTCCTCCAACTTGAACCCTACCTTGGTGGTTGAGACCAACTTCTTTGATTTTTCTCTATCTTCTACTTACTGCTATTTACCATCTTGAAACTACAAAAACCCAAGATTGGAACAAAGAGATTACCTACGAAATATCAAGGAAAGGAGGTCTTTCCTTTCAAACTTCATTCTTCCCAACAAATAGATTTTCAGTTAGCAAACATTATCAAGTCTAAAACAAAAAAACAAAGCTGATTTTTAAAAGTTTGATAGAGGTTGTTATCTTGAAGATATTATATATATCTTGGCACTTTGAAAGAAAAATCAATGTAATGAATTGTGATTGAATAACCACTATGTGAAGATTCTAATTAGTTTCTCTAAGAAATAAGAATATCGATACTTTGCTCCGTGAATGTTTCTTTGACATATTGTCAAGGTTTAACCACATATTTTTTTTTTGATTAGGTGGAAAACAGGTTTTGAATGGACCTAAAACCATCAAGTTTTGAAGGGACTTGAAACCCATACAAAGATGATCAAGCTACCCAAAGAATAGAATCAATAACACCCAACAATGAAATAGAGAAACTGCCAACCAATAGCCAACAAACTACCCAACAAGAACCAAGATTACATGGATCTTAAACCCCTTGGTTTTGATGGGACCAACAACCCACTACAACACGGTTTTGGTAGGGACCTTAAACCCAAAACAACATTTCTGTAGCTCCATTCAAACTGAAACACCATCCCATAAACCACCTCCATAGGATAGGGCCCCCCTCTATAGGGGAGGAAGATGCAAGAGCTCCAACCACCAAAGTAGCCCCACTCCAGTGTAAACCGGCTCCACCTCAAAAGGAGTTGGCACCACCTCAACAAGAACACGCAACGAAAAAGAGGACATTCAACTGGACCAACAACATAAAACTCCACCTCTAAAGGAGCGGGCTCTACCTCAATAAGAGAAAACTTCACCTCAAGAGAAGCCACCACCAGAAGAGTCTAGCCAAAAGAAACCACTTCGGAAGAGAAAGCGCTCACAACAACCTTATGTGACAAAAGAAACAAAACCTAGAAAACAAACTTACAGTCAGCCCACCACAAATACCCCTGAGCCAACAAAAAAATCAGCTCCCAAGGTCTTAGCCAAACCCAAAGAAAAGAAAATCCCCCTCCAAGTGAGTATAAGAGGGAGATCATAGAAGCACCATTTAGGATCCAAGAAGAGTTCACCCCAAGCCAAATGAACACCAAAAACAACTGGGTCTAAAAGGAAAACAATAAGAGCCATCCAGTAGACCAAAATAGCTCAAGCCAATCATCAACAAAGGGCCTAGAGCCTAGCCAGAAGAACAAAACTACTAACAACAACTGTAGATCAAGGACCAAAGTCCTTAAATCACTAATAGCCAAAGAGAGCAGCAACCCGTAGGAGCTAGAAGGGAAAACCCAAGCCACCCACATCCAAGAGAACACCTAGGAGCAAGGAGGACTCAAGATGAGAAGATCCATCAGATGGACCAACAATAAAAGAGTACAAGCCACCCTAACACACTGGTCAGGGCTATAAAAAGGCCAATCTAAAGGCACAACAACCACCAAAGCCACTAGGCTAGCAAAGGAACTCACTAGCTACAACAACAACGAAAACCCAAAATAGGCCACAACAGCGAGCAAGCAAGAAAAATGAGACCTCAAAAATTGAGGCATCCCACACCAAAAGAAAGGAAGAAGAACCTCCCAAGCGGAGCCAGACTCCCCAACAAAGAGCCACCAAGCAAGAAGCGGCCAAAAGCGAAGGAGGACTGGACAAAGGTAAGGAGGAGAACAAGCCAACACAAGAAGCACATAAGCTCTCCTACTACACCGAGGAGTAGAGATAGGCCCATTCAACCATCGAACCTCCATAGAAAAATCAACACAACCCATCTTCCACTGCAAGGAAAGCAGCAAGGAAAAAATCCACCACACCTACCAGGATCTATAGCACCAAGACAACCCATGAACACCAGTAGAGAAAAGCCCAATGAAGAAGAAACCGAGCAAAAAGAAAGCCCCAAAAGAGTGGCGCCAACATAGCTAAGCCTGAGCCATAAAGGGTAAAGCCAGAGAAAACACACCACAAAAAAACTCCACAGCCGCAGCCATAAAGAGCATGGCCACAACCATAGAGAGAGGAAAAGAAACCTCAAGTAAGCATGCATCCACATCATCATCTTCGTCCTCTCCATCATCCGACCCTCCTCCAACTCCGAAGCACCTGCAGTGCAGTAATTACTCCTCCAGAACTCCCGCCCATATCAAAATTTCCTCGTCTCATAGTCTATTGTTATCAGTTAAAGCATAAATATTTTAGATCTTTGGCCTATGTATTCTTCCTTCTACAAGCATATTGTCTATTATTTTGTTATTCCATTTCATTTTCTTCATTATTTATTTGCAACTAACTTGTGCTACAATATTATTTGGTTTGTGGATTTTATGTTTCCATTTCCACAAGTGGTATTAGAGTAGTTATTTTGCAGCATTTGTGTTAGGATTTGGTATTTGCTTTGTATCATCAAATGATGAAGGTTTCAAATGGAAGATTCAATGTGGAGAAATTCAATGGGAAAAATAATTTTGAACTATGAAAGTTCAAGATGCATGATTTGTTAGTATAACAAGAATTGCACAAAGTGTTTGTAGAAAAGTGAAAGAAATTCCCAAATCTGATTGATGAGGATTGGGATGATCTAGATACAAAAGCTCTCAACACAATTAGATTTTGTTCAGCAGATGATGTTCTTTTCAATATTGTTGGAGAGGAAACAACAACAAGCTTATGGAGTAAAATGAATTCTTTATATGACAATCTTTGACAAATTGGATCTACTTGAAGAGCAGTTGTATAGTTTGTGAATGAAAGAAGGTATAAAAATTGTTGATCATTTAAATATTTTTAATACTCTCATATGTCAATTAGCTAGTATGGGTCTAAAAGTTGAAGATGAAGACAAGACAATTACATTGTTGTGTTCATTTCCTGAGTCTTGGAATCACTTACTCACTTCTATTAGCTTTAGCACAACTAACACCATTGAATTGATTATGTTGTGGGAGATTTGTTGTCTAAAGAGGCATAGAGGAAATCTGACATAGAAACTGTTAGAGTTATCATGCATTAGCTAATAATTAATTACTCTTTAGGGTATGTGCAGGATCATGAGGGGCCAAAAAGTGGCAATATTATGGATATTTGTAGGGTATTTGGTTGATGACTTTATTTTTATCCAAAATTGATGAAACGAAAAGGGTTTATAGAGGAGATTCTCAGCTTTCCACCAATATAAATTATGCTTTAATTTGAATTTAATAAGTAGTTATTATTTATTTTCTATTAGAATTACGACTAAAGTCCTAATCGATAGGCTGATTGAAAAACATCTATAAATTTCTAACGGTATCACATTTTTTGAACCCAAAACATGCGTCACATTCTATGCTTCACATACTATAGGATTAAAAAAAGAAAAAAGAAATTTCATGAAGTTTTGACCAAGTTAAGGTGGTTAGACATACGAGTTTTTATATTTTTTAAAAGTTGTAATAAAAAAATCATAATTAATTATTTACTTGGAAAAAAATTACAAAAAAATATGCATCACATCCGGACATGAGTCCTCTACTTACATATTAAATCTTATAAAAATATTATAATTTTATTATGGTTAGGTGGTCGAAAGACACCTACTTCTTATTTTTTTCCTGAAATTTAATCTCACAGATTGAAATTTCAAATTTTCACCAAATAGATTTTATTTATTTTAAATAAACCTAGTAGTTTAGAAACTACATTCAATTTTCTACGATTCTATTCTTACATATTTTTGAAATAATATAGATAACTTATTCAAATTTTACATCAAATTTCCTAACATTGATTTTTCTTATTTTTTGCCACTTAAGGGCCTGTTTTTTCCATGATGATCCTGCACATACCCTTTAATTGATTATTAGTCTAATTTATTCTCATGCACTTAAGCTAAACTTAAGAGTGTTTTAATGCTTTTATTAGTTGAGCTAATATTAGATCATTCTATCTCATCTCATGTGATGTTGACACTTGTCATGATCTGATCCCTTTTTCATTTAGGGTTTTTCTCTTATAAGCACTTAACCCTCATTGTAATTATCTTGAGCTTTCATATCTTCTTGAAAGTCTCTTGCTTTTGAAACATTTTCTTGTTGAGAAATATTGCATATATTGTTTGCAAATCTCTTGCATGGAAGGTGTATTTGTTTGTTTGATATTGTGGCTCGTGGTTTTGTGCTTGTTTCACAATTCTAACATGGTATGAAGGGCCCGAGGTGGGGCCACGCTTGCCACATAATGGCAGGGGTGGTACCAACCCGCACCCCCCACAGTGGTGGTGGGGCCCGAGGGGTCACCAACCTACCATTATGGCAGGTGGCCCTTTGAGTACCCCGCCCCCAATGTGGGGTCAAATTTTTTTAATAAAATTTAATTTAAACAAAATAGTTTTTTTTTAATTATTATTTTTTAAATAATGAGTTTTTAATATTTTTCTTAGAAAAAAAACATGTTTTGTTTTATATTTTTTTTTTAATTTTAAAAAAATATAATAGTTTTTTTTTACTTTTTCTTAACTTAAATAAAAAAAGTCAAATTGTGCAATTTTTATGCAAAATCCACATGCACTGTACCTAGACATTTGGGGGAGATTTTTTTTTCTCTTAGCACTCTAAATCTGGGGGACCTCCACATTTGGAGGTAGTTTTGCCTAATTTGGCTTAGTTTTTAGCACAAATCTATATTTGGCAAACCTTCACTTTTGGAGGTATTTTTTTGACAAATTTGGAGGAGATTTTTTCCCAAGGTTCTAAATTTGGCAGATCTCCAACTTTGGCAAATTTTTTGCTAAATTTGGCAGAGGTTTTTTTTGCCAAGCTCAACTCCTCTTTGTTAGGCTTTTTAGTTTTGCACCCTATCTTCTAGAGACCATATCTTGGTTATACAACGATATTTTCAGTGCAATTTTTTTTGAAATGGGGCAGAATTTCGAGCTCTTCACGGTGGTGCAAGTGGTTTCTAGTTTGAGCTTCTATTTTTTTTTCTAGAATTCTATTTTCCCAGTGTTCTTACTATTCAGTTCTCATTTTGGAGACTTCGACGTGCCATATCTTCTACATCCAGACACATTTTTGGGTGCCATTTTTTTTGGAAGTGCATGCTTTTTTGTGTACTTCATCATGGTGCTACCAATTCCCTCTTTTTCTATCATAGAATTATATTTTCAACATGTAGTTCTTTTTTGGACATTATGGGATCCCATTGTATGAATTTTTCATTATGTAAACACATTGAAATAAAGTGCCATACCAGGTGTATGTATTATTGGGATTACACATCACTTTGTGCCTTATTGTACTTGTAATATGCTATAAAGTTCCATGGGGGGTTTGGGTATGTGTAGGATGATGATGGACCAAAAAGTGGCAATATTATGGGTATTTGTAGGGTATGTGGCTAACGACTTTTTTTTTACCCAAAATTGATGAAACAAAAAGGGTTTTTAGAGGAGATTCTCAGATTTCCACCAATATTAAATTATGATTTAATTTGAATTTAATAAATAATTATTATTTATTTTCTATTAGAATTACGACTAAAGTCCTGATCAATAGGTTGATTGAAAAACATCTATAACTTTCAAATGGTATCACATTTTTTGAATCCAAAACATGCGTCACATTCTATGCTTCACATACGATTTTTAATATTTTTTTATATGAAGTTTTGACCAAATTAAGGTGGTCAGACATACAATTTTTTATATTTTTTAAAAGTTGTCATAAAAAAATCATAATTAATTATTTACTTGGAAAAAAATTACAAAAAAATATGCATCACATCTGGACATGAGTCCTCTACTTATATATGAAATCTTATAAAAAAATATTATTATTTTATTATGGTTAGGGTGGTCAGACAAACACCTACTTCTTATTTTTCCCCTAAAATTTAAGTATAGCTGAATTGAAATTTCAAATTTTCACCAAATAGATTTTATTTATTTTTAAACAAACCTAGTAGTTTAGAAACTACATTCAATTTTCTACAGATTCTATTGTTACATATTTTTGAAATAATAAAGATAACTTATTCAAATTTTTACGTCAAGTTGCCTAACACTGATTTTTTTGAATTTTTTGCCACTTAAGGGTCTGTTTTTTCTATGATGATCCTGCACATACCCGTTTGATGTTTTGACTTTTCTTGCAATCATATCTTTGTCAAGTGAGTGTCCCTTCCATGAAAAAAGCCTCATACGTGTGTGCCTTTTGTTTACACACCCTTTATATGTGTTGGTACTTTCATGTTTGCACATCAGATGTTCCCGATTCTTCTTCATGCACTTCTTCTTGGCATTTAGTTTCAGTGTACCTATCATGCTTCTCCATTTTCAACATTATGGGGGGGTTTCTACTATTGGTGCTAATGCTTCTTTGGTTTCGTGTTGGAGTGATCTACGTATCTAGTTCTTGTTCCTATGTACTTTTAGATGCAACATACATTAGTGACTAGTTATATGCATTTCAGTGAGATGGATCATTTACCATATGGACACTCTTGCATTCCTATTTCTAGAGGTTCTTGTTTCAACATTACAAGTCTTTCTTTGATAGTGTTTGAAGCTTCTTCATGCTTGAGTGGTTTTTTTTTTTCATCCTTTTGTTCCTATCTTTTGGGACAACTTTGTCTTGTTTGGAGGCTTCTTCAATTCTTCACGCTTGAGTGGTGTTATTTTTTTCATCCTTTTGTTCCTATCTTTTGGGACAACTTTGTCTTGTTTGGAGGCTTCTTCAATCCTTCACTTAGCTTTCATCTCTTTTTGGAGTGGAGTTTTTCCCATGAGGTTTTCTCTATTCCTCCGCATTATAGAGATCTTCTATCTATACATGGGTACCTCATCAGGCCTTGTTTGCTAGGACCCATCATGCATTCTTTTTAGGATTTTGAGCTACTCCCTAAGTTCATATTAAGGGGGGGTGTTAGAGTTATCATTCATTATTTGATAATTAATTACTCTTTAATTGATCATTAGTCTAATTTATTCTATGCACTTAAGCTTAACTTAGGAGTGTTTTAATGCATTTATTAGTTGAGCTAATATTAGATCATTCTAATCTCATCTCATGTGATGTTGACACTTGTCATGATTTGATCCCTTTCTCATTTAGGGTTTTGCTCTTATAAGCACTCAACCCTCATTGTAATTATCTTGAGCTTTCATATCTTCGGGAAAGTCTCTTCTAAAACTTTTTCTTGTTGAAGAATATTGCATATATTGTTTGCAGATCTCTTATGTGGAAGGCGTATTTTTTTGTTGTTTGATCCTGTGGCTCATGGTTTTGTGCTTGTTTCAGAATTCTAATAGAAACTTCCACATAAGAAACAATGACCTAGTTAGGGGTTGATCCACAAAAAAAGGGGAAGATTCGAGATGTACTTTCAAATCTAAGTCAAAAGGAAAAAAAGTGTAAGGGAAAGTGTTGGTATTGTAATAAATCAGTGCATCTCAAGAAATATTGTTGGGAGAGAAAAGAAGACAATGATGACTCCAAAAAGGAAGCAAATTCGGTTGAGACAATTTCAGATATGATCAAATGAAGTATTATCTGTTTGTAATTCTTTACAATATCATGAGGAATAATTATTCAATTTTGGTGCTTCTAATCACATATGTCCATATAAGAATTGGTTTTCTTCTTACCAAGCTATTGATGGAAGTGTTGTCCTTTTGGGAAATAATGTTTCTTGTAAGATTGTTGGGATTGAGAAAATTAAGACTAAAATGTTTGATGGTATTGTGAGGACATTAAAAAAGGTAACACATGTACCAAAACTCAAAAATAATTTTAATTTCCTTAGGAGTTTTGGATTCTAGAGGCTATAAATTTACAAGTCAAGGTGGATCATTGAAAGTGTCCAAGGGAATTTTTGTGGTCATGAAGGCTACAAATATCAGAAACCTTTACAAGCTAGAAGTGAGTACTTTAATAAATGAAGCAATGATGGTATCTGAGGAAACAAATAAATCTACTCGTTTATGACATCAACGATTGGGTCATATGAGAGAGAAAGGGTTGAAGGTATTGTTAAACCATAAGTTACTTCCAAATCTAAAATATTTGAATTTGAATTTATGCAAGCATTATGTTTATGAGAAGTAATCTAGATAGAAGTTTAAAGCAGTTAGTCATACAAGTAAGGGTATTCTATATTATATTCATTCAGATGTTTGGGGGCCATCCCCTACAATTTATTTTGGAGGACCATCATATTTTGTGAAATTTATAGATGACTACTCTAGAAAGGTGTGGGTCTATATTACTAAAAGTAAAGCTGATGTGTTTAGTGTATTTAAGAAGTTTAGAGTTTTGGTTAAAATGAGAACTAACGGATCAATCAAGTGTTTGAAAATAGATAATGGAGGTGAGTTCACATCTTTATAATTTGCAATTTATTATAAGGAAGTTGAGATCAAAATGCATAAAACCACTGTTTATACTCCTTAGAAAAATGATGTTGCTGAATGCATGAATAAGACTCTTCTAGAGAGAGTAAGGAGCATGCTCAATAATACCAAGTTGCAACAAGATTTGTGGGAAGTAGTCTCTACAACTTGCTATCTAGTAAATCAGTCACCATCAATTGCAATAGATTGTAAGATTCTCGAAGAGGTATGGTCAGGTCATTCCTGTGATTATTCAAATCTGATTTTTTGTTGTTGTGATGCATATGCTCTTATTTCAAAAGATAAAAATTCTAAATTAGACCCAAAATCCAAGAAATATATCTTTGTTGGTTATGGTGATGGAATAAGGGATACATATTGTGGGATCCTACTACACAAAAAGTCATTATTAGTAGAGATGTATTTAATGACTCTCCTCTAGTAAAATCAAACATAGTAGAAGTTGATTTGAAACAAGAACAAGTACCTCAACATCAATAAATTCAATTGGAAAATCATCCATATACATAAATAGGGAGCAAGAAGAAGCTTTTAAAGAAGATGAGGATGCAAGTATGTAGAGAAGATCCTCATATGATTCAGTATGAAGAATGTGAAATTAGTAAATATCTCTTTAGCTTCTCATTTTAAGCTTTCTTCAAGTTTATGTCCTCGTAATAGAGAAGGAAAGAATTATATGCATTGTGTGCTATACGCCAATGCAATAGGAAGTTTAATGTATGTGATGGTATGTACGAGACCATATATTTTACACGTAGTTGGTGTTGTCAGTAGATACTTGGAAAGTCTAGGTAAAGAGCATTGGGTAGTAGTGATATGGGTGCTTTGGTATCTTAGAGACACACATGATTATTGTGTCACCTTTGGTGGTTGTAGTGGTCCAGTTTGTGGTTATGTTGATTCAAATTTGTAGGCGATTTGGACAAAAGTAGATCCACACCAAGTTATGTATTTACTCTTGTAGGAGGACTAAGCATATACTTCTAACTAAAAATACATCTTACCATAGTAGGACTAAGCGTATTGTGATTAAATACCATTTTGTAAGTTAGGTTATTGATGGAGGTGGAGTATCTCTTGAGAAAGTTCATTCACTAGAAAATTATGTAGACGTGTTTATAAAACTAGCATAGTTAGAGAAGTTGAAGTGCAGTTTGACTTCTCTTGGATTGTAGAAAAGATGATCAATGGGCATGGGAAAGTATCAAGTAAATTTTTGTCAAGGTGGAGATTTTTGGATACTGACAACAATAATATAAATAAAGAAAAATATTGTCTTTGAAAAAGATAAAGAAATAAAACAAAAAGATAAAAAAATAAAAACAATATAAACAAAGCAATAAAACAAAATACTTCTAAGTGCTAGTACAATTTTTTGCAAAGTTTGTGGGTTCACAAAAAGGTGCAAAAATGTGACAAGGTTTCTATTTTTCACCAAGTTCGTGAGTTTTTGTACTCCTTGAAAGTGTGAGAAACGAAGGTAAGTTTAGTATGTTGTAAATTTTGAAAGTTTATGAATTGGAGGAAAGTGTAACAAGGTTATTGAGTTCATTGGTTCATTGGAAGGTGCAAGGTTTGTGATGTCACAAAGTTTACTCGATTAAAAAAATTCAAAAATTTGATAAGGTTTGTGAAAATAAAAATGTACAAGACGAAGAGCAGAGAGGAAGTGGAAAGAAGGAAAGAAGAGGAAAAAAGTGATGAATTTTTCATGTTACAAAAGTTTAGAAATTATGCGAAAGTGCAACTAGTTAGAAAAATTCAAATTCTCTAACCTATGCAACAAAGGAAAATTCAAGTTTCAATTTGAGTAGGAAACAAAGAAAAATTTATTGTGGTTGGTGCATGCACAATTTGAGCCTCTCAATTGGGAGTGAATTTCCCCACCCTTGATCTCAATTATATAATAAGGGTGGGTGCATTCACTCAATATCATTCATTTTACACCAAAAACCCTTAGGTTTGTTGAAGATCGAATGATGAGAACCCTTGGGTTTCATGGATTAGAGGATGAAACCCATTTGGCCCTATAAGACAATTCATTCAAAGATTGTAAATAAAATTTAAGGATAGTGGATATTGACTATTGGAGTTTTTATAAATTTGTATTTTGTTGTAGGATTGGGTATAATAGTTTAATTTGTATTGATATTTTTGTAACAATTGTTTTGCTATTGAATTGCAACATGTCTTAAACTGGTTTTAAAGCTGATTGTAAATCATATTTTCTTTGGGGGTTTTCTATCTTTGGTGGCCCCATATGTAACATCTGGGTATTAATATCAATTAAATATTTGTGAGGAAATATGGGTTTATGTAAGTTCTTGCTAAAATGTTTAAATCTATAATTTATTTCACCAAAAAATCTTATTCGTGTTATTGCAATGGTATTAGAGCTAAAGATCTTGCTATCTTCTATGGTATTTTGATGATTGATGTTTCTCAATGATAGGTAAACTAGGTATCTCAAATGAGAACAAAGGAAATTATAGGTTGAAGGCTCCAACATAGAAGGAGTTATGGATAAAGGAGGAAAAAAAAGAAAAGAAAATGACAAATGGGGAAAATGAAGAGTTATTTCAAATAACCTTATCAAATCTCAATCTAAGCCAAAGGAAAGTATCTGAAAGCCACATATAATTAAATGAATTGATAAGGGAGTTGGTGGAAAAATTAAGTATGGGAAATTTTCAAGGAAGGGAGAGCCCATAAAGAATTATTAGAACAACATGTAACTCTATACTCCATTCTTTAAAACCAATATTCTTACTATAATAAGAAGAGATTACATTTGCAAGAATTAGTAGTACTGGGATGGGTGACCTCCCGGGAAGGCCTAGTGCTTCACCTCTGTGAGCATCACCTAGATGCAATGAGTGGTAAGTGGACCATTCATTATTATGAGAGATGGGTTCTTGTGAACCACTACTCTTGAAACATGGGTCAATGAGTTTGACTCATAAAACTACACGGTTGAATCCTGATAGCAATATCACAATTTGACATGCTGTGGAAAATACCTCCTACTTATCAAGATATTATCTGATGTGGACGATGTATGAGTATGAAGCGGTAGCATACTCTAGGTATTTGAACTCCTTCTTTGATAACCAAAGGCTTGAAGAGTGTGAAATCTAACTATCTCACCATCTGAGGAACTCCTGGTTTGTGCCAAATACTTGTGAATTTCTTTTCTTTGCTCGATTATATCTTCCCACCTTGCAATAATCAATGGAATGTTCTTTAAAGTGTCCAAAGAATAAGGAACCTCCAATGTTATTTTCTCATCTCATTCACAATCATCTCTAGACTCAATAAAATGCACCACAAGCTTCTATCCTCTTGTGTCACAAAAAAATGTATATCTTGGTTGATTTGGGCATAATTGATGACAAATTGGACTTATTGAGGCCTTGATTTAGTGTTGTGAGGTGTTTTACACATCCAAATTAGGTCTTGGACCCTTGCAAATTGAATAAAATGCATGTCTTGTAAAGGTGTTGTAAAAAATTGAAAATGACTCACACTTTTCTTGACTTTTATTAAGCATTTAAATCTAATGGTCCTTTCCTCCCTACTTTTGAATTAAATATTATTTTAATTCAAAAGTTAGCTTTTCCCTCTTCTTCTATAATTAAATAATTATTTCAATTATTTAATTATTCATTATCCTTTTCTCTATATAATTAAATAAGTGTTATAATTTATTTAATTATTTATCCTTTCTTTATCTCCCCAATTAAATATTTATTTTTAATTATTTAATTATATAATTTGTTCTCACCTTTCTTTTTAAATAAATAAAATTAATATTTTATTTATTTCTCCTATGTTGGCAACCCAAATTAAATAATATTTATTATTTAATTTCTCATATCACCTCAAGTTTTTTGTGCCAATCTTATCTTCCACCTCAAGTCTTTATCTATCCATGTCTTTCTTCCCTCAATTAACCTCCACCCTTAATTAAATTATTTTCTAATTTAATCTTGGCCCTTGATCATGATCCTTATTCTTAACTCTTTTCTATAAAAACATTCTTTTAACCATAATTCATTCATCATTCATTATCTCTCTCAAGTCAAGCAAGCTAGGGTTTTAACATCTTAAGTCATCAAGATAGAATTCAAGCTCAATTCTAAGGCATTTAACAGCAATATTCTTCATCAATTGTTGCAGGAATTCAAGATCCTTCATCATGGAAAGTCTCTAATTTCATTGTTTCATGTTTCATGTTTTATTATCTTATTTCAACATTTCGGTTTAATTACCTAAGTGGTCAACCAAGGCAAACCCCCATTCCCTTATAATCAACATTTTCTCTCTCTTCCTTTGTGAGATTGTAAATTTAGGTATTTTGAAGGCTCAAAAATCATTGAAGAATAGATTACAAAGTTTTTGGAATCATTTCCCTATTGGAAAGGTCAAAACATCCACAAAAAGTCACCTTTTAGGCCTGAATTTGGGAGTTTCAGAACTAGACACCTGGAGGAATAGAAAGAGCAAACCAAGAGCCTCTGACTCCACTTTCAAATTTTTAGAAAATCCAAAGTGGACTAAGTTTCTATCCTTGGTGACTTAGTCCCGTTGCACATGTTTTTCAGAGTTTTCTATAGATTTGGATACCCATTTGGTTGAAACGGGCTCTAGAGCAATTTTTTGAGATCTGGGACTAAGTCGCCTAGATTGACACATGTGTCCCAGTTGGCTCTTGCATCAGGTTTTTCAAGATTTTGGACCTTTATTCCATCCTTTTTTAGCTTCGAAGTACACCTCTTTAGTTTCATCAATTTTTGTTACAATTTACCTTCATTTCTAGGTCCTTTTGCATATTACAATTTGTTTTCAAACAACTTGCATTTCTTAGGTTTTTCATTAATAATCATTATCTTTTATCAATTCTTTACATTTAGGACATTTCATTTAGATGTATAATTCATCCATAGTTGCATTAGTCTTTAGTGAACCTCCAAGTTTTTGTGGGATACCTTTCTCCTTTTAGGTGAAAAACCCTAGAAGTGTAAGAGAGAAACCCCTACAAAAATTTGTGGTTCATTTTGGTGAACCTGCTTTTCAAATACTCATTTTTTTGATTTGGAGTCCTTCATCATCCTAGATCTATCTTGCATTGAATTTTCATTAGGATTTGCATCAGTTAATTGACATCTAGGGTTTCAAAATTTTGCATTAGTGACAATGCATATAGGTTGCATTTTTTGCATCTTAAATCATTGAAAAATTCTAAAATTCTGCATTTGTATCTTAGGTTTGCATCATACAACACAAATAACATCAAAATAAATCCAAAAACTCTGAAAATTTTGAAAAAATCCCTACTGGGACTAATCCACCACCTTGGGCGACTTAGTCCCTTTATGCCCCTAAAATTGTCATTTACACAATTGAAAAACTCCATTTTTAATCTTCTATTTGCTGCATTACCTATCTATATTAGTGGGCTGAGTTTCTGTAACATGTATTTCACCAAACCTAGCTTAATTTGGCTCATTTCATGCATTGCTTAATTTCATATTTGCATTCCCACATTGTTGCATAACATAATCAGTCAACTATCATCCAAAAATTGCATTTCTTTTTAGCCTTTTACATTGCATTTTGAATTTGCATAGATTGTTATTCAAACATGTTAGTATCTATCCTTTCCAAGTTTGCAAAGAGAAAGTTAGTTAATAAGTATGTTAGTCATTCATACAATGCATTCCCTAGTTATGATAGTCTCTTAGTACAAGAGAGTGCAAATGTGTAGTGCCCCTCAGCTTGCCTTTTTGTTTTGACAGTGACTTGGTTGTACATGGATACTATGATACTTTGATGCTTAGTTATAATGATATTTGATGACACTTTTATATTTGATGTCATGTTTATACCATGAAAGTAGTAGATCAATTTAATGGTTTATGTGAGTTATCATTGATATGAGTATTATGTGTTTTTTTTGGATGTATGTTCTTATCATGATTTGATATTTGATTATTGTGTGTTGATGTATTGGTGAAGGGGAATAGGGTCGCATCACTCGCTTGCGAGTGCCCTGCGATGCTGTGATTTTCCCTTCATGGTGTGTTTGCTTGGTTGTCTATATACACGTTCAACCGTGTGGTTTGCTGCAGGTTGCAGGTATTAGGCATCGACTCCACCTTAATTGCCAGGTTTGAGCATGTCTCAATCCCAATGGAGTTTGTTGATTTAGAGATAGCATCAGGTTCCCCACATTGAGTCATCATCCTTGACAAGGATGAGTGTCCATTTATCATTCCCTATTGTGTGGTTAGTCCAAGTCATCTTGTCAATGTTGTTGTCGTTCTGCTTTCTATTTCACCTTGCAATTAGGTATTGTGTGATAGTATGTTCATTTAAGTGATGTACATGTGATTGTGACTTTGTTTGATTATTTCATTAAAATAGAGATTATCAGAGTTAAAAAGTTTTGGAATAATTAAATAAAAGCGTATATATATAATTGAAGTATCGATTAAAAAAAATATTATTAAAGTATTTATTTGATTTTAATAAATTAAAATTTATGGTTTAATAAAGAAATACTTAAATAAATATATTATTTAGTGTAGTGTGCTAGTGAAATTAAAATGAAAAGGATTAAGCAAATAAATTAAATATTGTGATAATTGAATTAATTGTGAGCAAAATTATTGAGCATGGTGAAAATTATAAAATAATATCTCAGAGGAAGTTGAGGGTAGTGGCGGAAATAAAATAAAATAATTAAATTAAAAGTAGTGGGGTTGCAACGAATTGGGAAGAGTAAATAAATCAGTTAGAGTTAACTGAGAGAGGGGCTTTTGGATTATTTTTCGAGAAACTAATTTTGCATCTTGTTTCGAAGAGTCTCTTGTTCTTGGAAAGCTCTAAAATATTGTTTTGGAAGCTTGGGGGGGGGGTTATGAGCTTGAATTTGGGGATTTTAGAGAGGTAGTTGTGAATTCAGAAGAGCTTGGAGCTACAAATTTTCAAATTGAAGCTTTGGGAGGAAATTAGAGTTGCAACTAGAATTCAAACTTGACAACAAAATCCAACTTAGTGAATTCAAATTATTCTAGGTTCCATAATTTCTTCTCAAATTAATGTTTGTTTTAAAATTGCTTGCTCTATATTTTTGTAAAATTTCTTGCTCTATAACCTCTCTCTCTATCGATGCATGTGGGAAATTGAAATTTTGCATTCTACAAACTCTTTTCTTGATTTAAATTGTGTGTAGTAGTTGCCTCCCTAAACCAAGCTTTGTTTTCATATATTATATCTTAAACCTTTTTGTTGATATTTTAGCCGATAGGCTATATAATGCGTGAGTTTGAGGCTAGGAAGTTGTCTCACACTGGGTTTCTCACACTGAGAAAGTTTGTCGGGGAAACGTGGACACTGGGAGGGAAACGTATCCACTATGGGTAAAAATAGTGTTTGTTAATAGGAGTTTTTATAGCTGTTGGCTTCATGCTTCGTGATCCTGCTACGGAGCTACTTGGCAACTGCCTAGTAGTTGCTTCGTCATAGCCACATTTACTGTGAATAGATTGAAGTACCTATAGTGGATTACTTTGGGTTCATCTCATTTAGAAAAAAATCTGCTTTGCTAGGGTTTATACCCTTACTGTATATGCCTTGAGGCTTCATCCATTTATTTACAGACATGGTTGTGGAACCCATACTCATCACTCACCCTTTCTTGGGCCTTTCTATGTTTTTCCTACTACTCATTGCCTTCTTGACCTGTTCTGCATCAAAATTTAGGAATTGGATTGACATCAATGAAGAGCATGAGGAAATTCTCCATTGGACTACAACAATATATTCCAACCACGGTGATGATGACGACACTTGGGATTTCTTCCTTCCTTACACCAAAGGCCTAATGGGTTTTATAGTCCTTGAGAATTGAATGACTTGAGTAGCATAAATTATGATATTTGTTGATGTACATATCAATGAAAAAGGGTTATATTATCTTGAAATCTTCCCTTCCTTGAAACCACCACTATTCCTTGGTGCATGTGATTGAATTTTGAATTCATCTGTTTTAGCATTTGGGAGAGATTTTTAATTGGATTTTTCTTTATTTGCAGATATTGGGTAACATTGGTGTAGTGGCCAGTTCCCTATATGTGGGTAAGGAAGGGCCTCTAGTACATACTAGAGCATGCATAGCATCACTTCTGGGACAAGGTGGCTCCAAACGGTACCATTTAACATGGAGATGGCTGCGGTATTTCAAAAATGTCAGACATAGGCGTGGTCTAATCATGTGCAGATCTGTTGTAGGAGTAGCTGCTGCATTTCGTGCCCCTGTGGGTGGGGTTTTATTTTCCCTTGAAGAAGTATCATCATGGTATGTCTATCTATTTTATTTAAGATTTTTATTGGGATAATTTTCCCTGGCCCTATTAATTTATAGTCACAAAGAGACAGACACTTGATGAAGACAATTGCGAGTAGCTAAGTTATTGAACATTTTACATGTCCTCCTTACAGAGTTGATTATATGTATTGATTATTATCTATTATTATATTTGATAAGATTGACCATAATCTAAATTTAAGTACTCTAATTCTTGTCAAGGAATTAAGAAAATTGATATAGTGATCTTGACAGGTGCCACTTATGGTCGATTTATTGGCATGCTGATGGGAACATCATCAAATCTTGACCAAGGTATTTTTACAATGCTTGGTGGGGCTTCCTTTCTTGATGGTTCAATGAGGATGGAATTTTCATTGTGTATCATCCTTTTGGGGTTAACCAAAAATTTATTGATGCTTGTTTTCATGAGGAGAAAGGAGTTTCTCCCATCAAGGACACATTGTAATGGAGATCTAGATCAATGATTTATCTAATCTACACCATTAAGTAATGTTAATTATGGAAGCATTTTGTAAAACATGACTTGCATAGCTATCTAATGGTCATAGTTGTGCATCCACTTGTTTCATGTACTTTTTTGAGATTTTAAATGATTTTGGTTTCTACCATAAAAAAAAAATATTCTTTTAGTTGAAACTTATCTGGGCCTAAGGAATTTCTTGGTTGCATACCTTAAATTCAGTGGGTGAAATGGAGTGTGAATGCTTCCATGATTACACAAAGGGCTCAAAAGGATTTTCATACAACTATTATGTTGGTGTCTAAATGTTGTTATTTTGCATGTGGAACTCTGTTTCTGTTTATTATGTTGGAAGAACAAATTTTGATATTAGGATCATGTAGATCTGATTAATATTTGATTTTTAATTGCAATGAATTTTTCCTGGGCATTGTGTTTGGTTTTTAAATTATCAATACTTTTTGTACAGGAGGATGTGACACCAAAGCATGTTATTGAGATTGTTGAGATGCTGAGGCATGGTGAAACTCCCCTAGTATGCTTAATTGATATTCTCCATTTACTGTTCTTTCCAAGTTTTTCTAGAAGGTTTCCAACTTTTAAATGCATTGCCTATTTTCTTTCTTGCAAGTTGGGACACAGAATCCAGGTCATATTAAGTCAGGTCCAGCTGGTCGCAATACCACCTTGCTTGGTAAACCAAAGCCTCCACCTTTCCGTGACTTAGATGCTTGCTAATGCCATGTAGGTTTTTAGGGATTTTTTTGTGTGATAATTTAAAATGCTCTTTGCAACTTTGTCCAATCCCTTAGGAACAAAAATATCTGGAAAATAAAAGTCACACTGGAATTGTGGAGACCTTTGTTAGAGTTTCTAGGGGTTGCTATTCTAGGTAACCCTCTTCTTTCAAAATTACCGAAAAATGGTGCAAAAAAATTCAGGGTTTCATCCCATTTTTCATTTTCAGCTACTATCTTCAATATCAACCAGTTCACATCCTTGCTTTTGTTTCTGCTAAAATATCTGTTTTACTTAACAATTGCATGATTTATTGTTGAATAAGGAATTCAAAAGAAGAAATATATATTCTGGTGATTTCACATTGAATCAGGGTTTCTTTGTTTTCCATGCTGCACTCATTGACTAGTGCAAGTGTTGTATTGTTGCAAACCATACATGAAAGTGTCACTAGAACTTCAATCTGACTGTTACATGACAACTCTAACTAAAGATGTCAATTTCTAATAAATTCTACCATTGGATTTTTTTGTCAAATCTTGCAATCATTGTTTCACAATTCTCCAAGTCTTGCCCTAGTGTATTCATGATTTCAATGCCAATAGATATAACACTTAACTACTCATAGATTGTGCATATACAATAATATACATAAACCATGCTATTTATCAGTTTAGAATATATTCAATTTCTAATGAATTCTACCATCATATTTTTTTTGTCAAATCTTGCAATCATTGTTTTACAATTCTCCAAGTCTTGCCCTTCTCTCAATCTCAGGCTTAGCAGGACTTCTTGAAGCTTAGATGGGGTGATAAAACAATTAGATTCAACTTCCCCCCATAGACATAGAGAAAGTTTGCAAAAAACATCATAGCTCATATGCTCTAGCAAACCCATCATTAAGTGCATACTATCATCACATAGGTACTGAAGTGCAAACATTTCTAGTAGATCTAGTGTTCACTTAAAGGCTACCTTATGAAAATGTTGAAGTTCATTTTGTACACGAAGGATTCCTTTGAACCAAAGGCAAAAGAGAGAGGACATTATTTTTAAAGAATGCTTATTAGTAGTGGACTTTGTGGTGGCCACATGATAAAACCATTTGATTCATTGTATTTACTCAGCTAAAATGTAACTAATCATATCTGTAACATGGAATTACTTCAAGGGCATGTGAGATATCCATTCCTTCTTGGATAGCCACAACATAAGAAATTAGTTGGAGATTTGAGATTTCAAAGGGAGACACTGAGTAATGCAATATGTCCTTGTATTTAATGTCAATTTGAAGCAACCTACATGGTTTAGTTCCAAAGGTGATGGAATATCCCAACTGTATGTTTCTTATAGACTTCTGATGTAAGCACATTCCTTAATCTTTAGATTGTTTTGCTTAGAGTGGCTTGTCTTTTCTTCTACTTTCTTTGTTGTTTTTTTTTGACATTTGTAATGCATGAGAATGCCATCAACGGGGAAAGTGTTTTATTAATTGAAATTTGAGTAATTGATATATAATACATAATCTATAGGTTTGATTCATAATTGAGCAGAAGTTTAAATGTGGACTTTGCCATGTGTTTTTTGCAGTCTTGTATGGAAGAGTAAAAGGAATGAGAAAAATGGTACACAAACATGGGAAATCAGCTGCTTTTAGTTGCAATGCAAGAAGCAAGTGTTTCTTGTCTATAGGCACATGGAGGAGGCAAGTCCCCTGCTTACAATAGATAATGTATCAAGAAAGATTATGAGCAATCTGAAATGAATTTAGAATAAATCATGCACGAAGAAAAATTGATTTTGGCTTTTAACAAAGCACAACTTTTAATAAGATATAGACAATGAGATTACAATAACGGAGGCAGTGTGTTTATATCTTACAAACTACATGTGAAGGAAGGGCCTTGAGTGCAGAACTCCCATTTTCCCCCACATCGACTCAAACATAGCTGGTAGAGATTGAACTGTCTTTTGTACTGAGCTTGACTGGGGGATGTAAGCTTCAGCAAATTGTAGAGCAACAAACAACATTTAAGTGTGTATTCCAGATCTCCTTAGGGTTGCTCTCACATGCCTAGATACTGTAACAAATATAGATGGCACAGTTTGTGTTTTGAGGAATATTCAATTCATGAAAAAGTGACAGACCTCATGTCAAACGGATATTCTTCTATTGAAGACACAATCATTCAATTGTTTAAGTGCTAAGAGGACAACTATAACAGAGGTAAAGTTGAAGGCAGTCCAATGAGGACCATCATGTGAGTGAAAGGAGGAATGTCACATAGACTGTAGAAAGGCAGTCATACGGATGCAATGAAAGTCCAATGATGAGTTTCGAGTATGATGCGACAATCCAAACAAGAAATTACTATGTACGAGTCATGACAGTTCCCATAGTGAAATGATGGTCCATGACAGTGTTGAATGTATTTCTATCATAGTCAATTAGGGGGTTTGAAAATAGGATATATTTCAAGTATTTGTTATCATTTTACTGCAGTTGGTTTTCAGGTAATTATATAATACTATTGGCGTATTCCTTGCAGCTCCCCCGACTGCAAGTGCTAGTATAGACCAAATTCATCATTACTTCCAGCCCCCTTCTTGTCTCACAGCAATGCGTTGGCATAAAATGGCGAAGTTCTTGTGTATTCATTCAAATACCTTGCTTGTTTCCTTCAGCATCTGGTTCTTTGGATATGCTATTGGTTGTGAGGCATTCAAATTTAGCATTCTTTCCTTCATGCCTTACTTCCAACTGTAATCTCTAGTTGCAAAGTAGGGTTGGAACCGTGTGTTATAAGCTTCAGTTTAAATTGTCATCTCATTCGTTTCCACTCTGTATACCTTTCCTCTCAGCGGCGACTTAGGATAAGGATTTCATATTCTATACCTATAGCACCTTAGTTCGAGTCATGCCTGATTGAGTTTGTAATATCTTCCAATGTCTTACTTTTCATAATTAGCGCCATGCAGTTTAATGAATTCGTTCTCTCCTTGATTTTGGGTCGCTGCCGCCTCTGGTATTTTCTGCATGTAAGTCGAATCTAGTATTGAAATCTTCAGCCGAGCTTAGTGCGTTATAACTACATACATTTTACACTTAAAGTTCGAATATATCTTTAACCTAAAACAGTTAGCAATGATCTTTGCATTCATTCCATTGCGCCGGTGGTATAGATAATTTGCTCATTCATATCATTCTCTTGAGTGACGTATTGCCTGTAGATAGCCTTTATAAGTGTGTTTTCTTTCTTCTCTTTGACAGCGAGTTGTCTATAGATTTTTTTTGTTATATTCTACATGCATTGGTAACAGTACCGTCGACATAGACTCTTACTGCGCTGGTGTAAAGATTCACGCATTCAACTATTTCAACAGGCTTTGGGCTGCATTGCATGCGTCTGTAGGTGTTCGTCCCATTTGCTGAACTTTAAGCCATAGTATAACCATATACTATACATATATAATGATGGAGGTATATAAGAGTTATTCAATTTTGGTTCAATTCATTTATAAGAGTTACTCGATTTTGGCTCAATGCATATATTAGTGTTAATCGAGTTTGGGTTCAATGCGTATGTAATGATGTTCGATTCCGTTTATTGTATATATATAAATGTTATCCGATATATTCAGTGCATATATATATAGACAATGATATGATTCAAGAATCTACACTTTGTTACTTGCAATAGAACTTTGCTCATGATATATATATATATATATATATATATATATATATAATACTTTACACACATATATTGTTGTATATGTGTAACCGTAGATATTGTATTCAATAATGCTGTTTGCTATTGATTTATTATGATAGAAAATGAAAATATCATAGAGGATTTAGACTTAGAATAATTGAGGTATAGTAAATTAAACATATGAAAGGTTAGTCCTTATTAATTTAATTTGCATTACCTATATTTAAGTATTTAAATGGAGTTATTGGATGAGTCAAGTTTGAAAGAAGTTAAGTGGAATATTTGTGAGTTTGTTCTATGTCTTAATTCTTTGTGTATTAGGAATCTTCCAGAGGCTAGGGAGGGATTGTTTTCTTGATGGAATTTATTGGTAATACTTGAGATGATTGTTTTGTGAGTAATAAGTATATGATGGTCATTAGACTTAGAATAATTGAGGTATAGTAAATTAAACAGATGAAAGGTTAGTCCTTATTAATTTAATTTGCATTACCTATTTAAGTATTTAAATGGAGTTATTGGATGAGTCAAGTTTGAAAGAAGTTAAGTGGAATATTTGTGAATTTGTTCTATGTCTTAATTCTTTGTGTATCAGGAGTCTTCCAGAGGCTAGGGAGGGATTGTTTTCTTGATGTAATTTATTGGTAATACTTGAGATGATTGTTTTGTGAGTAATGAGTATATGATGGTCATTAACCTTGCACAGTGTATTCACCAATGTGGTTGGAACTTGAGTGCAAGAAGGGTTATGCCTCACCTCATTATTTATGTTAATGAGATTTTGTGAGTGTGCAAATTGGCTTTGCTCTTTTGATTCTTTGGGTATCCTAGTTGCTAGTAGGGGAGTGGCTCTCAATGGGGGATGAGACACAAAGTGGCATTTGGGTAACCAATGTGGGAGTTTCGTAAATAAGTGATAGTCTAAAATGAACTAGGGGGTTGGGTAGTAATCACACTAATCAAGTTAAGTGAATGCCTCACTCATGGCTCAAGTGCTAGGACCATGCGATGACTCTCCCTCATACAACAAGCTAGTATTCCCTTGCTTCTTGTCTTCCTTTGATGTTTGTGTGCCTCTGGAAGTGGTGTACTAGTGTTTGATGTTATATTGTACTTGTTCATTGATGTCATGTTAGCCCTTGTGTTGTCTAATGTCTCTTGACTAAAAGTGGTGGTGGGACCCTTTCACTATCTCCTAGCAGAGGGGGGTGGACCTTAGGGTTCCACATGGTTGGGTGGAATGTTGTACTCCATTTTGTTTCCTCACTTGATCATGTTCGTGGTGACTTCCCTTGGATTTGAAGACTTCTGAACTTGTTCCAATTCATGAGGATTATCTTTCATGTATTGTATCATAATCTATTGTAATATGTATTATTCTCCTGATGTATTCTCCTCACCTATTTGTGAGGAGACTTTGTAGTTCAAGATGTAATAATGTAATGGTGTATCATTGAATTATTGTAAAATATCACTTGTAATGATGAATGCAATTGATATTATTGTCAATTTAATGAATATTGATGTTGTTACATTGTTAGTATAAAATAGATATTTCATACTAGTTGATCTTGTAAATCTGATGGTGGAATGAAATTCATATTGTTGTTAGAATTTACTTAATGTAATGATTTTTAGTTCTGATAGTTTAGTTAATGGGAATCAAGTAGCATAGTTGTGGACCTTAGAGGACGTAGGTTAGAATTTGGGTTAATGTTTCATTTATAATCGTGTGATTATTGCACCTTCAAAAAAAAATTGTTCCATTTTAGGTGTTAGAGTGTTGTTCTCCAGGGTCTTATGGTGGGGTGTTACAAAATGAAAATGTTTGTCTTAAACTTACACCCCCTCCTATCTCTCCTATTTGTGAGGATGATGTGTTAG
Organism: Sequoia sempervirens; assembly: GCA_007258455.2. NCBI lineage: Eukaryota > Viridiplantae > Streptophyta > Pinopsida > Cupressales > Cupressaceae > Sequoia > Sequoia sempervirens. Next base: position 654,772,457 of record VDFB02281492.1, read on the forward strand.
AAGAGAACACATAGATAACCATGATGATCATAATTGTACTTCTCTGAGTACCTCTCCTTTAAGTGGCGAAGGTATCTTGGCAAAAGAAGGTGCAATCATTGAGAATCACAAAGGTCTTGTTTGTTCTTCTCCTCATTCCCCTTGGGAAGATAGTATAACAATACAAGATGAATTAATTTCCACCACTTTACCTAGTCTCCATTCATCTCCCAACACCTCCCCTACTTGTGCAAATGCTTTAGTGAATAATGATACAATCATGAATGATCATCCAATGATTGAGTGTTGTAGCATTATTTCTTTCCTTCCTAATGTTCCTAATATTTGGAAGGGTCTATTTGAGCACGAGGATCCAATCATTGGCACACATGAAAATCATAATTGTCCTTCCCCTAATATCTCTCCTATTGGTGAAGAATATATTATGATGTTACGCGATCCAATTGATGAGACTCATGAGAATCTAATGTGGGAAAACATCATAGAGCAAGACAATTTAACCATGGATAGCTCCCTTACTTACGACGTCAAAATTTTGGAAGAACCAATCCTTGAATGTCAAAACCATTTGGATTATTGTTCTCCTAAAAACTCTCTTCCTAGGGAGACTATTCTGATGCAAGAAAATAACAAGTCTTCCTTAGATGATAACAAACATGTGATTCTAGATTTCCCTTTATTAGGGATACATCAAACCAAGACTGCAAAGGTTATGAATGTGCAAGTATACATTAGACCCCCCTTGATCAATGAACATAATACATACCCCGTGGGACATCCTAAGAATCCTCTAATTCTTTACCCACCATCACACAAGCAAAAAAATCAAAACCAAACTGAACTCATCCTTTACCGAAATAAGAATAATGTTTCATACCAACCAAGTTACAATGACATTGCTCACATATATAACAAATTATATACAATCAAATCCAATCCCAAACCTGAAAATCTTATGAAACAACAAGGAAAAGGATGTGATGCTATAGAAAAGGTATCCATGCCCCTCTAGACCCTAAAACAAAAGCACCAAATCATGGTCTTGGTGATTATCCTTTCATAGAAATCAACCAATCCAACAAACCTTCACTCAAAATCAATACTATCACACAAGATTCTTGCAAGAAAACTCTAACCTTGGTACATCCTAAACTGCTAGACATCTCATTAAATATATATCAGGTCGAAACCTTGTTTACTTATCAACATAAATAACATTAGTTGCTGCTCCTTTCCATGTAATAGTTGTAGGATTATAACATACTCACTATTGCATGTTTTACATTCATTGCAGGGAGCGACACATCATCATCCATTTTAGGCTTACCTTTGTCTTGCACTTAGTGGGGGCAAGGGGTTAAGTAGCCTTGTCCTTGTATGTCACTTGTCATTGTCTCTTTTGGCTAGTCGTTAACCTTTCATGAACATATAGCAACAAGCTTGGGATGTGGATGACATGCCTTAAAACTTGACTCACATGTGACATACTACCTTATTCATGACGTAGCTTATCAGAAAGATATGACTTGGCATCGGGCTTTTTGAATAAGCTCTCATATTCTCTTCTACTTTAAAGTAATTGCTCACAGTGTTGGTGTAGCAACTGCTTTAAGTGGGGGCATACATAGATGACATCTTTTTGCAAATTTAATGGTGTGATTTTTCTTTTTTGTGATGTGTCATCTTCTTGGTGGTGTCATTGGGTTTGATGTCATCCAAGAGTGTACGATCAATTGGAATGGCATGATGTGAATGAGGCATTCCATGGGAAATGATCTGACACTTCAACTTGTCCTCTCTTGGAGACATTAGGCACAATGCTCCCTATGAAGAAGACCTTACATGAACAAAGCAAAATCCCCTTTAATTTTTTTTTACATTACATTCAAAATTTTCTTACAAAAAATAATTTTCATTGTGATGCCTTATCAAAGTTATCAAGAGGATAACTTTGGTATGGTTAGTATAATGGGAAGCTAACACACTGGCATGGCTTTCTCATTATATGGTGGGAAGCCGACACATTGGCATGAATTTCTCACGAAACCACTTCTTTGGGAAAACTCACCTTGCGGATGACCTGATGTTCTGTGGCCCCAGAGTGAGTGCATCTTTGATCCATGTCTAATTTTTCTTTAGTTCTTGACATTGTATGATCGTGTATCTTGTTTTGCTGCATATTATACACTTTGTGCATGTCCTTTTGTGCTCATGTCAGTTTGACTTATGATCTTAGATCCTGGGGGCTTGACAAATTTTTTGATCTTTGTCATCATTTTTCATTCACATTGGTATGATTAGACACCTCTTTAATGTCTACTTTAGTGTGAGTTTGAAGTAAGTTCATCCTCTCACTAAAGTGGAGGCTTAATGTGTCACAAAAAAATGTATACCTTACTTGATTTGGGCATAATTGATGATAAATTGGACTTAATGAGGCCTTGACTTAGTGTTGTGACATGTTTTACACATCCACATTAGGTCTTGGACCCTTTCAAATTGAATAAAATGCATGTCTTCTAAAGGTGTTGTAAAGAATTGAAAATGACTTTCACACTTTTCTTGACTTTTTTTAAGCATTTAAATCTAATGGTTCTTTCCTCCCAACTTTTGAATTAATTATTATTTTAATTCAAAAGTTAGATTTTCCCTCTTCTTCTATAATTAAATAATTATTTCAATTATTTAATTATTCATTAGGCTTTTCTCTATATAATTAAATAAATGTTATATTTATTTAATTATTTATCCTTTTTTTTATCTCCCCAATTAAATAATCATTTTTAATTATATAATTTTTTCTCACCTTTCTTTTTAAATAAATAAAATTAATCTTTTATTTATTTCTCCTATGTTGGTGACCCAAATTAAATAATATTTATTATTTAATTTCTCCTATCACCTCTTTTTCTATGCCAATCTTATATTCCACCTCAAGTCTTTATCTATCCATGTCTGTCTTCTCTCAATTAGCCTCCACCCTTGATTAAATTATTTTATAATTTACTCTTGGCCATTGATCATGATCCTTATTCTTAACTCTTTTCTACAAAAGGATTCCTTCAACCATAATTCATTCATGATTCATAATTCATTCATCATTCATTATCTCTCTCAAGTCAAGCAAGCTAGGGTTTTAACATCTTAAGTCATCAAGATAGCATTCAAGAGCAAGATTCTTCATCAATTGTTGCAACAATTCAAGATCCTTCATCATGGAAAGTCTCTAATTGTATTTTTTCATGTTTCATTCTTTATTATCTTATTTCATCATTTCGGTTTAGTTACCTAGATGGGGTTTGACCAAGGCAAACCCCCATTCCCTAACAATCAACATTGTCTCTCTTCCTTTGTGAGATTGCAGATTTAGGTATTTTGAAGGCTTGGAAATCATTAGAGAATAAGTTATCAATTTTTTGGAATCATTTCCATATTGGAAAGGTCAAAAAATCCACAAAAACTCACTTTTAGGCTTGAATTATGGCAATTTCAGAACCATGCACCTAGAGGAACAAAAAGAGCAAACTGAGAGCCTCTGACTCCACTTTCAGATTTTTTCAGAAAAGCCAAAGTGGACTAAGTCTCCATCCTTGGTGACTTAGTCCTTCTACACATTTTTTAGAGTTTTTTGTAGATTTGGATACCCATTTGGCTGAAATGGGCTCTAGAGCATTTTTTCTAGATCTGGGACTAAGTCATCCAGATTGGAATAAGTGTCCTAGTTGGCTTTTGCATCAGGTTTTTTAGGATTCCAAACCTTCATTCCATCCTTTTCCATCTTCCAGGTGCACACCTTTAATTTCATCAATTTTTGTTACAATTTACCTTCATTTCTAGGTCCTTTTAAATATCACAATGTGTTTTCAAACAACTTGCATTTCTTAGGTTTTGCATTAATAATCATTATCTTTTATCAGTTATTTTCATTTAGGACATTTCATTTAGACATACTTCATCCATAGTTGTGTTAGTCTTTAGTGAACCTCCAAGTTTTTTGGGATACCTTTCTCCTTTTAGGTGAAAAACCCTAGAAGTGTAAGAGAGAAGCCCCTACAAAAATTTGCAGTTCACCTCTCATATCCACCCTCTCTGTCTCTTTCTTGTGCCATTCTAAGCCTTCCCTTTGGCATTATCCCATCTTCTCCTCTGTTGCACGCATTTGAAGGTTTTTCACTCCATGCTCATGCCATTCTCTCTACTTTACTCCCCTCTCATTTGATGAAATTCCTCTAGTTTTTAAGCTTGATGTCCATGTTTGACGCCCCTTTCACGAGCTCCCCTTATGATGCAAATATGGAGGATATTGTTGAAGATGTGGAGTTCTAATTTTCTTTTTCTATGCCAACCAACCCCTTCCCTCTCACCTTACTCTACATTCCTCCATCTTCACCTATGCTTTTTCTTTTTCCTTCATTTTTGCCTCTCTTTGCGTACCTCATCCATGCTTCTATATTTCACATACCTCCTTGTGATTCTCTCTATATTCTCTCTCTTGCATGATTTTGGTGCCTTCCTTTCCCTCGTTTCCCTCCGCTACTCATGTTTTACCCCTTACTCCCTCCCTATCTCTCTCTCTATCTTTGTGTTTACTATCCAACTACGTGTATCCTTCCAAATGATTTTCTCCTCATGTTTTCCTTAATTTCACTCCCCTTTTATCATTATTTTATTTTTCCTTCTCTAAACGAAGCCTTTGTTTATTGATTATGGGGTCATGAAGTTTTTAAAGAGGCACAATTATTTTATTTTCCATGTGGTCCCCGTAAAATTGAAAGTTGTCCAAGGACATGGGCGTCATGCCCTACTAGTTGTGGAACCATTCCTACCATACTTGTGTCATTATTATTAAATGTAGGTTGTATCCTATCATCCTCTTTGACTAATGAGTTTATTTTATTAATTTTTTTCATTTCCTACATAAAAAGGCTCCTCACTGACAAGGATGTGACATGTCTATCAAGTACTCATCCCAAGTAGTTGGTCTAGAAGACAATGAATATCCTACTCCCCTATATTGATGGGTGTTTTTGCATGCACAACTTAGATAAAATGAATTACCCAAGGCTTTAAATGTCAAATCTTGACTTGAAAAATAACTTATTATTCGATGTTTATTTTTTTCTTTCATGAGGGGCCTTACATTTACTCACTACAAATCTTATGATGGTTTTAGATACATTTGAATATAATATGAAAACCCTAATATGAATATGAGATCCAAAATGGTTTTTTATCATATGATATGATAATGAAATTGATGTTAATCCTAACTAACTTTGTTATTTCAAATAAATTTCAAAATATTAGGGTGAGAAAATAAAATGATAGAAATTCCTATAAAAAAACTAAAATAATGATTCAGTGCTACAAATAGATGGATCCCTCCAATGAAATAAAAATTTTCTTAATCAAAGAATACTCACAATGCTACAAACTAGCACTTGCACCCCAATGAGGTGCAATGGTTACGCCGATAGGCTGATACACTTTGGTATTATATTATGAACATGTAGGAGCGGTGCAATTTTTTTTGGGGATGAGCTTATGTGGTCTATGCAATTTTTCTTGAAGACCTGTACAACAAAAGGAACAGGGTGGCTAGGTGCGTAGAATAGGCGTTGATGAAGTCAAGTTGTAGAAGCAAACGAAATAGCCGATAGGCACAAACCGATTTTATTTTCCCTTAATGTTCTCCCTACCAATGTTAGCATCAGACTGGAGGAGATCCCGGTGGGGGATGCCAAATTTTGATGTTTGAATAGATCCATTCCACCGTCTAAAAGACAAGGGAAGAATTTAACCAACACATTTGGGTCTTCCAACAATGCAAGGTCACGAGGACAGGGAATGCCCTTACCCAATGAAGTTGTGGCCAAAGTCCTTTCCAAACCAACCAACATGTCCTTCCTAAACAACCACTTTATGATCACCCTCGAATCAGCCTTGGAAACCCCCATATCTAACAAACTAGCTAAGACATAGGATGAAATGTTAGAGTCCAACTGATATCCCTCCACACCCGCCATAAAACCTTTACCAGTGAGGCATTTTACTTTATGAAGGTGAGATAATCTAGGTGTTGAATTATCCAACATAGCCAAAGAGAAGTCATTGGGAAAATATATATCTCTCTCACTCATATACACACACTCCCTCTTTCTCCTTTTCTACCTCTATCTCTATCTCTCTATCTTTTCGCCTATGTATACCTCTTTCTATTACTTATCTCTATCACCTTCTTTCTCTCTCACTCTTTGCCCCTCTATCTCTATCTCCCTATCTCTTCCCCCCCTCTATCTATATCTCATCATGTGTACCCCTCTCTTTCTCACTCATCTCTCTATATCTCTCTTTATCTTTCTCCCTATCTTTCTCCCTATACATCTATATCCTTTCTCGCTCCCCCCTTCTTCTCTCTCTATCTTATTCATTCCATCTCTCTCTCCATCTCTTCTACTCTGTATCTTTATCTTTATTTCTCACTCATCTCTCTATCTCTTTCTATTCATATCCTTGTCTATGTATATCTACCTATCTATATATCTCCCTATCTCTTTATCTCTTTTCCTATCCCTCTCTATCTCTCTATATCACCTTTATCTATATGTCTCCATCTCCATCTCCCTCTATCCCCCTCTTCTTCTCTCTCCCTCTCTATATATATCTCCCTCTTCCCCATCTCTCTCCCCTTTTCTCTCTCCCTCCCTCTCTATCTCTCTCCCATCTCTCCTCTTGCTCCCTCCTTCTCCCCCTATCCATCTTTATATCTCAACCTTTATCTCCCTTTATATTAATCTCTATATCTATTTCTCCTTCTCTTCTTCTATCATCTTATCTTATCTCTCTCTTCTTTATCTATATGTCTTTCTTCTCTCTCTCTCTCTTGATATTTTATCTCTAATTTATCTTGGCTTTTTCTCATCTCCCTCTTCTTATCTCTTTATATAAAATATCTCTATCTCCATAATCTCTTCATATCTCATTCTTGATCTCATTATCTCTTCCTTTCCATCCCCTCTCTATCTCTCCCCTTTATCTCCCTATCTCCCTATCTCTCTATCTTTATTTCTCCCTCTATCTCTCTCTATATCTAATCTATTTGTCTCCCTTGTTCTCTATCATTCTATATTCATCTCTACCTCTATCTATTTGTGTCTCTTCCTCTCTCACTCTATATTCATCTCTACCTCTATATTCCTCTCTTCCCCTCCATCTCTAGAAATGTTTCCCTCTCTCTACCCATCCATCTCTCTCCCTATTTCTCCCCCTCCCTCTTCATAAACCTTCATTGTCTTTTTGATTGAAAGATTTTCTTTCACTCATTTTTAGAGACCTTTGTTGCACAACAATATCATTTTATGAATGGCCAACCAATTGAACTCATGTAATACACAAATTTAAAAAATTTCCCTAATTGGCATTCCACAATTCTCGGCATAGCCATTGCACAAGGTGCGATTGCTAATATTTATAAATACAAAACTCAAAAATTTAAAAAATCCTTTAAAAAACTCAATATCCCCTTTTTTCAATCATATATGGATTTGTGCTTACCAAGACTCATAATAATTTAGTTAACTATTTACATTTAAATGTATGAAATTTGAAAAGTTATTTTTTATTATTTTATTAGGTAATCGATATAGTTTAGTTTTTAATATTAATATTATATTTTTAAAGTGTATAATTTTTACTTAGATTTTTTTCATTAAAAAGATGTTAAATTATTTTATTAGGTAATCGATATAGTTTAGTTTTTAATATTACTATTATATTTTTAAAATGTATAATTTTTATTTAGAAATTGTTTATTAAAAAGAAGTTAAAAAATGAAAATTAAGTAACTTTTAATATTTATATTTTAGATTGATGAATGTTTAGAATTCATATATTCATTGATTTTTATTTTAAAATGAATAAAAAAATTAAATTAAAAAATAATTAAAAATCTTTTCAATTTTTTTTGAAGATAAATAATTTTTAATAATTTTTTGTATATTTATAATTTATTTTATTTTATTTTTTCTACCTACTAATTCCAAACGACATAGCCAGACTGATATTAATAACTCTAACCTTACACTAATTCAAATTCTAATACTAATTTTAAATAATGTGATTAAGTGACAAACAATTGAGTATTCCATAAAATATCATTTACATTTCTAAAGATTTGGAGACAAAATAGGGACCCTTCTTTCCTTTAAACCATACACATCAATGCTTTTGTAATGATTACATTATTATTATTAATATAACTATCAATTAAAATTTAAACTTTTAATGATTTGCAACCATGCAAAACAAGCACGATTGTCTTCACTCATAAACTTAACTCATTTCCTCAAATTAATTTCCCCCTCCATTGGAAAATGTTAAACCAATGAAACAACTGCAGGATGCTCATAATTTGACATAACAAAGAAATCCGTGATAAGATGTACCAATTAATTTCATTAGGCTATTTTTCAAAATATACAACTCACTGTATGATATTTAAATAAAAAATTACCTGAATAAACTTAATCAATAAATACAATAATAAAATATTAAATTAACATATTTAATCTTTGCCTAAAATAAAACTAAAAATAGGGTAAACTTTAAACAAACAAATTAAAAAATTAATTATAAAATATAAATGTGCTTACCTTTTCTACAGTAGAAACTAATAAACTAAACACAAATCTTTGGCCTTAATTACCTACATTATTTACTATTTTTTTATAAAAAATGGAAATAAGGTACTACCCACCAAGTAATGTCAGAAACTACCTTCTACAGGAAAACGTTGATCTATGCCAATTTTTAAAAGTCCTAATAGATTTTTATTGTTCATGTGACCAGCGCCAAATAAAGCTGAATTAGTCAATGACTCATTTTGAATACATTATGAACACCGAGATTCTATGCCTCCCAAAATCTTTGAAGTGACACGGATATTATTAGCCGAGATTCTGTGGCGATATTCATGGGGTTTCCGGCACCAATATTTAAGCCAACATTCGTGGGGTTCCTGCCGTCGTCAGACTGGGGGAAACGCCGGTGGGGTTCCCCCACATATAAAGCCTATTGGCTAAATAGTGCAATATTCAATGGATATGAATAATTTTAAACTATAAATGTTTATTCAAGTACCCAAATCTTGAATTTAACTCAAGAAAATATTCATAATTGAACTAAATTCAATATAGGTTCAACCTAACCATGCAAAGTAACTCAAATCAACAAGCCATAAATGGTATGAACTAGAGATCTATCAAATACCTAAACACTTCATCATTGACGCAATTAAATTGTCTAATATTGAAGAAATGAACCATGCCAACCACTTGAAATAACAAGATAAAACCAAATAAATGTTTGCACTTGTATTAATTCCAAAGGGTTCAATTTAGCAATTCCTAATCAACAACCTTTTACAATGAGAGAGTGTTGCCTTTTAAAGGTAAGCACAACAAAACCTAAAACACACTAATGGTGGAGATCATTTCAAAACCAAGGGTCTAAATCACATCATAATTAAACGATTGAAGCACAATAAATATTTTTCATCCATCTCCAACTACATTCAATTATAATTTTTCCTTGGGAAAGACAAACATCATCTCCAAAAGACACCCTAGAAGATAGGACAACTAGCAAATAGCTAGCACAAATTTGACATAATTTCCAACATGGGGAACAAAAAAGTAAATATCATCTTCCTAAGAAATTTGACACTAACCAACTTCTCTTAATAAATATAGCACATTTTTCAAGGAAAATACTCCATATGTTAGACTCCATGAGGTGGATTTGCTTCATATCAACATAATCCCTACATAAAAATAATTAATTAGATAATAGTATAGAACATATTTTAGGCACTAATTAATATTAGATATCATGAACTATTTATCAAGGGTGTAGAAATTTGAGTATTAAAACCACTCGAATGATATCTCAATTTTAATGATTTCAAGTATTTTTTAACATAGTTGAGTCTCAATTCAATAATTTACTCAATCATAAAGATCTATTTTAAATGAATAATCTAACCAATTTTATAATCTTTATAGAAATTCTTTTTTAATTATAGAACCTTATTCAATTATGTGGAGTTAACAATTCCGACAAAAAAATCCAAGGGCCTCATAAATTTGGAAAACTTAATATTAAACCCAAACTGAGTAGCAAATTCGCATGAGGAGACCACTATCTTTGTGTCACAAATAGTTGTCTAAGGGCTTGAGGATATAATCTATTTTAAGGAAAAACCAACGAGAATGTGCCTGAATTCTCTTACTAAATTAAAAATCCATGAAGGAATTTGATGATTTTTCATATTGAATGAGTGTTTTGCAAAGGAAATCAATACTCAAAATCTCACATTTTCAATTTGAGATTGCAAACTATATTTATTCCATTAATTTGTTTTAATATATTGAACAAAGAAAAATTAAATTACAAAAGGTAGCTAAATATAATAGTAAGAAACATGGTAGGTTGACATAACGTATTTTTAAATCTTTGAATATACTTGCATACTCGTTCACAACGAAGGAGCAAACATAACAATTACACTTTGAAGAAATGATCATGCAAGACATTCCATTATTTATTTTTTCCTTCTTATAGATCTTAGCAAAATAATCCCTCACTCTATCCAATGGTGGGATTTCATAGGAGTTCTGGACATGCCCATGTTTGCAAATACATCATAATGCCTGCCTGACAAAGTTTTGACCTCTTAGGTGGTTGATGTATATGTCAATCAACTTATGCCCTTACTGTGTCAAGATATCATCTTCCAACCCATTCAACTAAATTGATATCATGTCTATCAAGCTTCTTTTAAATTTTCTCTTCTCATACCTTCTTTCAACCTTTGCAAATTTTTTACAAGAAGTGGATATTGCAGGGGTTCTTGGTATATAGGGAATTGCAAGAATATGCAAATACTTGGACATTGTGGGGTCTTGGCCATTTAAGGATACATCCCAATGGGAAACACATTTTTGCAATGCATGACCATTTTCTCTTCTCATACCTTCTTTCAACCTTTGCAAATTTTTTACAAGAAGTGGATATTGCAGGGGTTCTTGGTATATAGGGAATTGCAAGAATATGCAAATACTTGGACATTGTGGGGTCTTGGCCATTTAAGGATACATCCCAATGGGAAACACATTTTTGCAATGCATGACCACTATGGAAATATGTGCTACATGTGGAACTTCGGTTGGACATGAATTATCGATCTCCATAGTGCCAATCTTAGAGTAGGGGACATGGATGTTGAACAGGTTGGACTTAACCGGTACACTCTAAGCACAAACTATTTAGGTGGTGAGACCCATGGGCCCCTTAACTTGACATTTTTGTACCCTACATTTCCATGTTTGCTTTTTTAATGGATTTGGTTTCCCTAAACTTTGTTCCTTTATTTTCACGTTTAATGTTATTTCTTTCTTTATTTCCACATTCCATACCTGAATAAATATCGTGGAATAAACTCCTATAAATGCCCTAGTGAAGGAAAATTACAGAAAAGTATTTAAAAAAAATATATATTTCAATTTATCATAATAATTGTGTTTATTCTTAGGAGATGAATTAGGTGTAAGGGCAATTTAATTAGAGATATCTTCCCTTTTTAAAGTATATAATAAGGATGTTTAAATAATGTAAAATTTTAAATAATAAATATATATAATGAAAGATGTTGAAACAAATTTTACAATAAAAAAATGGTTTAATAGTAAATATATTTAATGAAGGATTTTGAAGTTCAAGTTTTATCTAGTACTATGATATTTAATAATAAATATATAGAATAAATTATTTTTAGTTATTTTATACTTTTAATTTTTTTAAATATATCTTTGTTATGTTTGAGTGTGTTCAATGTATACAATGATTTCTTGATGGTAATATATTTATATAATATTATTATCCTACTTTTAAAATAATATAAATATACAATAATATACATACTTATACTTTATTTTTATTTACCTAAGATTTATTTTTTTACTTTACAACTATTCAAGAATTTTTTATTTTATTTAGTCAAGAGTTATTTCTATTTCTATTTTTTTTTTTAAAGTTTGAAATAACTCTTTTTAAAAACTCAGAAAATAAAATAACAAGAATGAATATTTTCTAGTACTTTTAATTGATTAGTATGAATTATAATTTCTAACATATTACAAAAAAAAACTAATTCCAAAAACACTTATTAAAATGATTTGTGAAAAAATAATTCTTAAATGAAAATATAACAATAACATAAAAGTATAAACAACTTTCAAAATATTATAATTCATAAAACATTCAATGGACAAAATATTTATAATATTCAAATTTAATATCATTTTCTTTCTCTTTTTTCATTCATAAAAAAAAATTGAATTTTATTAAATTAAAAATATTAAACAATAATGGTTTCCATTAGATTATAACTATACTTGTACCTCTCAAACTCTAAATAAATAATGGATATCTACAATAGTAGTAAAACACAAACTGTCATGCCATGATATATATATAAATTGAAACACAACTAAATATTAAAAAAATTAAAACTATCTAAGAATTATTTAAATTTTTATTTACTTAAGAGTTATTAAATTATATGTCATGATCATATAGAACACAATTAAATATTTAAAAAAATAAAACTATCTAAGAATTATTTAAGTTTTTTTAAAATTTATTTTTATAAATTTACATAATTAATAAAAAATTAAATAAAAAATTACCATCATGTTTTGCTCTGCTCCTATCTTTGCATTTTCACTCCACACTCGCGGCATTGAAGGCTTTGATGCTTCGTGTGAGGGATCTCTGGGTGGAAGAAAATCAGTGGCGAATGCCATCCCCGACAAGGGTCCTCCTTTTGTCAATGGCGAACGTAAATTCATGGAGGTAGTGCAATGTGGGATTAGGGACAACAATGCGAATTCATAGCCAACCCTACGCCATTCTCCCTACTCTAGGACCTGCGAACAGGGCCTGTGCTAGATGAGTGGGGATGCGGTTGTGGGGTGGAAGGATGCTTTGTCTCCCCAATCGTCAACGCCAAAAGTTACCGATGGAATCGCTGCCTCTGTGCACAATGTACCCATGATTAGGGTTTCTCATGCGTACTCTATTCCTGATATCTAGATGGATGGGCTAGTCAAAGATAGGGAAGATTTTTTGCAAACAAATGCCTTGATTTGCAGATTCACTAAGGTATGACTGAAATTGAGAGATTTGCATTCTTGGATTTTTGAAACCTAGAATAAGTTTACGGAGGAAGAAATTTGTTTGTTTACCTACACTAGAGGGTTTTTTATTATTGAATTTGAATCCATTGTCGATAAAGAATGGGTGCTAAAAAATGGTTTGTGGGTGTTCCAAGGTGACTTTCTATGCATGAAACCTTGGTACTCGTCATTTGATCCATGAATTGAAACATTTTCTACTTTTTTTTTCTGGGTCCAATTGCCTTATCTTCCATTTCAATTCTAGGAATTAGATTGTTTGCAAGCCATTGGCAATGGGTTAGGAAAGTTTCATTGCAGTTCAGAAGAAACATTGAAATACCAAAGTTCCACCTGTGTGCACAGTTGTGTGGAAATGGACCTCTCCAAGGGTCTACCAACGGAGATTGCAATGAAGGTTGGTGATCGTTGTTGGAGGCAGCCTATGGATTATGAAAGAATAGCCTTTCGTTGTAGAAAGTGCTTCTCAATTGACCACTTTACACCCCAATGTCAGAAGGTATGCTCCCATAAGCATGATTCTAGGGGAAGGCCCACCTAGTGGATTAGGGTAGAACCCAAACACTATGTTATACTACAGTTCTCTCAAAATGAGTCAAACTTGCCTCAAGATCCTATAGTAACTCAGTCAAGCACACAAAATGCTCTACTTGATAGCTCTCCAAATTTGCCAAATGGTTCCAGTTGCCTAGTGTTTTTGGCTCAACAAGGGATGATTTTGCTACTTCTACAGTCACATCTTCTTCAAACCCTGAGATTTCCCCTAAACCATGGGCATCTTTATCGACATCACATCTTGAAGCAAGGCGATTTGATTGCTCTCCTCTATAGTTGGAGCAAGTTTGGACAAAAGTACAAAGAAACAAACACAATCAAAACCCAAGCACCAAATGCCTTTAAGATCAACATCAAAAGAGAAAAAGTTGGAAGGAGAGTGTAATTATGTTACAGCTCCAGGCAAAGGTGGTTTGAAGGTGGCAGGAAGAAAGGAAGAGGCAAAAGGAGATATTGAGAGAATGTCGAGGATGAGGTCCCCCGATTGTGGCCTCACTAGTTCATAGCTCTAGAGTCAAAAGCGTTTACCTATAAAAAAAAATTATTTAAGTTTTTTATTTACTTAAGAGTTATTTTATAATAAAAAATTACTTAAAAATTATTTTATAATTTAATATCATTTTCTTTCTTTTTTTTCATTCATAAAAAACATTGAATTTTATTAAATTAAAAATATTAAACAATAATGATTTCCCCCATTAGATCATAACCATACTTGTACCTCTCAAAATCTAAATAAATAATGGATATCTAGAATAAAAATAAACAAAGTGGCATGCCATGATCATATATAAAAATTGAAACACAACTAAATATTTAAAAAATTAAAACTATCTAAGAATTATTTAATTTTTTTATTTACTTAAGAGTTATTTTATATGTTGTTTAAAAAAATTAAAACTATATAACAATTATTTAGGTTTTTTGGATTTACTTAAGAGTTCTTTTATAATTTAATATCATTTTCTTTCTCTTTTCTTCATTCATTAAAAGAATTTAAATTTTATTAAATTAAAAATATTAAACATCAATGATTCCCCCATTAGATTATAACCATACCTGTGCCTCTCAAACTTTAAACAAATAATCGATATCTACTAAGACACAAAGTGTCATGATCATCTAAATATTTTAAAAAATAAAACTATCAAAGAATTATGATATTGCTATCAGGATTCAACCGTGTAGTTTCGAGTCAAACTCATTGACCCATGTTCCATGAGTAGTGGTTCAACAAGAACCCATCTCTCATGATATCGGATGGTCCACTTGGCACTCATTGCATCTAGGTGATGCTCACAGAGGTGAAGCACTGGTCCGTCCCGAGAGGTCACCCATCCCAGTACTGCTCCAGCTCAAGCGCGCTTAACCAGGGAGTTTTCTCCAAGGTTAAGCCCGCTTGAGTTGTTACCCCATTTGCAAAACCTTCAGCAAGTGTTGTGCCTTATGAACCATTCATAATAGAGCCCCTTTAGCTCATCAATTGATAAGTAGGAGGTATTTTTCCACAGTGTGTCAAATTATGATATTGCTATCAGGATTCAACCGTGTAGTTTCGAGTCAAACTCATTGACCCATGTTCCATGAGTAGTGGTTCAACAAGAACCCATCTCTCATGATATCGAATGGTCCACTTGGCATTCATTGCATCTAGGTGATGCTCACAGAGGTGAAGCACTGGTCCGTC
>VDFB02281492.1:654788051-654868651 GCA_007258455.2 Sequoia sempervirens
TTTCAATAGTTGTAAAGTAAAAAAATAGATCTTAGTAAATAAAAATAAAGTATCAAATACTAAATAAAAAAATATTTATATTATTTTATAAATAGGATAATAATATTATATAAATATATTATCATAAAAGACATATATTTTATCATTAGAAAATCATTGTATACATTAAAGACACTCAAACATAACAAAAATATATTTAAAAAAATTAAAAGTATAAAATAACTCAAGAATAATTTATTATATATATTTATTATTAAATACCATAGTACTACATAAAATGTGTAAATAAAAAACAAATAATTTTTAGAGTTTTAATTTTTTTTAAAATTTAATTATGTTTCAATTTTTATATATGATCATGGCATGACACTTTATGTCTTAGTAGATATCCATTATTTATTTAGATTTTGAGAGGTACACAATGAGGGAAGCATTATTGTTTAATATTTTTAATTTAATAAAATTCAAATATTTTTTAAAACATTTTTTATATACGATCATGACATATAAAATAATTCTTAAGTAAAAAAAAATTAAATAAAATTTTCATAGATAGTTTTAATTTTTAAATATTTAGTTGTGTTTCAATTTTTACATATGATCATGGCATGACACTTTGTGTCTTAGTAGATATCCATTATTTATTTAGAGTTTGAGAGGTACACAATGGGGGAAACATTATTGTTTAATATTTTTAATTTAATAAAATTCAAATATATCTTTTTTGTGAATGAAGAAAAGAGAAAGAAAATGATATTAAGTTTGAATATTATAAATTTTCCTACGATTCTCCTTTTGTGCATGCTTCTCCATATTCTTATTCTCCTTTTCCAGGCTATCAACCTCCTCTCTTAGGTTATCAATTTCTTCTAAAGCATAGATTAGTTATCCTTCAAGGTCAAATTCTCCTTCTTCTTCACCTTCTTCACCAAGATCCTCAACCTTTCCATCCTTCCATTCTTTAGATTATTTTACCATGAAAAGGATTTCATTTTCCTTAACTATAAATGCACAATCTTGTTCATCATCTGAACTATCACTAGCATCAGATGAGTCACTTTCCTCTTGTATGTACAAACTCTTCTTCTTCTTCTAAAAGAATTCTTCTTAGGAAAGTAGGGTTTCTTATTTTCACTATCTACTTCTTGTTCAGAGTTGCCCTTCTTATTGTAAGGGTATTTAGCAGTAAAATGACCAATTTTACCATAGTTAAAACACTTGAAGGGTAACTTACCTCTATACTTGTTGGAACCTCTTCTTAATCTTCTAATGAAGTTTTCTTCTTCCTCATCAGTCTCTTCATGTTCAGATGTGGAGGCTTCTTCCTTATCCTTCTTGGATACTTCAACCTTCTCCTTGTTGGCAACCTTGAATGCAACTTCTCTTTTGGATGAATCTGCATTTCCCGTCCTCATTCATATGCGGTGAATATGCCATGCAATTCATCAAGAGTGAGTTTATCTAGTTCTCTTGCTTCCTCTATTGTAGATATCTTGGATTCATACTTGGATGGCATAAACCTTAAGACATTTTGAACAATGATTGTTTCTTTCACTTCTTCTTTGAACCCTTTGATTGAGTTTACTATTTCATCAACCATGAGAAGATAATCTGCAATATTTTCTTCTTCATTCATCTTCAGACCTTCAAAATTGGCTATGAGAATTTGTAGCTTTTCCAACTTCACTTTATCATCTCCTTCGTAGATTCCTTTCAAATTATTCCAAACATCATGTGTAGTACTACAATGTATTGAAATTTGACAAACACTAAGCTAGACAAACCATAGAATAGCATGATTTTCCTTTGCATTATTCTCATAGTCTTTCTTTCATGTAGCATCAGTACAATTAGTAGCCAAAGGTGTATATCCATTCTTAACTGACATCCACACATCAAACCCTAAGGATTCCAAATACGTCTCCATCATAATGCTCCAAAAAGAATAATCTATTCCATCAAACCAAGGTGCCTTGTTTGTAGATGAAGGTCCTCTTGACTAGCCATTGTGTTGACTTGTCAAAGATCCACCCAAGCTGATTAAGCTTCTCTTAAGGAACTTGGATTTGATACTAATTGTTGGAACACAAAAATCTACTGAGAGGGGGGTGAATCAGTAGATCATCAAAATTTAACCCATTAACACTTTAACCCAGGTGATTATTTCCTTTTAAGACCTTTTAGTGCATAGTGAAATAAATATACAAAGAAATAAACATGCACACACAATAACTCATAACACAAGATATATGTGGAAAACCCAAGATGGGAAAAACCACAATGAGAATAGATGCTAGGATCTACTCTCCTAATCTAGCCTCACAATGAATATCTTTTGAATACAATATTTAAGGGCACCAACCCTATGGAGACACCAACCCCTGGCTTGAGAATCACCCACTCCAAGGAAGCACCGACTCCCTACATTGAGCACCTACCTAGTTATCTGATGGCACCCACCAATCAAATTTACAATGCAAAGAAATACTATTTGTTCTATTGAAGATTATTCAATGTTGCAACCCTATTTGCAACTGCTCAAATATTTGTTGTTGTCTTTGCAACACAATTCTCTACCCTAAACCTCTTTTTCCCACACCTTGAATGTTAACCTTGATAAAGATCTCTAATTTTGTTTGGGTTCTACATAGTCACACAAACCTCTGCACCTTTCCTTTTTTTATTAGTGCATTCTTTGTCTGCCTCAAGAGCTCACATATACTACAACATACACCAACACTTATCCAAAAAGTGTATATTTTATCATGACTTAGTCGGCAAGGCATTGATTCTTCGAGCCAAACATACCGATATGTTTCATTGAATTTTCTAAACATAGCAACCAACAAAACCCTAAACTTGATATGCATTTAATGCCATATCCTTGTATAGTAGATTTGATTATGATCTTGATCACTTTTGTAGTATTTGGCATTGCTCTGCAAATCACATCACCAATCAAATTGGTCGCTAGAGCAGTTGGACTAATTAAATTTATTCACAATGTCGGTTTATAGTTGAAACCCTTGTTCACACTGTCATAGTTGTTTCTGATCTTCATCTTTAAATTATGATTTAATTGATCTATAGTCTTCGCGCCATAATCCATCATTCCTCATTTAATCTTTCATCTTTCAAATGCAGTTGTGTGATTAAACTCCTTTTAACAGGGACAATTTGATCTCCATCGCATTGTATATAACCATCGCTTCACTGAAGTCTATTGAATTTTCACTTAGGACATTAACTTTCATCTTTGTGATGTGAAGAGATAATGTTATCCTTGTCCAATTACCAACACTTTATCTTTATCATTGAAATGCCATCGCATCTTTCTTGGCACTATTTTATTCACAATAGCTATGTGAATAAATGAGGTGATGTAATCAAATATCGTCACTTTTCCCTTGAGTACACATGTTACTAGCCCACATTCCCCCAAGGCTAAGTAGGAACCCACTGAATCTTCGGTGGGACAACAAGATGCTGCCATATGTCTTGGACAATATCATACTCCACTTACTTTGCATATCGCATGCCTTCCTTTTGCTTCACAATTGCGATGTGAAGTAATGATGCGATGCAATCATACCTTGCCATGTGTTCTTGTTGATGTCATATTCTACTACCAAAGCTTGTCACTTTTTGTCAGTCCCACTGAACACTTGTCACTTACCCACAATCCTACAAGGAAAGACGAGGACCCACCATATATGCCATGAGCTAGCGATAAGTTGTTTGATCTAACCAGTTTGATCACATATATTGTTCAAACTTATCGCATATCGCACAAAGGTTTGGTTGCTGTAGACTTCAATATGTGATACGAAGAACATGAGTGATATTCGTTCGATCTTCATGCTCTAATATTAACCGTTGATCTTCTTCAAGGGCACATTGCACATAATAGTTTAGACATGGATGTGGTGAACAAAAGAAACATTGTGAAGATTCACTGCAATGCACAAACCTCGCCAATCGATAGTACTAGGTAAATTGGGGGTAGTCATCCTAATGACACCAATGGCTTAAGTGATGACTTAAATGACTTGCTACCATTTGTACCCAGTCAATGCACAAATAGAATTTCTTAGATCAGTGTCATGACTACAACACCTAGGGTTTATTTGCAAAACCCTAGTTTGACCAGAAGACATAAATTAATTAATTCCGAGCACATCACACATCCTCTGGATCTACAATTCACACCTCTCAAAAGCTCTTGAGAAACCCACATTGAATATGCAACCTATTTTCTCCTCTGACATCTAGAAGTAACCTCTACAAAATTGTGACAAAATTTCATGACAACATTGCAACTTTTGAGCAACTTTGCAATATTTGCAAAACATTCTCTTCTCTCCACCATATTGCACCCTCTTCCAGAACCTAATCCTATGAGTACAATGACATCCAAACCTTCATTGATCTGCCCTTTGACATTAATGACAACATTATGCCAATAGTACACAATGGGGGAAACATTATTGTTTAATATTTTTAATTTTATAAAATTCAAATATATATTTTTTATGAATGAAAAAAAGAGAAAGAAAATGATATTAAATTTGAATATTATAATTTTTCCTATAATTCATGTTTATTAGCATGGATTATAGAAATATTTTTTCCATTGAATGTGAATTATAATATTTTGAATTTTTTATATATTTTTATTTTATTGTTATATTTACATTTAAGAATTAATTTTTCACAAATCATTTTAATAAGTGTTATTGAAATTAGTTTTTGTTGTAATATGTTAGAAATTATAATTCATACTAATCAATTAAAAGTACTAGCAAATGTTTGTTGTTATTATATTTTCTTGAGACTTTTTTATACGAGTTATTTCAAATTAACAATAACTATAAATATAAATAAATCTTGAATATATAAAATAAAGAATATTGAATAGTTGTAAAGTAAAAAAAGACATCTTGGGTAAATAAAAATAAAGTATCTAATACTAACATTTGAAAAAGTGCGTATATATTGTATCAACAATTTTTTTATTGGTAAGCACTACCAAGGGGGTAACTCCCATATAATAAGATTCTAACATAAATTTTAAAATCATACTCTTTCCAAAAGGGGTGCGACCTATCATCAACCATGTTGAACAAATATCCTACTTGACTAGCATGACATATAACCATACAAACACCAGAACTTGCAGCAACCCAAGATTGGGTGTGCAACATAACACTTAGTTTTATATTTTCTCCCCGACCATTGCATATCTTAATGTCATTGTATGTTTGAGTCTGGAAGAAAGTGATTTCTTTCTCTTTAGCTCTATTCATGCTCATTTCAAAAAAAATATGATATTTTTTTCATTGCAATTTTCCTTTTGTGACTATCCTACAAATGTTGAGTTTGTAGGAATCATATTTGACTTAGAGGTTCACAGGCTTGAATTATTTGATAATGATTTTGGTTTCTCAACTTGAGGAGAGGCACCCCCAACCATTTATCTATCATCTGGCATACAACCATCAATTGGGGCTTACAAATCCATTGAGGGGGAGAACACAAAGTCACATCATGTGCAACATTAGAGAAGGATGTGTCATACTTTATATTTAGTGTAGTAACATAGTGGCTAGATTCAACCCCAATCCACTAGGTGATTTAATTAATGGAACCTTTACCTCACTCACAAGCTTGCCTCTTGTTGCACCAGGAGGTGTTGTGAGCAGTTGAGAAACATTTCTTGCATCTAGAGGTGATCTTTTCATAATCTATAGGTTGTTTCCATTGTCTATTCCCAACCTTCAATGATATTTCAGTTAGAAGGCCTTTGGATAAGTTGAATTCAACACATAATCGAGCATAAGTAGAGTTCTCATAATTGAATATTTCTTTAGAAATGTTGTGGTACTTACCAAGTTTATTGGCTATTTCCTTCAAGAACTCAATTTCCCAAAATTGTAGAGGTAAATAAGGCAATATTACCTAAAGAAATGCTGAGGAAAACATCTCAGACTATGGATCTGTTGGAAATAGAATGCCATTTAATTGCAAATCCTAAAACATTAATTATTTCATGTATCTCCTAGATTCTTGGAATGTGTTCAACAACACTAAGATTAGGATGAGATTAATATTTGGATGAAATAAATCATGAAATTGACATTTGTATTTATTCCTAAATAATAGGAGCATGTGGGTGCACACATGGTAAGGTGAAACTCACCTTGAATCCAGTTAACTATACGGAGTAACAGTTAACACTTCTGAATGCATGTAAAGATCCTAGAAGTTAGGATTTGATGTTTGCATGCTTGAAGTTCAGTTAAGTTAAGTTAGTCGTTCAGTTCAGTTAAGTTGTTAAGTTCGAGAATCAGTTTGTTTAGTTGTTCGATTCAGTTCGTTCATTCAGTTATCTTGATTTGCATGCAAGTGCATGTTGCATGCATGTTGGTTATTTTGAGTTGCATGTAGTTAGCTTCAGTTAACTTGTAATGCATGGCTAATAACATTGAGTTGTATGACAGATAACAGGGACTACCTCCAGTTAACAAGGGATGACCATTCTTTGGGAATGGTGTTGAGTAAATGTTTCAGTTAACAATAAAGCACTTGAAGCAAACTTGGGCGCCCAAGATGCTTTATTGGAATTAACTCCAATGCATGATAAGATATTTCTGATGGCTTAGTTAAGTAGCTTTAATTGTGGGTGCCATCTTTGAGGAATAGCTTTGGAATTATCACCGAAGTGAAGGAGAAGTTGTAGCTTCAGTTTGGGACACCCAAATGCATGATGCACATGCTGTAAGCTTTAGTCTTCACTGAAGAACTCTACTTGAAGGAATATGGCATACCTTTTCAAGGGCTTGTGCTTATGCATTGTAATTATCACCCTTTGGAGATTACAAGGTTGCATATTGTCTATATATCTCATTCAAGTTGAATAGAGTTTTGAGATTGGTTATTGCAGGTGTGAAGAAGATTGGTAAAGACAGAAGAAGCATTCTCAAGCAAGAATTGGAGCTATTGTAATTCAGAGTTTGAATAATAGAATAATTCTTGGTGGAGTTTTTTCCCGAAAGGGTTTCTCCACGGTATATCTTGTGTGATCCTTCTATTATCCTGTCTAGTTCTTCTAAATAATTATCTCTACATTCTACAACAGTAAAATGGATTAATCAAGATAATCATCCACAAAGAATTTATGTAACAAAGAAAAGACTTACTTAGAACAGCAATTTTGAAGTTTTACAGAGTATTAAGCTAAGAAAACACCTCATTTTTCAACATTTGGTATCAGAGCTGAGGTTGGGTAGAGTATTGGGACGCCTTTCTCTTAAAAGATTTGAGGTTTTTTAGCTTAGTGGGAGCTCTTATTATTTTTGTTATTTGCTGATTTTGGAATTAAGTTTTGTTACAATGAATTCAAGGTTAGAGATTGAAAGGTTCAATGGTTCTAACTATGAAATGTGGAAATTAAAAATGGAAGATCTTCTTGAAGAAAGAGATCAGTGGTTAGCGGTTAATAATGAGACAAAGACACCTACAACTATTTCAGATGAAGATTGGGCTAAGTTAGATAAGAAGGCAAGAGGAACAATAAGGTTATGTCTTGCTGATGCTGTTCTTTTGAATGTTTCAATGGAAACTAGTGCATATAAATTATGGAAAAGAATAGGGGATATTTATCAAACTAAGAGTCTCACCAATAAGTTGTATCTGAAAAGGCAATTATATTCATTGAAAATGAAAGATGGTGATTCAGTTGCACAAAATTTGAATGCTTTCAATTTAATTCTCAGTCAATTAGCATCTGTAGATGTAAAGCTAGAGGATGAGGATAAGTGCATTTTATTACTTTGTTCATTACCAAATTCTTGGGAAAATCTAATTGTTGCAATTAGTGGAAATGGTGCAGATCCAAAGATGGACAACATTATTCCTACTCTCCTGTCAGAGGAGATGAGGAGGAAGTCTAAGGAGGAAATCCAAGATGCCTTGTTTGTAAAAGGTAGGTCTAAGAAAAAGGAGCCTAAGGGAAACAAGGAAGGGAAGGGAAAGTCAGAAGGACGAAGTAAGGTAAAGTGTTGGAACTGTGGGAAACCAAGACATGTGAAGAAGGATTGTAAGAACAAGAAAGAGAGTTCTGATTCTTCTATAGAGGAGTCCTCATATAATAGTAATGATGCATTGGTTATTTCAGCTAATACTGTTTGTGATAACTCTTTGCTTCATGTTTCAGAGTAATCTTCAAAGAGAGGATGGTAGTCACGATGCCATGTGTGACTCTGTATCATGGTTCAGTGGGAGTTGTTGGCAGTGACTTAGATGCATCATTGGTAAGGTTATCTCCATGTGGTTGGAGATATGGTTTCTTGGTTTAGAGTATATTTGTTATGGATTTCATGGTTTACTCTTGATATGCATTTAGAGTTTGGCATATTTACATGGTTCTCTTGAGACTAAGATGTATAAGTATGTTATGATGCATGTGATCTCCTAAGAGGAGATGGTTAGATCATGGATGTCATGTTTAGTTCCTGATTCATGATTGGAGTTTTGACAATGATCTTGTGTAGTTCTCTTAAGTTTTGGGTACATTAATCATTTGCTTGATTACTTCATGAAAGTGTTGTTTTGCATTTGGAGTTTGGCATGGATTGGTTGGTTACAGGTCCTCATGGATACTTGGAGAAATAGGTGAGGCTGGAATTCTCTTGTGATAAGAGACATTTGTTGGAATGGTTACTTGTGAGAAAAGTTTTTCAACAGAAAAGACCGAGGAGTCTACACCTTGGTTGAATGTGAA
The DNA here is from genome assembly GCA_007258455.2 of Sequoia sempervirens. Taxonomy (NCBI): domain Eukaryota; kingdom Viridiplantae; phylum Streptophyta; class Pinopsida; order Cupressales; family Cupressaceae; genus Sequoia; species Sequoia sempervirens. The sequence goes on from VDFB02281492.1 coordinate 654,796,834, forward strand.
TTCAACACACTCGGTGGTTTAGCATGCCTCTAAAGAGGTGGTTTGGTTATAGAGGCTTGGGAAAGGTAATGGTTTGGTTGATAATGGGAAGGTATTAATTGAGAAAAGTTAACACTTTAATTAATGTTACAGATTATCTTATGAAACCATACAGATAAGTTCTCTTGGTTTTAATCATTTGCTTGGAAGCTTCATGATTATGCAGGTTGCATTTGAAGTTAGCATGGATTGATTAGTTGGTGCAAGAAGGCCATTGGCTTTGAGACTTGTACTTGTTTTATTATTCCTTGTTTAGAATAATTGCAATGTATAATGTCAAGTGGGAGAATGTTGGAAATAGGATGCCATTTAATTGCAAATCCTAAAACATTAATTATTTCATGTATCTCCTAGATTCTTGGAATGTGTTCAACAACACTAAGATTAGGATGAGATTAATATTTGGATGAAATAAATCATGAAATTGACATTTGTATTTATTCCTAAATAATAGGAGCATGTGGGTGCACACATGGTAAGGTGAAACTCACCTTGAATCCAGTTAACTATACGGAGTAACAGTTAACACTTCTGAATGCATGTAAAGATCCTAGAAGTTAGGATTTGATGTTTGCATGCTTGAAGTTCAGTTAAGTTAAGTTCATATCGATTCGGTTTAGTTCGGATCAGTTCGATTCAGTTAAGTTGATTCATTCGGTTTAATTCAATTAGAATTAGTTTAGTTCGGTTGAGTTGAGTTGAGTTGAGTTGATTCGGTTAAGTTATCTTCAGTTGCATGCAAGTGCATTTTGCATGCATGTTGGTTATTTTGAGTTGCATGTAGTTAGCTTCAGTTAACTTGTAATGCATGGCTAATAACATTGAGTTGTATGACAGATAACAGGGACTACTTCCAGTTAACAAGGGATGACCATTCTTTGGGAATGGTGTTGAGTAAATGTTTTAGTTAACAATATAGCACTTGAAGCAAACTTGGGCGCCCAAGATGCTTTATTGGAATTAACTCCAATGCATGATAAGATATTTCTGATGGCTCAGTTAAGTAGCTTTAATTGTGGGCGCCATCTTTGAGGAATAGCTTTTGAATTATCACCGAAGTGAAGGAGAAGTTGTAGCTTCAGTTTGGGACACCCAAATGCATGATGCACATGTTGTAAGCTTTAGTCTTCACTGAAGAACTCTACTTGAAGGAATATGGCATACCTTTTCAAGGGCTTGTGCTTATGCATTGTAATTATCACCATTTGGAGATTACAAGGTTGCATATTGTCTATATATCTCATTCAAGTTGAATAGAGTTTTGAGATTGGTTATTGCAGGTGTGAAGAAGATTGGTAAAGACAGAAGAAGTATTCTCCAGCAAGAATTGGAGCTATTGTAATTCAGAGTTTGAATAATAGAATAATTCTTGGTGGAGTTTTTTCCCGAAAGGGTTTCTCCACGGTATATCTTGTGTGATCCTTCTAATATCCTGTCTAGTTCTTCTAAATAATTATCTCTACATTCTACAATAGTAAAATGGATTAATCAAGATAATCATCCACAAAGAATTTATGTAACAAAGAAAAGACTTACTTATAACAGCAATATTGAAGTTTTACAGAGAATTAAGCTAAGAAAACACCTCATTTTTCAACAGGATCGAAGTAGGGAACCATGGCTTGATGCATAGAAAGTCCCCTTGATAGAACCACAAACCAGTGTTGAGAATCAATTTTTTGTCTTCCAGTGATTTCAATTCTAGAATGAAGAACCCCTTTTCACAAGGGTAAATGTTGATTTCTTCCTCCATGTGTTCTTTCCAATTTTTTCTTATCCAAGAGTGAAGGTCACATAATTTCAGCCAAACTTTCATGAATCTACAACTTAGGGAAATTTCCTTCAGGTGCTTCCCTCTATCGCAAGCGATGTTATCCAGACATATTTTTGGTATGGAGTTTGAGTGATAGATGGAAAGAGGGGAATGCTAGGAGGCATAGAGGGAGGAGGGAGAATAGATATGACCATAAGTCGTTGATGATGAAAAGGAGCCAAGTGGCACAATAATCCCCATCACATCAAGGGAATTTAGACCAAGAGCCGCCTTGAAATCAAGCTATGGATCCACAGGTAAAGACTCCATATCATATTTGCATTGAGCCTCTAAAGCTAGCAATGCCCTATGCATTTGCAGATGGACTAACACAGATTAGTAGAAACAACCAACATTCGAATGTTTTTGCAACAAGAAGAATGAATTTGTCATCGTTAGTCATAGGAAAGGGTCTGGAAAATTTTAGAGCAGTGTGATCCATTCCATTTTTATTGTATAACAATTTTAATTAGTATATTTATATTATTTTAAAAGTAGGATAATAATATTATATAAATATATTACTATAAAATACATATTTTTTATCAAGAAATCATTGTATACATTCAAGACACTCGAACATAACAAAAATATATTTAAAAAAATTAAAAGTATAAGATAACTCAAGAATAATATATTATTAAACACCATAGTATTACATAAAACTTGTTTCAAAATCCTTCAATATATATATTTATTATTAAACCATTTTTAATTGTAAAACTTGTTTCAACATATTTCATTATATATTTATTATTAAATCATTTTTTAATTAATTATTTAAAATTTTATATTATTTAAACACCCTTATTATATACTATAAAAAGGGAGGGTATCTCTAATTAAACTTCCCTTACACCAATTCATCTTCTAAGAATAAGCACAATTATTATGATAAATTAAAATAAATGTTTTCTTTTAAAATATTATGCTATAATTTTCCTTCAACAATGTATTTATAGGAGTCTATTCCACCATATTTATTCTCGTATGGAATGTGGGAGTAAAGAAAGAAATAACATTAAATGTGAAAACAAAGGAACATAGTTTATGGAAGTGAAATCCCTTAAAAAATGGAAATTTGGAAAGTTAGGGTACAAAAATGTTAGGTTAATGGGTCCCATAAGCTCAGCCACCTAAGCAGTCAACACTTAGAGTGTGTCAGTTAATCCCAGTCCTTGGGAAAGAAATGACATATAATTAAATGCTATCATGACAAAATTTTAGGGAATGTAAAGATAAAGTGAGGCTCTAGTAAAAATTATTAGCAGTCCCATCCCACGAGATCCTTCCCAATAAATCCCATCATAAAGAACTATATGAAGCTTATTTGTAGCTTATCGTCAAACTCATTTCTCACATCGCTCATGGAAGAAAACAAATACCTTATACATATTTGTCCATTAGATTGATGAGTGTAAATTTGATAGTGAGATGAATGAATTTGGTGGGGGAAGTCTTGGATATATAGTACCATGTCTTTCGAGCTTTAAATTATCATTGATCGGTAAATTAAAAATTAATTATTCACCTTTTGGTTTGTTTAGAACCTCAATATAAGTGTGGAAATTGAGGGAATGTGGAGGTGAAGGGATAATTATGGAGATTGAATTTGTGAAAGTTTGGGGTGGTCAAGGATATATCCTAATATGCATTGGATTTTTGCAATTTTTATAACTCTTACTACGATCAAATGACTCACCAAAGGTATTTGTAGAGTTTTAAAGATCGATAGGATATATCTGAATGTGAACATAAATTCTTTGAAGCATGAATAAGGCTAATTCCTTGCAACTGATAAAAAATGATGGAAGTTCCATTCATTTAATACCCATTGAAACTTCCACTATACCCACAGGCTACACAAATTCTCCATCCTTCTAAGGAATGATCCTCAAGCTCACAACATCAAAATTCCAACCATCTTATCTACAAGCTCATGAATCCTAAACTAGGATTCTTTTCTATGGAGGAAAACCTGCATTTATATCAAATTAAAAATAATTCTCCTTAAAACCCATAAGACCAACAGGAAAACACCAATCCTTTAGATGGCTATGATTTAGGCTTAGTCAACATGTTTTGGTGAAGTAAAAACACTTGCCCTATAAAAGTAAAAGATCAAAAACAAGACTTGTGCTTGAATTGAATATAAGGACCAAAACAACAAGAAGGTCCTCGTTTCAACGGGGTGTGTAAGACACAACAAATGACGACTTTGCTGGGAAAATTATCAAGCATCTCAATGATAAACAATAGTCAAGAACCTAGAATCTCTAGTTTCATCCCTCACATCCATTCAAATGAACTAGAACACATGATCAAGGAATCAAAACTCTCAGTTTGAATTATTTGTTTTACTTGATCTAGTTTTATTTAGGATCCATTTTGACTTCATGTGTCAACTTGGATTTATGGATTCATTAGATGTTGACATTTGATTTTGATATTTTTCTTTGTAATAATTTTATTTTGTTGGTTCTAATTGGTGGTTTTAATGATTTGGTAATTATGGTTTATGGTGTGGATGAAACGAGTGTTTCCAACAACCTTACAAGGACTATATATGGCCCCTATTTTGATTTTTGTATTGGATGAATTTTCCCCCAGTATCATGGAGGTATCATTAACATAATTTGATTTGTTGATTGTTGAATAATCAAGACCTTGATATCTAGGATTTGCATAAAATTATACTAGTTCTAAATGCCTTGTGCATGTAGGCCTAATCCTTTTCCTTGATATTGCATGCTTTGACATATTTTTTTTGTGATGAGGTATTTGTTATTTTAGAAGCAAGATGCTAAACCATCTTTGTTTAGTAGAGAACCATCAATGTTTATTATTTTATCATTTGCAATAAATCCTACTTTGGCAAAAGTGGACATGATCCTACTTGATATGATATTGAGGCTTTCTCCTTTGATGTGATTGTTGTCTCTTGATCATTTGGTATGTTGATGTGATCCATAGTCATTTATTTATCAATTTATTTGATTTGATCCATATCATTTGTTTGATTATCTATGTGTTCAAGGGAGGCAAGTGTTCCATCTTAGTAAATGGAAGTGGTTGGACTATGGATGGTATCAACTTTAATTTCTTTTTATCACAGATGGTATAAATGTGGATGAGGGGATCATCTTGGATTACTTGATCATAGGTAGGATCTTGGTCAAATACTGGATCATCTTGGATGTCATGACTAGAGATAGGATCTTGATAAAAAGAATGGACTATTTTGGATTCCATGATCATCCATAAGGTATTCTTGGATGGACTTGAAGATAGGATCCTAATCAAAGATTGGATTATCATGGATGCCATGATCATAGATTATATTTTGATTGAATATGGGATCATCATGGACATCAAATATTTTGGATGGGGCACACAATAGTGTTTTATATAAGATCTCTTGATCATGAACATGATCTTGATTTAAGATAGGGCACATTTGGGCATGCTTTTGACCAAGTTCTTAACACATGTGGGTTTTCTTGGATGATATGAGGGAATATTGGTATTTTTTGTTGCTAGTAATTAGTATGTGGAGGGACCCCTTAAGTTGTACACATGGATTGGATGAGGATATTTTATTCTTATGGATGTTTGAATTAAAGGATTTGAGGTATGAGGGGTTTGGAATTGACAAATTTTTGTAGTCAACAAAATATTTGGACATGATAAGACTACTTATGTGATGGGATGGCATAACCTATTTTCACATTGGAGCTTAAGATCCTTTACTATTAGTCTTTGGAGAAAATTCCTAAAGGTTTTTTTATTGGATGGTAATGATTTAGAGGATGAAGGATTGGGATAGGAGGTGGAGGCTATACGACTTTCTTGGTTTGGTGATGGGGATGAGGTTTTGGAATATGAATGGGAGAAAGGAATTTGAGATATGGTTTGGTGTTGATGGAGGCTTTGGATGTAAGATTGGATCTCTTGTCAAAGTTGGGATCAATTTGACCAATGGATATGTATTGAGGATTAATGGTATAGCTTGTACTAATTGGATCTTGATATTGAGGGTAGATGGATGGATGACTGGAGCTTATGTGTTGTTAGAAAGGTGGTTTTTGTTGTTGGAAATATATTTTTTGGTAAGTAGGTTGGAATGTTATGGGTTGTTTGTATTGATAATATATGGATGGATGACTAGAGTTTATGGGTTCTTGGTATTGAGGATAGATGTATGGGCGACTATATCTTATGGGTTATTGGCATGGATAGTAGATGGATGTTGACTAGGGATTGTGGAAAACTTGATTAAGGAAATATGTTCTAAGGTTTGATCCATAAGGTTCATACTCTGTGATGAGCCATAAGAATGTCTACTTTCCTTGTAGTTTCATGTTTTTATCTCAATTTTGTTAAAATTAAAAACACATTACCAAATCTTTTGCATATAATTTAAGTTTTTCAAAGCATTTGAAGATGATATATATTATATTAATGAATGTGTGTGTGAACCTTTAATGTCTATGAGTTTAGTATAATTTCATGATTAATCATAGTTGCTAACAATAAAAAATTCCTTAACAAAATAAGACTAATCGCTGCAATGAAGAACCTATCAACCTACAAAAAAAGGATTCTTAGCTCATAGTAGAAGGATGATAGTTCAACATATCCAGAGGAGTCAATCTGCTACAACATGTGCATACTGCTAGAATGAGATGCAAATGATTATTTGAGGACGTGAACATGGATGGCCATGTGTCACTCCATCTTTTCAATAAATTGTGGAGGAAGAAGTTTGTTCCAATAAGGAATGATAGTTATAATAAGGATTGTCTTGTTGAGCACATTTCCAAGTTATATAATGGTTATCTTAAATAGTATAGAATCCTTATTAGACTTATATACTCTTGCTCTCACTAGTTGGAATTTTGTGCTAGGATAAAAGACCTGGTCCTCTTCCTGTTTTCATGGGAGATTCAACATTTGCTTTTAGTTTTGTATATATATTTTGAATAATTAGACTCTCTTAGACTCTATATAAGAGGGTACTTTGTTGAGAAGCCATATAGATAGATATTTGCATGAATTAGATTGAAATTAATATTTTGTAACATTTTGTTCAAAACTTTGTGTATGATTGGAATACAATAAAGATGATATTTTAGTTGCATGTTTTCTTAAATTAAATAATTGAAGAAGATACCATGGATGCAATGGATCAAGCAAGGGCCACTTGAGGCACTATAAAACTATTGAAAATAGAGGACATTATGTAGCTTAATACTTTGTATAACTATGAGATTGTAGATCTAATTAAGTGTTCACATGCACAAGCTCAACCTACTAACTTGCAATAAACTTTGATTCACTTGCTGAAATAAATAGAAAAATAATGAGCATGTAAACTCAATAAGAGTTGTACAAAACAAGAGCTTGAAGCTCCTCTCAAACAACCACACCTAGATTGTGCAAGTAGAGTTTCATCATGTAACATGAAGTCAAAACCAATGTCTCCTCAATTTAGGCACCCCAAATTGAACTCTTAATTGATCATTGGTCAAGAAAATATCTTGCAAGCATCACCTCAAATTTGGAATCAAAGCTAATGGTTGGGTAGAGTTTGGGACACCTTTCTCTTAAAAGTTTGAAGGTTTTTTGGTTGTAGTGGGAGCTTTTACTATTGTATTGTTGTAGATTTGTAAAAGAAGTATGTTACAATGTATTTGGGCTGATGGTTGTAAGACTTGGTATGGATTGCTCAATCCCTGAAAGGAAAGGCTTTGTAAGAGAGTTCTCCTAGGTGGTAAGGGGAGGGCAGTTGGGTTAAACTATTTCTTGGGTTAGAGTTACTGGATTAACCTTTAGTGGTCTTTAACACATGGTTTTGTGCTAGTTGAATTGGTCCATGGTTTTGGAGCTCATGGTTTTGAGCCTATGGTTTTGCATGTATGGATGATCTTCATTCAGGAGATGGTTATCACAATGTCGTGGATAGCTTGGTTACATGTTTTAGTGGGAGTTTTTGACAATGATGGTTTGATGTTTATCGTGTTTCCATGTATAGCTCAGTATCACAGTTTAGTGGGAGCTTTGGTAGGATATGGTTATCTTCATGTGATTTGAAGAGGTTTTAACATCTTGTTTCATGGAGGACCCTTAGATTCTTTGGTAAATGTGTTACTGTTCTTCCTTTGAATAGGATGTAGTTCTCTTTGGTTTTGAGTATTAATCATTTTCTTGGAGTTTCATGATTATGCAGGTTGCATTTGAAGTTGGCATGGATTGATTGGTGGGTGCCCATGGATACTAGAGAGACTTGGGTTAGGCCGAATATTTCTTATGTTAAGAGATATGTGTTGAGATGGGTATTATTGATGAGATTTCAGCAGGAAGTTTGAGGAGCCCACACCTTGGTTGGACGTGAGTTCACTCAGTGGTTTCACATGCCTCTAAAGAGGCAGTTTGGTTACAAAGACTTGGGAAAGGTATTGGTTTTAATTGCAAGAAAATTAAACTTGAATGTGATAGTTAGAGTGCTATTTATTTAGCCAAAAATCCTACGTATCATGATCATACTAAGCATGTTGATTTTCAGTATTACTTTGTGCAAGAAATGGTTGAGAGTGGGAAGGTATTGATTGAGAAAGTTGACACTTTGATCAATGTTGTAGATTATCTTACGAAACCAGTTCCTACAAATAAGTTCTCGTGGTGCAGGAAGACCATTAGCCTTGAGTCATGTACTTGATTTATAATAATGATTCCTTGTTTAGAATAATTGCAATGTATAATGTCAAGTGGGAGAATTATACAACCTTCTCATCAAGTCTTTGATAATGTCATTGTATAATGTATAATTGCAATCCTAAACATATTTCATGTATCTCCTAAGTCCTTGGAAAATGGTCCCCAACACTAGGATTAGAAAGAGATTAAGTTCAAATGAAATGAAAATGTAAATTGACATTTGTAATTATTCCTAAATGATAGGAACATGAGAGGGCGTCCAAGAAGAGATCCTACATAATAGGAGCACATGGGGTACCCACATGGAAGGTGGAACCAACCTTGCTTAAGTTAACTTTTTGGAGAAAGATAACACTTCAGTAATGCATGTAAAGATCCTAGAAGTTAGGAATTGATATTTACATGAGTGGAGTTTAGTTCAATTTAGTTTAGTTCAGTCCAGTATCAATTATGTTCAATTCAGTTTAGTTATGGTTCAATTATCTTTAGTTGCATGTAGTTAGTTGCATGTTAGTTGACTTCAGTTGAATTGAGTTGCATGGCTAATGAATTCAGTTGCATGACAAATAACATGTTGATACTTTCAATTAACAGGGGATGAACAATCATGCATGATGTTTGCATGAATGGTGGAGATATATGTTTCAGTTAATAGAGATTGACTCAGACCCACCATGGGCACCCAAGTTGAGATCTTGGAGTTAAAACCTTTGCATGAGAATATATTTACAAGGCTCAATTAAGTGGGGCCCATTCTTGGGTGCCAACTTTGAGGAGAAGTTTGGTAGATATCTTCATAATCAACATTGAGTTAAGACTTCAGTTTGGGATGCCCAAATTGATGAAGGAATTGGTTTGACATTTTTTTCACGGAAGAACTCTACTTGCACAAGAATGGAATAGATATTTGTGAGGAGCTTTATCCTCTTGTAGTTCTCAACTCTTTGGATTTTACAATGTTCACAATTGTCTATTTATTGCAGCAAGTTGAAGAGAGTTCAAAGAGAGTAATTTTGTGAAGCATGGCATAGGATGTGTGGATTCATGCTTGGACACATGAGATTTTATTGCAGGTTGTGAAGAAGAATTTTTGAAGGAAAAAGAAGCATCTCAAGCAAGGATTGATAAATAATTATTGTAATCTTGTTCTAAGATTAAATAATACAAGAACTATTGATTCTAGTGGTGGAGTTTTTTCCCGAAAGGATTTCTCCACGGTATATGTTGTGTCACTTCTATCTTTTGGTCTTATTCTTCTACAATCTTCTATCTACTTCTATAATTGGTAAAATGAATCTAAATAGATAATCATATACAAATAAATTGTAACAAAGAACACTTAATTAGATCTACAATCACATAGGTTTACGAAGTATTAAGCTACATAATTACCTCCATTTTCAACATTTGGTATTAGAGCTAACGGTTGGGTAGAGTTTGGGGCACCTTTCTCTTAAACATTTGGAGGTTTTTTGGCTATAGTGGAAGCGAGAGCTTTTACTATTGTGTTATTACAGATTTATAAAAGAAGTATGTTACAATGTATTTGGGTTTATGGATGTAAGACCTAGTATGGATTTCTTAATCCTTGAAAGGAAAGGCTTGGTAAGAGAGGATTTCTCCCAGGTGGTAAGGGGAGGGCAGTTGGGTTAAACTAGTTCTTGGGTTAGAGTTAGTGGATTAACCTTTAGTGGTCTTTAACACATGGTTTTGTGCTAGTTGAATTGGTCCATGGTTTTGCATGTATGGATGATCTTCATCCAGAATATGGTTATCATGATGTCATGGATAGCTTGGTTACATGTTGCAATGGGAGGTTTTTGTCAGTGATGGTTTGATGTTTATATTGTTGCCATGTATAGATCAGTATCACAGTTTAGTGGGAGATTTGGTAGGATATGGTTATCCTCATGTGATTTGAAGAGGTTTTAACACCTTGTTTCATGGAGGACCCTTAGAGTCTTTGGTAAAGGTGTTATTGTTCTTCCTTTGGAGAGGATTTAGTTCTTTTTAGTTTTGAGTATTAATCATTTGCTTGGAGCTTCATGATTATGCAAGTTACATTTGAAGTTGGTATGGATTGATTAGTGGGTACTCATGGACACTAGAGAGACTTGGGTTAGGCTAGATATTTCTTATGTTAAGAGATATATGTTGGAATGGTTACTTGTAAGAAAATTATTTTCAAAAGTAAAGACTGAGAAGCCTACACCTGGAAATGGATATGAGTCCATCATAGACCTAATGAGAAGGTTGTCTATTGTATGCACAAAACAATATTGTATCCCACTCTTGGTCTACTTGGTAGGTAAAATGATCTTAGAGGTGTTTCCCGCCTGATTATTAGATGCATTATTAAGATGTATCTTGACTTCTCTTATGAATTGTTGAGAAGTAGATGCATGATTTTATGTATTTCCATTATTCTCCTTGCAATATTGAACTTGAGTTAGTTTTGAGGATTTGGGTAGGAGAGGTACGAGAGATAGTTAGTGGCTTTGGGCATATTCGCTTTTGTTGTGGGAATGTTTGGCTAAGTTTGATCTACTTTATGTGAGAGGTTTACATCTAATTTTTTCCATGTTTCATTATAAGTTGAATGGTTAGATGTTGATATCCTTTCAATTTGGGAGTGTTGAAGGAGATCTTACTTTACACAGTTTAGCACATATTAATGTGGTATAAGAACATGGTTTGATTTTTAGGTTCTCTCTTTGTGGGAATAGTCTTCTTCTTGAAGGTTCTTGCATTATGAGAGATGTATTTTGCATATCATTGTATGCCTCTTCAACACTATTGTAGAGAAGTGCTATAGGAGGACTTGTTAATGTTGTGATCTTGTTTTCATATTTGACATTACCTATGCAGTGGGAGTTCCAAAAGGTATATGTGTTTTGTATGAGGGGGGCACCTCTCTTGGACTGGTTACACTTTACTACAGTGAGTTACTTCAAAGGTTTTTTATCGCATGTCTATGTGTGTTGTTACCTTGGAGTCTTATTTTGTAGGATGGTGGATATACAAGGACTTTTTTGCATATTAGGGTTGCTATGTTGATAGCATGATGTTCTACCTATGATAGTTTTGGATGAGCTAGTGACTTTCTATGGTTTCTATTCCAATTTGGTATGAGTGTGACAATCACTTAGAGTCTTTTTTATCATTTGAATTTGATGAGCTTGTGTTCATGAATAGATTGGTGTAGGTTTCAGTGACAAAAGAAATGGTTACAAAGACTTGGGAAAGGTATTGGTTCTTGGTGTAGGAAGGCCATTGGCCTTGAGTCCTGTACTTGATTTATAAGAATGATTCCTTGTTTAGAATAATTGAAATGTATAATGTCAAGTGGGAGAATGTTGGGAATATGATTCCATTTAGAGCCACATTAGTTTAGATGATTAATTAGATTATGGATTGTAGTTTCTAATCTATAATTTCTAGTTGACATAACATTGAATTCTATATTATAGTTTGTGAAGTAAAATTTTCAATTTATATATTGTTCAATATTATTAAATGATTAGTTTAATTAGAACATGTTGCAACATAAATAGACATTAGTTATAGTCCATGAATGATAGGTACACGTAGTTGTTAAACAATAACTAGAAATTGCTTGCCCTATTCTTTAGGTAGGAGTTACTTTTAGTTAGAAGCTTTTGTTAAGTTTATTCTTGTGCAATCACCTATACTTAGTCCATATAGGAAGTCTAGGATTATTAAACAAATATATAGTTCCAACATCATCTTAAGTCTATGACTCCCTAGTTGAAAATTCAATGCAACCCCTTCTTGACTAATGAACTGCTTAATATGGGGATCTGTAGGTTTGTTAAGCTACATGTGTGATCATCTACATCAGTTAATTAGACATTAGGGGAATATCTACACTTTTTTTGATCCATAAAACTCGCATTATTGTCATAGGGGTCATATCCTAGTTGATCAACAAGGCTAACATCATTCTTACCATCATTAGGGATCATATCTTAGTTGAATGATAACATGCCATTATAGTCATTATACTTGGATTAATTTTGGAAGAGGATTTGATCTAAAGGTCTCATGGTTTTTTTATTTTCCCTTGATTATAATCTTTGGTGTTGCTTTCATTACAAGTTTTGGTCCTGTTGGTGTGGGATATGAGTCCATTATTTTGGTTAGTTGCCTGCATTTTTTATCTTTTGGATGATTTGGATGGATAAGTCGATAAAGTTTTGGGTTTGGATGCAAAGGATGGTTTTGGAGAAAGTGGATAATGGTTGGTGTCTAAACCTTAATCAAATACTTATTTGTGCGTTTTAATTTTTTGAAAAACTTAAACTAAGAAAAAATATAGAAAAATAAAAAAATTGAGGCTTACTGGATAATGTCCCTATTGTTATTTCATGTCCCCCTTCTTGTTTCCCACAAATTAGAATTAATTTGAGAAATATTACACAATATATCCATGCTCTTGATGTGCCTTTGGTCATTTTTTCTTTGTTGTAAGGAAGCTAAGGTAGTAGAATAATTTCCTACACTAAAATTGAGAGGAGGGTTATACAATTTTTTTTAGATCTTTACAAAAATGATGGAAATTAAATAAAAATAAACACAAATACCATTCATACCACAACATGGTGATTTACATAGGGAAAAACCTTTCAGGATAAAACTCCCACACTCCAAAAGTTGCCAATATATTATCAAAAAATCAAGGAGATTACAATATACTTGCAGGGCAAGCTTTCTTTGGAGTATCGCCAACTAGAGATCCATAGGAAACTCAACATCTATGAGACTTTCACACATAATACAATCATACAAAGCCATAATAAAATGGTCAACACAATCTCTATCATTAGATATGTTCAGCCTAATGATGAATGATCCATATTTAAAATGAAAAAATATATAAAATTCAGATGACCAATTAGAATTAGTCTGAGAAATCTTACACAAGATATCCATGCTCGTGATGTGCCTTTGGTCATTGTGTCATTGTTGTAAGGAGGTTAATCTAGCATAATAATTTCCTACACTAATATTGAGAGGAGGGTTATACAATTTTTTTTAGATCTTTACAAAAATTATAGAAATTAAATAAAAATAAACACAAATACCATTCATACCACAACATGGTGATTTACATAGGGAAAACCCTTTTAGGATAAAACCCCCACACTCTAAAAGTCACCAATACATTATTCAAAAATCAAGGAGATTACAATATACTTGCAAAGCAAGCTTTCATAGGAGTATCGCCAACCAGAGATCCATAGGAAACTCAACATCTACGAGACTTTCACACATAATACAATCTAATACAAAGCCACAATATACAATGGTCAGCATAATCTCTATCATTAGATATGTGACCTAATGATGAACAATCCATATTTAAAACATGAAAAATATATGAAATTTGGATTTCAAGGGAACTACCCCCAAACCCCCTATGGTGCATGGCCCCAAACTCCATAGGGGGTACCGCTTGCATCTCCCACAATCAAATATAAACTTACTATAAAAATTAACCTTTTGTAATTGCAAGGTTGAGACGCCATTTTATTAATAGTTGTCCCCCTTTCATGTTTGAGTTGAACATCTAAGTCAAAAACCAAAATAATCAAAGTATGCAAGTTATCAACACAAACCATCAAATTTGAAGCATAAGGATGATGTGTGGAAACACTTCCTAGTGTTTAAACTTTGTTAGTCCTACTAATTTTAAGTGTTGAACTATTGAATGAGGTATCCAGTCCAATATTTAGTAGGGCCCATCAATCTAAAAAGAAACACAATTATGTAATCAATGAGACTTAGGGGTCTTCACACATCACCTTGGAGCACATATTTAATGGAATGAGCTTTCCACTTTCACTGCAATGTGTCATTGGGAAAGTTGAGTGACTCATTAATTTGGTAGGCCCACTTTCACTAAAGGCTTAACAAGAAAAGGAATATGACAAAGCTAACAATAATTCCCAGAGCCTCCACATGTCATCATGGCACAAAAAATTAAATGAAAATTTGATGCCTTCATAACATCATGTGATTGGTCACAATATGACAACTTGGAAAGTAGGTGGGTCCATCACATAAAGACAAAGGGAAATATAGGAAATATCTTTCAAGGGATAGGTGTTTTCCCCACACTAAATCTTCAAAAGGAGAAGTATTACACTTCTAAAGGGTTGCACCATTGCTTGAGCCAAGTGATTTGATAGGTCTAGTGGGACCCCTTTCTCAACAAAACATATTACATGTCTGTCAGTCCTCCTTGAGGATCCTCCACATGTCATCATGAAATTATCAAATGAAATACTAAGTCACACATACAAAGTTGTTGTGTCATTGGTCATCAGTAATGACTCAACAAGTTGGAGGGTCTAGTCTCAGAGTAGAGGGGAAGAATGACAAGGATCCACATGGAATCATGACACAAATTCTAGGAAAAATAAAATCCCAATACCTTCCCCTATTATACCATTGGCTATCTAGTGCCAAGATAGAGAAACGGGTCTCATTTAAACCAAAGAGGCAACATACGCTCTCAATCATCAATCTCTAAAAGGAAGAAATTCAATTACTCACATATTAATAGGGATCTCATAGAGTTGAAGAAGAACAAAAATGTATGAGTTTTTGAGGCAGATGAGTCAACATTTATACACACCTACCATGATTCTCATGCTATGTTATGGATCTAGGCGAGTGACTCTACTGATTTAGTGTGCTTCACATAGGTATTTCATGTTGTAGAGTATTTGGTGGTTTTGATGATTCACTATGGTTCCAATGATGATTCATTGCTAGTGCAGATTATTGATAAGATCATAGGTTGCTCCAAAGGATGCAATCCTCACTCACAACATTCCACTTCCTACCTACCACTTTATACCACCCACCACACTAGTTCCATTATGCTCTAGGGGATTAATTATTTCATGCTCACCCATGCTAAAAACACCATTCTCTAACAAGAATCATCTCCCTAGCCATGTTTCTTAGTGGATTTGATATCTAGAAATGACATTAATGATGAATGCTTCTTACATCTCTATGAGTATAACGGACTTGTGATCCTATTTTTTAGAGTTCCTCCTTAGTTTCTCTACCATAGAATTGTATCCTCTACAATTATTTACAAATGTAAACATGCTCAATGCCTTTGAATAAATAAAAATTGCTTGTTTCATCTCTTCTTAGTTTTTTATGTTTAATTTTTCTTACCTTCATGTTTTTTGAATGAGTTTTACCACTGTTTTGGGGTGTATGTTATGTAACAATGTTCTATAAGATATTTTTGTGGATTTCCTCTTCTTTCTTAGTGAATGTTGAACTCCCTTACTTGAATATTTATTATAGTATCTAGTAAATCAAAGAGGTGAGTGACCTTGTAAACTTCAGTGATTCCTTATGTTTTTGTGAGCAAGGAGGAAACTCATTAAATCTCGATACATCATGTATTTTTATTTTTTGTACTCTTTCTCTCTATTTTATTTGGCACCAATAGAATAGGAATAGATTTTGGTTTAATTTATGTTGAATTGGATCAACACATGCACCTAGATTTATCAAGGGACCAACCTTCTCTGGAGGTCTAATCTCAACAACAAGGTCCCACACCTAGTGATCATTCTCAATGTGTAATGGATGTTGAATTAGTTTAAGTGAAGGGTGTAGTTTCAAGTGATAATAGTCCCATTTTTCCTTCAAATGGGGAGGTTTTAATCTAACAATAATAAACATAAAAGACACCAAAATAATCTTAGAATTATTTAGGTTGGATTAATTCCTGGTGTGGGCCACAATGAAAATTAATCCACTTATACTATATACCTATGAGGGATAGCTAGGGATAGTCATGTACACATTAAATCCCTTATTAAGGAGTGTTAAAGGCTTCAATAAGGTTGTCTCTATATCAACACATGGAAGTACATTGTGAGTAACGTTAGGGGGTGATAATATTTTTTGGAACCATAATAAAAGACAATTGGAAGGTCTTATCTAGGCTATATAGGTATTCTAAAGGAATCTTGAATATGCCACAAGGCCACGTGAGGCATAATTTAAGAATTGAAATTTTAAAGATGTCAAACAACTGGGAGAAGAGTGTTGCACATATGTTTCATATTGTTTGTCATTGATTTCAACACTTTGTTTGGGAGATTGTTGCACATATGTTTGGCATTGTTTGTCTTTGATGTACACTCAATTTGGGGTGTCATTGATGTATGATGTGCTAATAGTTACTTTTTTGATGTTCATGGTTGAATGTTATGCCTTGTTTGATGATAGTTAAAGTTATATTGAGTATGGTTGCTATCAACAAAGATGATATCATGATGGCATATTAAGATGAGGATTAGAATTAATGATAAAGTTGGAGAGATATTGTTGATGGTATCCAGGCTCTTTATTGTTGTTTCTAAGGAAGTATGTGTTTCTACAAGGATGTTCTAGTCACTATATGTTGATGAAAGTTTTTGTTGTAGAAAGTTGCTTTGAACACTATTTGGGAGAATGATCGAAATTCCTCCACCTTTGAAGATATGGTCTTGTGATTTGAGATTCAACATTTATGTTATGTGGATTTTTCACTCCTATCTTTTCAAGTCACTAGTGCTATCAAGGAGGTTTCTAGTAATTGTAGTGGGTTATTAGTTTTGTTGCTTGTTACAATTGGTTCAAAAAATGCTTCGCATTTCTCTATATTTTTGTTTCTACTTCTATGGCTTGGTGAACGTGCTCTTAATTTTTGTGCAATGTCCTAGTTCAATCTTCATGTAATGGAGTTTACTATGAGTTGGTTTGTTAATGCTCTATCTCATGGTTGTGTATTCTGTGTGGGATGAAGTGTTCTATTTTTATTTTGTTTGTGGCATGAAAGTATAGAATAAGTATACATAAGTTTGTTATATGTTCATGGAACATCTCTTTGTGATCCACACATCAGTGGTTGATCTCTTTGGTGTTGCATTATGTTTGAGCTGGCTTCTTGGGTAATTTGTGGATGTCTGGCCAACAGGGCTTGTTCGCTTGCTTGTGTTATGTGCTTGGGGTTTTGAACCAACATTTGAGGTTGTGTTAAGACGTATTTGGGTCTTGACCTATCTTGTTGAGAACCACATTAAGTAAATTTAGTTGAGTGTATGTTTTTGGGACGATTAGTAATATGCTATATGTTTCATCTACATGTTTCCCTATTACAACTTGGGTTATTATGCACCAACATGTGTGTTGTTTGGGATCACATTGGAAGATGTAATAAGTTGTTTTTGGTCCTCTCTATCTCCTAGATAGGACCACATTATGTTTTTGTGGCTTATTTGTTGGAATTATTATTTATCTTTTGTTCTAGCTAGCCTAATTGGTGTTTTATGATCTTGTGAAGGATATAAAATAAATAACAAACTAATTGCAAAGTTGAGCAATTGTGTGGTGGTGTGTGAGTATGGAATGATGCAATGAGTTGTAGAAAAGAAAGATTAGATGATCTTTAACACCTCAATCAACAAAGTGTATTGTTGACATATGTTGTAATTTGTAAATCTTCATGTATCCTGCTATCAAATAGTGAGTCTCTTTAGCAGGTCCTTGTAATTTGTATCTTGCTCTAAGGTTGGGCACCTTAGTACTGCAAGTGCTTTTTGTATCTTTCCCTAAGGTTGTGTGCCTTATCTTGTAAGTCTTTCAAGGAGCAACGTGCTTCCTTAGGAAGTGAGACTTAAAAAAAAATATAATTCTATAAGCAGTGGGCTTCCTATATTGTGAGATTTATCACTTTGGTTTTTCCCTTCTTAGGTTTTCCATGTAAATATGGCGTTATCTTGTGCATGTGTGTTAATTTATTTATCTTTCATTATTGTTGATCTGGTTAAGTATTATTGATCTGTGTAAGGGTTTTTGATCTTGTTAAAATCTTGTATTTTCATATTGCTGAAGGGTTTAAGATCTGAAGGGTTAAAGTTTTTATTGATACTGATTCATCACCCCTCTTAGTATCTAGGCGTGTTCAATAATTGGTATCAAATCCAAGTTCCTCTGAAGAAGCTTAAATGCTTGAGGAAAGGTATGGGATGACACATGATGGATCTTACAAGGGTCCTAGGTTTGATGGGACAAATTACACCTTTTAGAAAGTAAGAATGGAAGGCCATCTAAACTCTCCAGGGTTTGGTGTTTTCCAATTTGTCAAGGATGGTTACACTACCCCTGCTACTCCTCCAATAGATCCAACTGAGATTAGGTTGTATGAGAAAAATTCCAAGGTAAAGAATTCTATCATGTGTGGGTTAGTTGATTCAAAACTTCTAAAGGTGATGAGTTGAAATTCTACCAAGGATGTATGGGAAAAATTGAGCAACATTTATGGAGGAGATAATAAAGTGAAGAAAGCCAAGATGCAAATATTCAAGAGCATATTTGAGACACTGAGGATGAAAAAGGATGAAGACATTGCTAGTTATATGCTTTGGGTGGATGAAGTAGTTACTAGCTTTAGAGGTCTTGGTGGAGAAGTGAAAGAAGATGAGATTGGGAAGAAGGTTTAGAGATCTCTTCCTAAATCTTATAGTCATAAGGTATTTGATATTGAGGAGTCTAAGGACTTGGATATAAGTATTTAGTAGGTGAATTATTTGGTGCTCTCATAGCCTTTGAAATGAGAGATTTTGACAAAGATGTTCCAAAGAAGGAAGCAAATCCAAAGTCAATAAAAAGGTAGAAGATGAAACAACAAATCAAAATAATGACTTTGATGAGGTAGAAGCAAACTTTGTGATAAGATTGAAGAAAGGCACCAACAAATACAAAGGTAAGCTACCCTTCAAGTGTTTCAATTGTGGAAGGATTGGTTAGTTTGCCTCTAAATTTCCTTTTAAATAATTGGAAGATAGTAAGAAAAGAGAGAAGTTCAAAAGGAGTATATTCCAAGGAAAGCAATTTTTCTTTAGAAAATGAGGATACTACTTCAAATGATGAAACCCTATTCATGGCTCTGAAAGTTGGTGACAAAAAGCATGATGTTGAAAAATGTAAGAGGTATGGTACTTTGCAAGCTCACAAGCAGAATGAAAAATCAATGGTTGTGTGGACTACCTTTCATGCATTTAAGGAAGAATAAAATGCTCGGGTGATTGACAGTGGTTGCGCTAACCACATGAATGGTGACAAGGGAAGGTTCATCAGCCTTAAGAAGTGGAATGGTAGAGCTATTAAATTTTGTGGTGAAGATTCAACATAGATTTGTGAAAGGGTGCTATAACCATTGATAGAAAGAACAAGACTGAGGATATCCTCTATGTCAAAGGGTTGAAGCATAATCTCCTCAGTGTTAGTCAAATGTGTAGTAAAGGGTACAACCTTAAATTTCATGCTGAAGGTTGTGAGATTGGGAAGGCAAGGTTCAAAAGAATAGTGGCAAAAGGAATTAGGACAAATGGAAATATCTATCATCTAAAGGAGCCAAATGGAATAATCTACTTATTGGCTCAATCCGATGAGTGTTGGATGTGGTATAAGAGAATGGGACACATCAACTTTGACAATATGGTAAAGATCAGCTCTACTCATGCAATGATAGATATGCTTAAGATAACTAAGCCTGCAATCCCATTATGCAAGGAGTGTCAAATGGGAAAGCAAACAAATACAAGTTTCAAGATCAAGGAGTGCTCTCCTACAATTCCATTGGAGATGACTCACACTGACCTATGCAAACCTACAAGAACAAGAAGTCAACAATGTGAAAGATATTTCATGTTGCTTATTGATGACTACTCTAGAATGACTTGGGTTACATATTTAAGAGAATTTAATTAGAAGCCTTTAATAAGTTTAATATTTTAAAAGAAAAATTTGAGAATGAAATGGATGCTAGGATTAAGTTCTTAAGATCAAATAGAGGAGGGGAACTTACTTCAAATGAATTTTAAAATTTTGTGAAGATCATGGTATTAGGAGACATGTATCTGCTTCTAAGACCCCTCAATAGAATAGGGTAGTGGAAAGTAAGAATAGGACTATGTAAGAGATGGCTATGGCTATGTTGAAAGATGTTGACCTACCTAATATGTATTGGAAGGAAGCGGTTCACACTACTGTCTATTTGCTTAAAAGAGTATAATTGAGGGTCAATCACACTAAGACACCTTATGAGCTATGGTATGAAAGGCCTCCCAATGTTAGATACTTCATGATCTTTGGCAACAAATGCTACATCAAAAGAGATGAATACCTTGGAAAGTTTGATTCAAGGTGTGATGAAGGGATCTTTCTTGGTTACTCAGCCATAAGCAAAGCCTATATATGCTACAACAAGAGTTGGGAAAGATGATTGAAAGTGAAAATATAAAAGTAGATGAAGATTTGTGTCAAATATCACAAGAACCAAAGGTTTGTAGATTTTTTATACCTCCATGAATTGAAGAAGAAGAAAAAGATAAAGAAGAGAAGAAACAAGAATAAAAAAGGTTCCTAAGACTCTAGCAAAGTATGTTCAAAAGAACCATTTAATAGATCAGATCATTGGTGATAAGAATGAGGGTGTGCTGACAAGTAGAAGGCTTGCAAAAGAAAGTGAGAAAGTGAATCTATACTTATTTCCAAAGGTGGAGCCTAGAAAATTTGTTAATGCTAGCAAAGATGATGGATGGATAAAGGTAATGGAAGAAGAATTGAATCAAATAGAAAAGAAACAAACATGGGAATCAGTTCCTAGACCAATTGATAATAATATTATAGGAAAAAAGTGGGTGTTTAGAAACAAGATGAATGAAGATGGTGAAGTTGTGAGGAACAAAGCTAGATTGGTATGTAAGGGTTATTCAAAAGTTTAAGGAATTGATTTTGAGGATAATTTTTCTTTGGTAGCCAGAATGGAGGAAATTAGGATGTTTCTTGCCCTTGTTGATCACAATAATTTCAAATTCTATCAAATGGATGTCAAGTTAGTCTTCTTGAATGTGATTTAGAGGAAGAGGTCTAAATTGAGTAACTGAATGGTTTCCAACTATCAGAAGATCCAAACATAGTGTAAAAAATTAAGAAAGCTTTGTATGGACTCAAACAAGCTCCTAAAGCTTGGTATGATTGGTTGGATAAGTATTTAATTTAGCAAGGATTCAAGAAAGGTACTACATATAGTAATCTTTACATTAAGGTAGAGGAAGACAATATTTTGATAATTGTTGTGTATGTTTATGATATCATCTTTGGGGATGATGATAATATGTGTAAGAGGTTTGTAGAAGGCATGAAGAAAGAGTTTGAGATGTCTATATGATTGGTGAGTTGTCTTTCTTCCTTGGGCTTCAAATTGTTCAACTGGATGATGTCATCTTTATTTCTTAGGCTAAGTATGTTAGAGAGATTTTGAAGAAGTTTGACATGGAGGATTCCAAAATAGTAAGTACTCCTATGGTCACTAGTTGTCACTTGAGCAAGACTGATGAGTCAACTAAGGTTGATCAGACTCTTTATAGGTATATGATTGGAGGTTTATTATACTTGATTGCTTCTATCTTGATATTATGCTTGCAGTATGTTTGGTTGCTAGATATCAAGCTAATCCTAAGAAAACTAATGAGAAAGTTGAAAAAAGAATATATAGATATTTGAAGGGAACTCTAGATTATGGCTTGTGGTATAAGAAGGATGATAAATTTTCCTTGAGTGCTTATACTAATGTTGATTGGGTAGGATGTGTGGATGACCGAAGAAGCACTAGTGGAAGTGATTTTTTCTTATGAGACAGGTTGGTCTCTTGGTTCAGTAAGAAGTAGGAATCAATGTCCTTATCCACAACAAAATCTAAGTATATTGTTGTAGCATCTTGTTGCACCTAGGTGCTTTGGATGAAGCATACTTTGAAGGATATAAAGGTGGTGTATGATGAACCCATTCCCATATTATGTGATAATACTAGTGCAATAAACATTTCTAAGAATCTGGTGATGCATTCAAGGACCAAAAATATTTTTATCTAGTATCACTTTCTAAGGGAGAAGGATACAAAACAATAAGTTAGATTGGAGTATGCACCTACTAAGGATCAAATTGTAGAAATCTTCACTAAGATTCCTTCAAAGGATACTTTTGAATATCTCGGGTAGAAGTTAGGGGTTATTTCCCCTCCTTTTTCTAACTAGATACATAGATGGTGCATCTATCCAGGGGGAGAAATTCATGTCATATCCTTTTCTCCTAGATTTATGTGTGCTACCTCTCAGGGGGAGTATGTAGTTGGTTGGTTGTTGTTGACAAGGGAGCTTGTATAATTGTTTAAAGGAGAAGTGTAGTTGTTGATAATGTGTTGTTGTTTCAAATGAACATCTTGGCCTTTTGTCCTTGATGTCAAAGGGGGAGAATGTGTAGGTGTGTGTTTCCATCAATTCCAAAGGGGGAGATTGTTGCACATATGTTCAACATTTTTTGTCATTGATGTCAACACTTTGTTTCAGAGCTTGTTGCACATATTTTTGGCATTGTTTGTATTTGATGTACACTTAGTTTGGGTTGTCATTGATGTATGATGTTGTGATAATAGTGATGCTACTGATGTTCATAGTTGGATGCATTATGCCTTATTTGATGATAATTAAATTTGTATTGAGTATGGTTGATGTCAGTAGAGATGATACTGTGATGACATATTAAGATGAGGATTAGAAGTAATTTTAAAGTTGGAGAGATGTTGTTGATGTTATCTACTATGTTGTATTCTCTCTCTTGTTGTTCCTAAGGAAGTATGTGCTGCTACAAGGATGTTCTAGTCTTCACATGTTGATGAAAGTTTCTGCTATGAGAAGTTGCTTTGAAGACTATTTAGGAGAATGCTTCTCATTCTCTGCCTATGAATATATGGTCTTACAATTTGAGATTCAACTTTTATGTTTTATGGATGTTGCGCTCCTATATTTTCAAGTCACCACTGTCACCAAGGAGGTTTATGGTAATTGTAGTGGGTTAGCAGTTTTGTTGCTTGTTAGGAACGGTCTAGAAAATTCTCTGCATTTCTCTGCATTTTTTGTTTTTGCTTTCATGGCTTGGTGAGCATGCTCTTATTGTTTGTATAGTGTCTAAATTTTTTCTTCATGTAATGGATTTTACCACGAGTTGGTTTGTTAATTTTCTATCTCATGGTTACATATTTTATGTGGGATTGATGGCAACCTTGTTTGAACTTCAGACAAACAACAATTTTAAGTTACAAGAATCTTCAACAGTCCTATGCTAATGGAGTTCCCTAAAGAATAATGATTTTATTTAGCTTCAAATAACCTACTATAGTGAGCAACAGTTTGAAGCTACAACTGTTTCCAATTCCAATGAGGTAGTCTACAAAAGATGGTTCGATCAAATTGATTCATTTCCCATACAACATAAATAATTTACACATTCCTTGTTCAAGGTACATGAACCAACTATAGGGTGACACTTGAAAGAACACAGTATTACACCTTATGTTTTTCATTCAATACAATAGAAAATAGAGTTGACAACACCATATGTAAAAATAGGGTTTATATATGTTTTTTTCCTACACCAAAATCTGGTTCCCTCAAATCTTAAAGACTCAACTTGATTCTACCTTTTGTATGCACTGCTTCTATAACCAATCAATAGATAGATTCCTCTTCTAATCAAATAAGTCACTCCTAACATCTCTCTCTTCTCATTCACTATTCTCTCTCTCTTTCATTCACAATTTTCTTCCTTCTCCATTCACCTACATCTCTCTGTCTCTTTGTTATTGCTTCCTTACAAAACTGGTCTATGCCTCTTTCAATACCATAAATGTTTCTTTTCATAGGAAGAAAACCTCCAATCCCAATTGTCTCAATCCATCTCTCCACTGTTTTCTAAGTATCTTTCTCTCCTTATCTCATCTCTCTTCAAGGATAGTTCACCCTCTCCCCAAATGTTTGAATTGGCTTCCATCCAAGAAACAAAAATAGTCGATCCCCATTTTAGCAGGTCAAGTCCTTCCTTTCAAAACAGTTATTCACTACCTTCTTTTTTTCCCTTGATCAATGTAATTGCTTCTCTTTATTTTTTTACAATGTTAAAGAGATAACTTCACATTCTTGCTTACTATACCATCCTACCACTTGTTAAAGGCCAAGAAGGAAAAAAAAAAGTAAGACAAAATTGAAAACAAAAATGTGCAAAACCAAAATTAGGTGATGAAAATTGGGTTATTCCTTTGCATCAGGTTCTTAGAGGAGTTGTTTGTGAGCATAGCTCACAAAGGGAGTTGGGTAGTAGGAATACACTTTCAAGGTCTAGACACTTGTAGCATATCCCCTTATGGTGATAAATGACAAGGTTTGTAACCATTACTTCTTCATTTTCTTCCAGCATATGGCCAGAAACTCGTAGTTGCATAGTCATTTGTGGATCCATGTTCCCCATACATTGAAATTCACTTTCCAAATACTCCCTTCATTCGCTTTCCATTGGTTAGCTTCATCTGATTCCAAACCGTCAAAAGAATTAACTCCTCTTGATTTATTATTTATCAATTAAAATTATTGTTTCCACACCCCATCTCATCATCTCGTACATTTTTCACCCACTCTCTAGATAGCCTCTCATTGCTGCATCTTTCCCATTCTTTTTGCATTTCCCTCAAACAATAATCAACACCAACATTAGTTTGAAAAAAAATAAAGAAATTAATGATGGTGTTTAAAATGTTTGTTGTCTCCCCTACCCCTCTATGTTCATTTTTCACATACCTTTCCATTGTAATCATTGCATATTCATGAAAATAATCTTCAAATATATCCAAGGGGTTTGAAAATTGAGATATTACCTCACCATTGGCTGCTGCAATATTTGTATCACCTCATGTCAATACAAGCCACACTTTCTCAACGACCTCAATTTGAAGAGCTAGGTCATCTTCCACATTCTCTTTTGTTGTCTCCACACTCTGCCCATGCAAATTCTTTCCCATATATTCATCTTGATACTATTGTTTTGAACTCTCCTATATTTTTACATCCTTCATGATACCAATAGTTGCCTCAACTTCACATTCATTTGTGTCAAAACATGTTGTTGGTTGTCTAACCTACAAATCAACATGGTTGCCACCTATGCAACATTGAGGAAAATGAAGGTTCACCTCCTTGGTTGTTGTTACAACTTCCTTTGAATCCCTTCCATTTGTAAATTATTTTCTTCTTATTAACATCACCTTACTATTGCTGCTATGGTTGTCCTCTTTTGTTTCTTGCAAAGGAAACAAGGTATGTGTGAGACCATCCTTTTCAAAAGTGTACGTATTGTTTTTTCCATCATGTATGGAATTTCGGTCAAACTACCAAGGTCTACCAAGTAGCATACGACATACATCCATAGGCATGATACCACACACAACACTATCCTTATAACTTCCTATTTTAAATTCAAACAAAGCTTTCTCATCTACCAACAACTGATGACCCTTTTGTAACCAAGAAACTTTATATGGTGTAGGATGTTTAGTTCTCCTAAGACCTAGTTTATCCACCATTTCAACATCAACAATATTATTAGTACTACCACTTTCTATAATAATTGTGTAGCACTTACCTTTAGCTTTGTACTTCATCTTGGATAGAGCTTTCCTTTGTACAGGTTCATGGCTTTCCTTTGGTGGTTTCAACAACTATTTTGAACAACAAAGATTCTCTTATCTCAAGTTCCTCCTTTCCTAGAGAAAATGACCCTGCACTCTCCTAATTTTCTTGTACCATTTGACTTCTTCTTTCAGGCCTTGTGTAACCTCCTTGGGGAGATTCTGGATACTCCCAAATCTTATGACCAACATATTGATTGCACTTAAAACTTTTACCAGTAAAACCTCTTCCTCTTCCTTGATAACCATCACTTCCAAATGATCTTTCTCCTCTATCTTGATAACTCCCTCTTTCTGACTTGACTTGCCCACTTGAACTAATTTCTCTCCATCTTGATGGTGCTACTATCCTCTTTCTCCATAGCCTCATCCTCTAATTCGTCCTTGTTGATTCTTCTTCCTCATAAGCTTCTCCTCTACCTTAATGGAAAATTGGTATGCTTCCTCAAGATTTCTCGGTGACACTAAACTCAACTCATATTTTAAACTATATTTCAAACTATTCAAGTATCTGGATACCTTTTACATATCCTCTTCGCTATGGCCTAACCTAATCACCAATTTATAAAAATATTCCATGCATCTTTTACTAACATATCCTTTTTCTTGAGATTTCGCAATCTTTTGAAAATATTTGTTTGATAGTTTTTCGGAAGGAACTTCGTCTTCAATTTGGCAACCATTCTATCCCACAAGGTTATCTTTTTCTTGTTTCTCTTTTGTATTTTAGACTATACATAATCCCACCACATTGTTGCATGGCCTTTAAGCCTTATACAACCAAACTTTTCTTTCTTCTACAACTCCTTCGTACTCAAAATATTTATCCAAATCATTGATCCAATCAATGAGCTCTTCCCCATTCAAGCTTCCAAAATATGTGTTGACTTCTATTATTGGTTTCGCTCCCATATTCATCACCAAATTCAACAATATTTATTCCACCCCTTCTAGTTCTTCTTGAGCTTCATTCTTAGTTTGTGGTTGTTCTTCTTTTTCAACTACACTCACATCATCAACAATGATTCCCCTTCATTGTGCTTGTTCCATTGCATCCAAACTTGTCGACAAGTTCTGCAACATCTCCAAAATTCCTTCTTCATGGCCTCTTAGACCACCACCTCAAGCACCTCCTCTTCTCATCCTTCTTGGTGGAATTCTTCCACTTCCCAATCTCCCAATTTCTTACTGCTCTAATACCAAAAATGATGGTAGCCTTGTTTGAACTTCAGACGAACAATAATTTTTAGTTATAGGAATCTTCAACAATCCTACACTAATGAATTTCCCTAAAGAATAATTATTTTATTTAGCTTTAGATAACCTACTACAATGAGTGACATGAAGCTACTGTAACCATTACCAATTCCAATGAGGTAGTCTACAAAAGATGGTTCAATCAATCAAACTGATTCATGTTGTCAAGACAATAGAAACAATTTACACATTCCTTGTTCAAGGTATAGGAACCAACTACAGGTTGACAATTGAAAGAAAACACAACCTTACACCTTCCATTTCTCATTCAATACAACAAAAAATAGAGTTGACAACACCATATGTAAAAATAGGTTTTATATGTGTTTTTCGCCTACACCAAAATTTGGTTCCCTTGAATCTTAAAGACCTTGCTCAATTCTACCTATTGTATGCACTACTTCTATAACCAATCAACAACTAGATTCCTCTTCTAATCATACAACTCACTCTTGGAGGCTGCCTCTTCTCATTCACTATTCTCTCTCTTCCATTCACAGTTTTCTTCCTTCTCCATTTGCATGTGTCTCTTTGTCTCTTTGTTATCACTTCCTTCCAAAACAAATTCATGCCTCATTCAATACTTTTGATGTTTCTTTTCACAAGCAGAAAACCTCCAATCCCAATTATCTCGATCCATCTCTCCACTGTCATCTAACTACCTTTCTCTCCTTATCTCATTTGTCTTCAAGGATAGTTCTCCCTCTCCTCAAACGTTTGAATCAACTTCTAGCTAAGAAATAAAAAAGTGAATCCCTCTTTTAGCAAGCTGAATCCTTCCTTCCAAAATAGTTATTCACTACCTTCTTTTTTTCCCTTAATCGATGTAACTGCTTCTCTTTCTTTTCTTACAATGATAAAGAGATAATTTCACATTCTTGTTTACTACATCAATCTTGCCACTTGTTAAAGGCCAATAAGGCAAAAAAAAGGTAAGACAAAACCGAAAACCAAAATGTACAAACCAAAATTAAGCGATGCAAATTGGGTGATACCCCTACATCAAGGATGAAGTGTTCTATTTTTGTTTGATTTACGGTGGGTGTTTGTGGCATGAAAGTGTGGAATAAGTATATGGAAATGTTGTTGGATTTTCATTGAACATCCCTTTGTGATCCACACATTAGTGGTTGATCTCTTTGGTGTTGCATTGTGTTTGACTTGGATTTTTGGGTAATTTGTGGATGTTTGGCTGAAAGGGCATGTTCTCTTGCTTGTGCTATTTGTTTAGGGGTTTTCACCAACATTTGAGGTTTTGTTAAGATGTATTTGGGTCCTGAACTATCTTGTTGAGAACCACTTTGAGTAAATTTAGTTGAGTGTATGTTTTTGGGCCGACTAGCAATTTATGCTACACATTTCATCTACATGTTTCCCTATTGCTGACTTGGGTTATTCCACGCCAACATGCATGTTGTTTGGGATCACATTGGAAGATGTAATAATTTTTTTTTGGTCCTCTCTCTCTTAGATAGGACCACATTATGTTTTTGTGTCCGACTTGTTATAATTATTGTTTATCTTCTATTATGGCTAGCCTAATTAGTGTTTTGTGATCATGCAGAGGATATAAATGAAAGAAAAAACTAGTTGCAAAGTTGAGCGAGTGTGTGGTGAGTTATGGAAAAGAAAGATCAGATGACCTTTAACACCTCAGTCAACATAGTGCATTATTGACATATGTTTTAATTTGTAAATCTTCATGTATCTTGCTACTAGACAGTGAGTCTCTTCAACAAGTCCTTGTAATTTGTATTTTCCCCTAGGCTTGTACACCTTAGTATTGAAAGTCCTTTTTGTACCTTGTCCTAAGGTTGTGTTCCTTAGCTTACAAGTCCTTTAGGGAGTAGTGTGCTTCCTTAGATAGTAAGCCTTAAAAAAATTGTAATTGTGTAAGCAGTGAGCTTCCTATATTGTGAGATTTCTCACCATGGTTTTTCCCTTCTTGGGTTTTCCACGTAAATATGGTGTAAAATATTATGCACGTGTGTTCATTTCCTTATATTTCATTGCTATTGGTTTGGTTAAGTATTGTTGATCTATATAAGGATTGCTAATCTTGTTAAAAGTTTGTATTTGCATATTGTTGAAAGGTTTAAGATCTGAAGGGTTTAAGTTTTTATAGATATTGATTCACTCCCCCCTTTTAGTATTCAGGTGTGTTCAACAAAGAGGATAACCCGCCCTTCTCCTTCACTTACCCAAGGTATATAATTATTGGGGGTTTAACTTGAATGAAAAAGTGACAACTTCTAAGAGGCATGTCTTTCGATTCACCCCTACTATTTGTACTTTGTTGGAACACTAGAGTTTGGGTTATCCCCTTGGTGATGAAATCCAAGGCATGCCTCTTGTAAGGAAATTTGGAAAAAGCGCCATTTCTAATTCTTAAGGTCATGAAAGTGTGTGAGAGAAAATAATATGCACACACTTGTTTGGGATTAAAAGATAATGGTTCTTTGATTAACTAAATTGAAGTGTGTAAAGTTTACTTTAATCCCTCAAAGCAATAGTTTGAAAACATAGACAATAAACAAAGAAAAAAAAGAGAAAATTACTATACAATTATAAAACCAATGTATTATCTAAGTCTTATGTTTTTGTTCTTTGACTTGTGGAAATGATGGTTTGTGTCTTTTATTCTTTGACAATGAAAGGATGTTGCATTAAATGGTCAATTAAAAAAATTGAAAAAAATGCTTCAAATTGAACAATAAACCACATCATTGGACTCCTTCCAAAATTTTGCTAATTTAAAAAAAAATCATCAAAAAATGATTTTGTTTATGAAAGTTATTGTTGTTTTAAGATTGAAAAAGAAAGACTCAACTCAAACATATTTACATAATTGTTGGTGGGTGATTTAAAAAAATGACTTTTTCCACTATGTTTGCTCATAACTAGCTTTTCAATGCTTACGAAAAATTAAAAATTTGATAAGTGTATCAATTTTTTTAGTGTTTTAGCAAAAGCAGGTTTTGATCAATGAATAAGCATATTTGAAGAACCAATAGGTAGTTTTGAACATCAAATTGATGGTTTTGACTAAACTTTTCATGGTTTTAAGGGGATTGACTATAAAAAACCTATGGATTTTGTGAATACAGGTGATTTGAGCATATTTGGGGGGATTTAAATTTAAAATACATGGCTTTTATGGTTGAAAAGATGATTTTGGTGAATGAGGAGTGGATTTGGTATGGTAGTGGTAGTATTTCACATATATAGGGGAGAGGGGCCCAAAGTAGGCCGGGAGCCTATACTGGGGACAAAAGTAATCCCACACAGGGCCCACACTAGACCACATTAATATGCAATTATAAAACAATTTTCACCCACAAAGTCAACAAGGGTACATGTATCATTGTACCGTCAAAATTGTATTATAATTGGTGAATATTTGTCCCATACACAAATAGATATTCACAGTCTTACATGTCAGAGAATATTCAAAGCACATCTAACACCACAAACATACAAGCCATATTGCTTGTTACTTGCTCATAGCTTTAAAACATGCACCCAAAATATAAAATTAGTATAACCCAAGATCCCCTATAATGCCACCACTTGCATTACATCACAACCGATTTTTTAATAGTTGGGATGCCACGAGAACAACTAGGAGCCGACACTGTCCCATCAACAAAACCAATCCAATCTAACCCCCATCCCAATTTCCCACCAACAAAACACTCAGACGAAAAATCAATCATTCATATGTGTCCCATCTATCAAATTGATGCTCTCTACTACTGGTTCCTCCTTTTTGGCCACCTGCAACCACCAAAACAATGGTGTTAAATCCACCAAAATATCCTGTCAAGAAAATAAGGATTGCACACCATTAATACATACAAACTTTACAATTGAGGGCATCAGATCAAGAATTCAAATTTGAAAAAAAAGGATAGGAATTAAAGACTCCATACCAAACTAGCATATTGAACATATAAGGAGATTTTCAAATTTAAAAATGCATTACTCAATCTCTTGCAATTTCCATTTAGCATGTCCCACTTTCATTTTCAGTTATACAATTTTCTCTAGAAATATGAAGAAAGTCCAGAGGCAGCAACAACAACACCCTAAGAAGCTATATGTATTCTACTACTACAAATTCTTTATGCCTATAGATGCCAATATGTTGTATGCTATGAATATGTTGTCCACAAATCTATAAATATTTTGGGTTTCATACTGATGCTATTACCATTAGGTTTTTCATTTATGTTCTTTATGCCTGGGAATGCAAATATGTTGTATGCAATGTCAATTTTTGTCACAATGACCTGTAACTCAATATCTGGGGTTTGAACTTACACTTTATGTGAAAGCCAAGTAATTTTAGTTCAATTTCAAGGTTTCACTGGTTTTCGTTTCCTCTATACTCATCCATGCACAATGTTTACTCTGCATTGTGCTTTTCAATATACTATTATTCAATATCTTGTGTTATTCATTGTACGACATTTACTCTGCATTGTGCTTTTCATATTTGCTTCCTTTAGGAAATATGAAATGGGTTTGATTGGTTTAAATTGTTTTTCATTACTATTATAATTGTTTGATGAAATATGGAAAGGATTTGACTAGTTTTCAGCCATGCACTTGTATTCATGTGTTTGCCATTGCACAAACTTTAACTCTGCAATTTTCTTTTTACATTTGTTTGTTATTCCAAAATACGGAAATGGTTACAATATATCACACTGCATATTATTTGTTATAATTGACTGTTACTACAAAATATTCATAGGGTTTTAATGTTTATCATTTTGAGGGTTTTTGCCATGCACTTGCATTCATGTCTTGCTCATTGCATGGACTTTAACTCTACAATTTGCTTATAATATTCTCATGTTATTCTAAAATATGAAAATGGTATCACTTGTTTTCATTTCAAAGATATTCTGGCATGCAATCGTATTATTTTGTTCTTCCATGCACAATAGTTCTGTCAACAAAATGCTTTTTTTATTTGATTGTTACTACCAAACATGGAAAGGGTTTCACTGGTTCACAATTATAGGGCTTTCTGCCATGATGCACTTGTATTCCTCTGTTTGACAATGCACAAACTTTAACTCTATAATTTTCCTTTAATATTTTTTTGTTATTCCCAAATATGAAAATGGATTCACTTGTTTTGTATTTTGAAGATATTTTGCCATGCAATTATATTATTTTTTTCTTATATATGTATTTTTCTATACATACATACATACATACATACATACACACACAAACACACACACACACACACATATATATATATATACATATTGTGCATGGAAGAACACAATAATAAATAGACATGTTTCCATACATATACATATATATAAATGTGTATATATATATATATATATTCGTATATGTATATAAATGTAATTGTTTATGTGATTGTTACTATGAAATTTGTTTTATATATTTTCATTTGGATCTCCATGATTCATTGTTTGGCTCTGGATTTAAGAAAGCTCCCTTTCTCTTTTAGTTGATGTTTTCTACCTCACTACGTATAGACCATTGTCTTTCATTTTGACAATGGTTAACCAATTTTTGTTCATGTCTTACTAACCAGATTTGCTCTAAGTCATTTCAATTCAAATAATAAATCAAACAAATTGTCAACATGCATATATTCAATAAAAACAAACTGTTCATGCACATTAAAGACAATTTCATTACAAAATGTTTATAAAAACCAAGCATTGAATTGCAAACTGCCAAGATGCATATTAAAGAAAAGAAAACTGTTCATGCATCATTGTGACTTCAACAGTGTTCAATTATTATTATTTTTAACTACTCCAAATTTATTTTTTAATATTTTCAGTGCAATCTAAAGGTAATATGAGGTCCAAACGAAAAAATAAGACTGCAAAGACAAAGTCACATACATGGAAATAGACTATAATAGTCCCCCATGAGCATCAACTAGTTGTAGAAGCAAACACCAATCCTGAACCTATTGAGGATGTCCAGGAGATTGTTGCACCTATAATCAGGTAGGAAAGAGCATCAAAGGAAAGGGAATGGTCATCACAGGACATGGACATGGCACTCGAGGATGTTGAAACAAATGGGATGTCAACGAGAGTTGTTGCGAAGAAATGGAAAATCCCAGCTACAACACTTAGCAATTGGTTAGGTGACTTGACAACTACTTCAAAGAAGGGTCCACCAACAATCTTGACAGAAGAGGAGGAGGGTTTGATTGTAAAGTGGTGCACAAATATGGAAGATGTTGGCCATGGGCTTGAGATTATCTCAAGCAAGAGGTTGTTAAGATATGCTAGACTAGACCCAACCCTTTCATAGAGGGCTACTCGGAAAGTCATGGTGGAATGGATTCAAGAGGCACCATCCAAAATTGACCTTGCACATAGCTGAAGGTCTTGACAAAGATAGGGCGGTAAACCTAAGAACTAAAATAGTAGTTGATTTTTTTAGAATGCTGATAGTAGCATATGAAAGTACCCCATACGGTCCTGACAAAATATGTAATTGTGATGAAATGGGCATTCAAGTTGGTAGAAATGGAACAATGAGGGTCTTGGAACAATGAGGCAGTAGGAATGTCTCGTACATCATTCCAAAAAGTAGAGAATGGATAATAATTCTCTACTATGTTAATGCATCTGGCCAAAGCATACTTGGTTTCTATCTGTTCAAGGGCAATATAGAGATAGACAATTACATTGTGAACTGTGAACCACACACAACTATGGCAACCCAAGCACATAGTTGGTTGACGAAGGAGCTTTTCTTTGACTAGTTGGAACATTTTCATGTGTCGGTTCTAGGGGGTGTGTCACCAAGTAATAGGCACCTTCTAATTTTTGATGGCTGTGGAAGTCACATTGCACTGTCAACTATCCAAGAGGCAAGGAGGTTAGGCATTGACCTCCTTACCTTTCCTACTCATACTTCTCACATGCTATAGCCTTTGGATATTAGCGTGTTTACATGATTCAAGGCATATTTCAAATTAGAATGAGCTGAATTTCTAACTAGATTCCCCAATATTGATATCAGAAGGGTTGAATTGGCAGAGTTAGGTAGCATGGCACTAAGAAGAGCTATGACTCCATTGAACATAAAAATTGGCTTTAAAAGGACGGGGATATGGCCCCTCAATTCTGATGCACTCATGGGCGACATGCGTCCCAGTGAGATGTATGATATAAATGACACTCAGGATGCTTTTGCAATGCAGAAAATCCTTAGTCGGGACTTGATGTTTCAATAGATGAACTGTCATACAAAATTTTAGAATCCAATGGTTAGTCAAGTGTAGGAAGGTACATAACAAAAACTTGAGGACATGGACAACCAACCCAAACAAGAAGACATGGGGAATTTCACATTCCCGTCTCCAATAGCCACACCTCCAGAACAAACAGTGCACTATTATGTAGATGGAGGCCATGAAATTCAAGGTACAATAGACTAGGAGGAGTTTATTGACTCACAAGTCAATGAAACAATTCAAACCCAAACTATTTCTTAGATCACTAGCTTCCTTAAGCTGCTAGTTCATAGAGTCAATGGAAGAATTAGAAATTCTATTGGTGGTGATCTTTGGGTGAGTCGATAGTCTCAGTTTTTGACTGTTAACAATTACATGACTCATAATGGAGCAGGAATGAAGAAAACAAGAACTGGAGGAATTAAAAATCAGAAAGAGGCAACAAATTGTGGACAAAAAGGTAGCATAGATTCTGGTCTTGGAGCAGAAGGAACAAAGAAAAAATGAAAAGGAAATTGGGCACAAGGAAAGAGAGCAACTAAAACAATTACAAATAAAGTAAATATAGCAGAAGGAGCAAGAGAGGGTACAAAAAGAACAAGAGAAGAAGGAAACAAATATTGAGGCTACCCATAGAGCATTGATGTGAGATATATGCTTAAGCAGTCTTGCAACCCCCTTATTTGATAATCACAATTACTTTCAAGATACAACCAAAAATAACATCCCTCTCTTTACTATAGGCAATGTGTGTTTGAGTCCCAACCCATCTCAAGTTAGTTGCACTCAATTTCTAGTTGGTTTGACTTCTTCACCACTACCCCCTTCAAATGTAAGTTGCGTGCAATTGCAAATCAATTTATGGCAAGTCTAAATGCAACAACAAGAGACAAGAACACATCTCTAGATTCATTCCTTGGATCATTCGACTAAGGTTGGGAGGGACCAATTGAAACAATGCCTTATATTTTGGTTTTTTTTTTATTGTAGTTGGGGATGCCATTTTCATTGTGCTACATCTATACCATTAATATAATTGAACAAAATCTATTTATTAATGTGATACGAGTACCCTGATTGACTTTGTGGGTGAAAACTATTTTACAATTGCATATTAAGGCACTCTAGTGTGGGGCCCATTGATGACTATGTTAATACCTTTTTATGGTTGTCTTATAATCTACATATTAGAAAATATATTGTATGCAGATAATCTATTTCAATTTTGTTTACAACAACTACTATGTTTATAATATATATTCTACATTTGTGAAAATATATTAAATGTTGATAATCTTATACAACATTTCATACAATATAGTCTATGATAATAATGTAACATTTGAAACTGCATGACAATACATTTCATATAAATAATAAAAAGGTCTACTAGACATGTCTAAATTCCACAACACTTCATAAGGAAATACTTGAGGTAATCTATCCTTTTGTATATCAGTAGCTCAATTGAAATTTAATTTTAGGCTATACCTCTACAAAAGTTAACATGTTTCTATGTCTTATCTCAACTTTATTTGTTTTAGTACATTATAGTTCACTCTTTTTTGTGAACCAAAAATCACATTACATTTAGGGATAACGACTATAATTCCCAAAAAGTATATCATTCAATTTAGTATATACTAAATAGATTATGTTGGTTAGCACTGACAACATAATTACACTTGATTATGAGGGTATTTCTATGGAGGGATGACAAAGGGAGGTGGCAGGAGTGAATGGTAGAGATGAATGTTGTAGCACCCCTCTAGTTTGCTATGATGTTGGACAGTGTGTTTATTTTGACAGACTCAGATATTTGTTATTATTTTATGATTGCTGGCTTTAGAGCGATGTGGATGTTATATTTTGATGTGATGATACAATATATAGATGTTTATGTTTTATGTTATGCTTTTGATTAGCATAGTTGTTAATATTTAGATATGTTCATCTGTTGATTAATGATGCTTTAATTTCGTTAGTCTTGATGTGACTGTATTGGTGAAGAGGACGGGATTACATCACTCGCATGCGATCACCCAATGATTCCATGATTTCTCTTCACAGTGTGACTGTTATGTTTTATCCATGTACGACATTTGTCTTGGTTTCAGGAATGCAGGTAGAGGACATCGTCTCCACCTGGCTTCATAGGTCTGAGCGTGTCCACTTTTCCAATGGTATTGTTGATTGGGAGATAGTAACAAGGTTCCCTTGTCAAACCACAACCCTATCATAGTGTGTCGTCAGTTTGTGTCTAGTTTGTTGTTGAGTCATGTTGTCTTTGATGTTTTGATAATTTATTATCGGTGGGAATTATATGTGGAAATTGATGTTGAGTGGTTGTAAATGGTAATTTATGTATTTTAGATTAAAATTGTTATTTAATTTTATTCAATTGGTAAGGTAATTTAATCTATTGATTAAATTTATCTTATTAAATGGACAAATTAATTAATTAAATTTCATTTATGTGGTAAGGTAATTTAAACCTTGTGGTTAAATTTATTTTTATTAAGTAAATAAATTAATCAATTAAATTTATTTAGTTGAGTAAATAAATTAATCAATTAAATTTATTTAGTTGAGTAAATAAATTAATCAATTAAATTTATTTTGTTGAGTAAATAAATTAATCAATTAAATTTATTAAGCGAATAGTTTAGTTGTTTTGTAAAGTGCATAGATTAAGTGATTTAAATTTATTTGGAAATTAAATTTTGTTTTAAATTATTTAAAAGCAAAAATATCTTGTAAATGCATAAGGAGGAAATAACTATGGTGGTTGAGAGGGATATTTTTTATTTTTGACTAAGTGTTGAGGGAATTTATTGAGGGATTTGATAGAAAATGAAAAATATCTTGAAAATTTGGTTGCTAAAATAGAGGAAGGTTTTCTCTGTATTTTGACATTTTTGGTCTGGAACTAGAAATTTTGGAGGAGATTCTGGAAGATTGGATTTTGCAGGGAAGCTCAACTTCAATTCTCATTTCTTCAAATTTCAAAAACAGGTTATTTTATTGCTTATTGTTTAAAATCTTTGATTTTAAATTTTGAAAGGTTGCTTGAGAAATTATTGTAGATTTTTAGAAATTTTTGTAGAAAATTATAGAAAATTTTAGATCCTCTGTAGAAAATCATTTTTTTTACAATAGAAAAATTGGAAGAGGAAATAAAAGGAAAAACATATAAATTTTTGTGTTTGGATTTAAGTTTATTTTTCCAATAAAAATTTAGAAAATTGAAATTTAAAAAATTTGTGCTTTGACATTTTGTTTCTGTAATTCTCTCTATAAAAAAATGGGAAAAATATATATATATATAAGTTATTGTATCTTCTATATTCTGGGTTTTGATTTGTGATTTCTAGCGAAATTGTTGAAATTGAGGATTTTTCTTTTAAAAAAAAAATTAATGTTAAATTTTTTTTGGGTGTTGGGGGAGCTACCCCCACAACCACCCCATTATGGGAGGCATTGGCTGTGGAGGCAACGCCCAACACTGCCCCCATAGGCAGTGGCCCCCATAGGGGGAGGTTGCATGGTAGCCCACCCAATAGCAGGGTTCGACCCTACGTCCCCTGCCTGGGCGTATATATTGACTTTAAAATGTTTTTTTTATAATGTAAATTATATATATATTAGATATATTATTATTAATATATATATGTATATATATATATTATATATAAATAAAAGATTGTTGATTCGTCATGGAGCAGAGCGGTGCAAAATCACATGACATAATGGTTGTTGTAGAAGGTAAGGTAGTTGGGGATGGAAGAAGGCGTTGGGGAGATGAATCGTTGGAAGAGAAAGCCGAGGTAGGATTGCAAGATCACATCCCACAGTGGGTCTTTGTTGGTGGGAAATGGGTTGATAAATGTTTTCCAGTCCATTCACAGAAGGCGCCTGTTGAGAAGGAATGGGAAACAACAAGGCGTCGACATGACACCCTAAAACCCCCATTGAATGTTGAATTCCACAACCCGGGCAAATACCCCCTTTTGGGTGAAGCGACAATGCAGAGCAAAATGATCGGACAAAACACTAACGGAAAAATAAACTAAGTGGTCATCAAAAAGCAAGGGGCAGAAGGTTTGGCTTGGATCCTCCAAAGGAAGAACAAAGGGAAGTGTTGACAGAGACCGCTCTTAAGGACGAAGAGCACCCCATGGAGATTGATGTCATGGAGGAGATTAAGGAGGACGCTATTCTTCTCAGAGAATTTTCCTATATTTTCCACTTCATCGAGGGCACACCGAACCGAGCAACGATCAAGAATTGGATCAAAGACAATTTGAACACGAAGGTGTTGATAAGATTCATGTCGAAAGGGTTCTTTGTGGTGGTATTTGTAGATGAGCAAACAAAATGAAGAATAATAGAGAGATATTTATGGTTTATGGAGGGCATGCCCCTCTATATGCAGCCATGGAACATGAATTTTGACCCAACCAAAATGCGACCGTATGAAAAAATGATTTGGGTTAGACTCTATAATCTACCAGTAGAATACTGGGTCGGAGACTGCCTGGAGAAGATTGGTAGGTCTTTGGGAACCTTACTGGAGGTTGATTCAAATATTTTGGAGGGAGATTTGTATAAATTCGCCAGACTTCGCTTTGCGGCAATCGACTCCATCCCATGCAAAATTTGTCTCCTGGTGAATGGGGAGCGTTGGGTGCAGGATGTCGAGATTGAGGAATCATGATTCTTCTGTTTGGAGTGCGGTGCTAGAAATCATTGCACTTTGAATTGCAAAATTGATAATGTAAGGAGCTGGAATAATCTGCCTTCTGGAAATATCTCTCCTCAAAGCACCATTCCTAAGGCAGATGTTCCCAAAGAAAGGATATACACCTCTAAAACAATCGATTCAAAAAAATGGGTCCTGGAGCAAGGAGCCCACACCCCCAAGGTGACACACAATAACAAGGATGGATTGGATCTATCTACGCTACAACCTTTCCAGGAAGGTGGGAAATTTCCAAATGGGATCACTGAGACAGATGATGCATCTAGGGAAAGTGATGACTTAGATTAAAATACCAATGGTGAAGATGAATTGGACATAATTGATGAAAGGTGAACTTCCCAATCGGCAATCAATCACCTGGGTTTGGGAAAAATTGGCACCTTTGGTAACCCTAGAAGCAAAAAATCCTAAAAAATAACTACGGGAAGAAGAAGCGGTTGCTAAAAAATATACCAGCATTACCAAGTTTTTGAGTACCAAGGGAGAAGCTGCCTCCCTTGGGAAACAATGAGGATTACAAGTTGGAATGTCAGGGGCCTAATGGCCCCTGACAAATGACATCTGGTAAGGTGTCAATTACAAAAAAGTGTTAGCAGTATCATCTTGTTACAAGAAACTAAATTAGCAAGAGAAGAGTGTGCGAAATTCCTAAAATACTGTCGCTTCTAGGAAGGTTTTTTTCAAAATTCAGTTGGATCCACGAGAGGTTTAGGGCTGTTATGGAAGGTGGTGGAAGTTTCTGTGGAAATTTTATTTTCCTCTGCAAACTGGTTGGCTACGAAGGATTTTGACTTCACATTAAATAAATGCTTTACGATCATTAATATCTATGGTCCAACAAAAATAGTTGACAAAGCTCTTCTCTGGCGCTCGGTCTTGGAATTCGCACATTCCCGTTCAGAGGATGCGCTAGTGATTGGGGGTGATTTTAATATAATTCTTGATTTGTCTGAGAAGAGTGGTGGCATTAGAAAGGTGTCACAACCTATTATTGATTTCAGAGCGTTTGTGGGGGATTATGGACTGGTGGACTGTCTAGTA
The DNA here is from genome assembly GCA_007258455.2 of Sequoia sempervirens. NCBI lineage: Eukaryota > Viridiplantae > Streptophyta > Pinopsida > Cupressales > Cupressaceae > Sequoia > Sequoia sempervirens. Next base: position 654,837,338 of record VDFB02281492.1, read on the forward strand.
GACAATGGAATCTTTACCTGGACAAATTGACGCAAAGACTTTACTACCATATCAGAAAGATTGGACCATTTCTTGATCTCCCCTTGTTGGTTCGAGTTAGGTTTGAAGGTGTCTGCTAGCATTTTGCTTGTTTCAATCTCGGATCATTTCCTTGTGGAAATGTCAGTTACTATCAGAAGGGTAACGAAAAAATTGAACTTCAAGTTTCAAAACATGTGGTGGCGGGATCCAAGCCTTCTAACTTTATTGGAATGCTGGTGGAAGGAAACGAAGGTGGGTGGCTCTATCAGTTTTATTTTGGTTAAAAAATTAAAATTGATCAAACAAAAGTTAAGAGAATGGAATAAGGTGCACTTCTAGAACATCTTCATTGAAAAAGCAACGGTTGAGGCGGAGTTGGAAGCTCTTAGTGAGTTAATAATAAAGAAAGGTATGACGAATGAGGAATATGCAAAGGAAAAGTTCCTGAAGGAAAGGATTGCTAAGCTTCTAAAGAGGGAGGAGATTTATTGGAAGGACAAATCCCAAGAGGTGTGGTTAAGCGAGGGTGATTCCAATTCTAAATTCTTTCACGCTTTTGTTATGGCTAAGAGGGAAACCAACAAGATTGAGGAAGTATGTGATTGCAGTGGCCAAATTTTCTGTGGAGGAAATGAGGTTGGCAAGGCTGCTTGCGATTATTTTTCTAACTTAGTTGGGGAACAACGACACTAGGAGTTTTATACAGAATTCCTTGATTCAATTTTCCCTAAAATTAGTGAAGAAGATAACATAAGACTCTGTGAGTAGGTTTCAATGGAAGAAGTGCGTAAGGCATTATTCCAAATGCACCCAGACAAGGCACCGAGCCCCAATGGCTTCCCTGCAAGATTCTTCTGAAATTGTCGGAGCTTCATGGGTGACAAGCTCTGGAAGTTGGTTGAAGAGTTTCGTAAGTCTAGATGATTCATTAATGACATTAATAATTCATTCATTGCGTTGATCCCAAAGAAGCATGCATGTTCTTCCTTCAATGATTTTAGACCCATTTCACTATGTAATACACTGTACAAGATTGTGGCAAAAGTTCTAGCTAACAAACTAAAACCATTTCTAGAAAAGATTATTTCGGCTAAACAAAATGGGTTTGTACCTAGTAGAGAAATATCTGAAAGTATCTTGATCACTTTAGAGGCCATTCACACTCTTCGATCAAGCAAACATGCAAGAATGATCATAAAGCTGGATGTGAGCAAGGCTTACGACAAGGTGAGATGGCCCTTCCTTATGGAAGTTATGAAGAGATTGGGGTTTAGTTGTCACTGGCCTAAATTAATTTTTCAATGTATATCTTTGGTTAGATTTTCCATTGCTATTAAAGGATCACTCTAAGGATTCTTTAAAGCAATGAATGGCCTCAGGCAAGGAGACCCACTTTTCCCCCTTCCTCTTTGTCATTTTGGCCAAATCCTTTAGTTGTGTCATCAAAAGATGTTGTATGCAGGGGCAGTGGCGCGGCATACAAGTTGCTCCTAACACGAAACCTATGAATCATGTTAAGTTCATGGATGACACTTCTCTTCTAGGGGAAGAAAGCATAAAGGAGGCCATGAGCATAAGTCATGTGCTGGTAGATTACGAAGTCAATTCGGGGAAAAAAATGAATAGAGATAAGTCATACGGTTTTTTTCTGTAACACAAGACACCACTTACAACAAGTAATCATCTCAATTCTGGGAATACAAATTGGGAAATTACCATCTAAGTTCCCCAAAATTCAAATCTTTGAAGGCTCTTGTAAATCCAGACATTGGGGTGAGGTAATTGAAAGATGTAGGAACAAGGTGATGGCTTGGAAAAGTAACTGGCTTATTCTAGCATGTAGGATAACCATGGCAAAAACGGTTTTAGCAGCAATACCTATATACACCATGTCCTGCTTGGAAGCACCGGTAAAAACTGAAAAAGGAGTTGGAGGGAATTATGAGGAAGTTTCTATGGGAAGGCTCAAAGGAAGTCAAAAAATCCCTCTAATCAAGTGGGATATGGTTTGCTTTCCAAAAGAAGATGGTGGGGCTGGGCTGCATAAAATTTGGTTGCAGAATAGGAGAAAAGTTGATAAGGAAAGTGTATAGAAGGCCTGACAAGCTGTGGTGTCGAATCTTACAAAATAAATATTTGGACAATGAGGATCCCTCTCAAATTCTAATGGTTGCTAATCTAGATGGCGGTTCTGCTGCGTGGAAGTTCATATCGAATTGCAGACACCTAATTATGAATCACTTATCGTGGCGGATTAGGAACGAGAAGAAGGCATTATTCTGGATTGACTCATGGAATGGTCATAAAATCCTAGCCAAACTTTTTGATCTTGATCAGTATTTGGATCACCTTCAGTCTGAATTTGGCACAAAGGTGGCAGATTACACTAGAAAAGAGAACAGTTCACCATCCGGTAATTATTGTTGGATTAATTTTTCAACATTACCAGTCCCTAATGCTTTATCTACTAATATTTGTAAAGAAATAAATTGTAGACCGATTAGATTGTTCTATAGGGAAGATTCTATTTTTTCGTGTGGTGCGTCTTCTGGGGATTACTCGGCCAAGCTTGGCTATCAACTTCAGTTAAAGCAAATTAAGGACAAGTCCTGGATGGAAAGAATCTATTGGAAGAAAGAGATCCTGCCCAAGGCTAGGGTGTTCTTGTGGAAAACTCTCCAGAAGTGTTGTCTAACTGGTGAGCGACTGAAAAGACTAGGTGTCATTAGTCCATCATGGTGCAACCTTTGTAAATAGGCGGAGGAGGATTTAGATCATTTGCATTTATCTTGCCCTCATGTTGTGTCATGTTGGGATTGGCTACAAATAACTCTCAATTTTATTGGACCAAGGTAGCGTAAGCTTTGGGACTTTTTGGTAAGTTGGCCAACTATGATTAAGTATGGGTACTGGAAAGGAATTTGGATTTTGGCGCCTTCATTGGTGGTATGGCATATATGGAAGGAGAGGAATAGACACATTTTTAAAGGGACTTCTTTAAACCGTGACCACCTCTTGGATAAAATTCAGTTGGCCATCATTGAGACAATAAATAATAGGATCACAGTGGGTTCTAAATCCAAATTCTCAAGATGGGACGAAGAAATTATGAAGACATGGAATGGGTTCAGGATACCAATCTCTAGACACCCATCTATACCAAAAGTAAATAGGAAAGATATTTTTTGGACTTATCCGGTAAGGTTAAAATGGAAATTGAACTTCGATGGGGCTGCAAAAGGTAATCTTGGCAATGTGGGTGCGGGTTGTATAATTCGGGACTCAAAAGGTGAGTGCGTCTAGGCTGCTTCGAAGAAGTTAGGCGTATGTACTAATAATATGGCTAAAATGGAGGTGCTTTGGCTCGGCTTGCAAATATGTACCCAAAATGGTATTGATACTATCGAAATTAAAGGGGACTCTATGCTTTGTATTGATGCAATTACCTTAGGAAGATCCCAAAATTGGCAAATTAATGATTGGATCAATCTAGTCAAAGAATCCTTAGGAAGGCTATCAGAGTACACTCTGTCTCACGTTTACAGAGAGGCAAATAAGGTTGCAGATCTTCTAGCAAATTCGGGGGTGGTGCAAGTTGAAAAAGTAGTAATGGGCTTGACACTAGTACTCTAGCCAGGTTTGCAAGAAGTGATCTCAAAAGATTCTATGGGTTTTCCAGTTGCATTGGCTGTTCCCACCTGAGCTCAAAATTCCTTGGCATGTGGGTATTTGCAGTATTGTACTGGTTGGATACGATACTAGGAGGATTTGGGGTATGTTGTGTATGTCAGGTATTTGATGTTCACTAGCTTCTTGAAATACCCTTGTGGCTATTTAATGGTGGTGTCCATCTTCATGTTTTTTTGTATGCGGAAGCTTCATGGTGTTGGTCGTTGAGAGACTATGGTATTCCAATTTGGGTTGCTCTGTCAGTGCGTTAAGGATGACATGCCGATGCAGTGCAAGAGACTTTTCACGATCCAAAACCAGGAGATACAAAATGCAGTGGTGGATCTGGTCTCTTCTTTCTTGAACATTAATCAACATTGGTGTGATGGCAAGATATTTGAGGTGTTGATTGGTACTTTGGTTGATATCACTGAGTCCAAGGAATGCATGGTAGAGCAGTTCGACAGGTTCGTGGCACCAATGCATGTTCAAGTTGTTGTTAATGCCACATTGGAAATGCGGATGGATGGTTGGGTGAGTCTCTTGAGGGTTTATTTTGACCCTGCAATACTGAGTGACGATGAGGCCAATGGCAGTGAAATGGATGCGGATCGTTGGGAGACCTTAATAAATTTCATGTCCAATGGATGGGAGGTCTTCCGAGCTGGGGTCATGAACGTTGACATGGAGGCATTCACAAGATTTATGGACTCATGACTCTCTTGGATGGGCACTGGTAGTCTAAATAAGCTCGTTAGGTTGGGTAACCTCCTGGCAATAATATATCAGCTTCTGGTTGACTAGGATTTTTGGGTTCTCTTTTTAATGTTTATGGGTGTTGTATGACATTTACATGCCAAATTTTCTAAATGTACCTAGGAGCTACCCTCTTTTCTTGGTAGTACTCATCTATAATATATATATATATATATTATATATATTATTAATAATATATATTATTAATAATATATATATATGTTTTATATATTTTTTTAAAATATATATATATATATTTTATATATTTTACGTATTTTTTTTTTTAATATATAATATATATTATATATATATATTTATTTGCATATTTAATTAGCAAATTATGAATTATGTTTAAATGATTAGATAAAAATATATTTAAACATAGGAAATGCAAATTAATTTATGATTAAATGTATTTTTATTTAAAAGATTAATATGTTGCTTTTTTTAATGCATGTGAGTTATGATAAAAGAGTTTATTTGAAAAATTGATTTTTTTATTATTATGAAATTGAGAAAATTGAAGTTAAACTTTGAGTCTTAGTTTCTTTTTTTTTAAATTTATAATGGAATTATAAATTATTCTGATTGATTACATGCAATATGTTATTGCTTTACTTGGATTTAGGAAATCCTAAAGTTAGGTTATTAATTTTCCTAAATTGCTTTTTAGTCAGTTTATCTCTCATTCTCATTGTTGGGAAAGTTGAGTTATTTGTTTATGTAAGACTTCCAGATGTGTTCTCTTGAGATGATGTTGTGTCTCATGTGATTTGTTATTTTTTAACTTGGGTAGTGCACAAGATTTGTTTCAGTTGGACCTGGTTATGTGAATAGGTTGTGTCGTATAATTATTGTTGTGTTGGTAATTGTAATTGGTTATGTGCACCTAGTCTACCCAATGTTAGTGGGATTTGTTCCTTAGGTTGTTAATAGGGGAGTGGCTTTTCATGGGGGCTGACACACAAAGTGGTGTCTGGGTAACTCATGAAGAATTAGATTAATCAGTGATAACTTAATAAATATGTTAGGGGAAAAGGGTACTTTTTAAACACTTAACTTATTTAAAGTGCCTCGCTCATGGACTCAAGGGCTAGTAAAGAATTGGGATGAGATGCGAAGGCCTGGAATGGAAAGATCGATATCTTGTCTCTATGACATATTATCGATTCCACATTGGATTGCATGTGGGGCTGGGTTTCATAAGAGGTCACCAGGGTAACCCAAGATGGGGCTAGAGCCTAGGAAGATTCGCTAGGGTAACCCATGTAACTTTGTGATGACACTCCTCCTATGACAATCATCAATCAGTTTGTTGTACTGTGTATTTGGTCATTGTTATCTAGAAGAATTGTAACCATTTTGTTAGTATTGTACTTGTATAGTTTCGTATTATTTTTGCCTATGTCTAGAGGTTGTAGGTTTTTCCTAAGAAGTTCTTTTATTATCTCCTAGCATGGGGGGTGGGCCTTTGGGTACCACTTGGTTGGGTGGAACGTGCACCTTACACTGTTGGGTCCCTAGTTCTTGTTCGTGATGGCGGGTACTTCCTGATGGAGAGCTCGTGAGTACCAGTGAATTTGTACTTCTCTCATGTTCTTCTTGTATCTATTGGATACCTTGTAACTGTATTACTCCTCAATTGTATTCGAGGAGAATCTTTGTAATTTGTAATTGTAACACTTTTGTATAAACTATCTCATTTGGAAATGAGAGTTGTAATTATAATATTAAATAAATACAATGTGTGAATGGATCAGTATTCTACTTTATAGCTTAAATGATGTATTTTAATGTTTTGGATGTATGATCTTTAATTCATGAGTAATAAGTATAAGCTATGTTTAGTAACTTTTGTTATTAATGGGTATTGTAAGTAAGCGTCATCACGTACCTTAGAGAATGAATACATGTGTTAGTGTAGTTTACTTTACTTGTTTAATTACACTTTAAAAAAAAAAATTGTTCGCTTCCATTATGTGTGTGTCATTCTCTAGGGTTTCATGGCGGGTGTTACAAATGTGACCTATTTGACTATAGCTCTCCCCTATTATTATGTTTATCATTACACAAACTTTAACTCTGTAATTTGGTTATAATATTTGTTTGTTATCTCAAAATATAAAAATGGTTTGACTAGTTTTCATTTTAAGGATATATGTAGTGCATATATGTGCATACATATGTACATATATATGTATGTGCATAAGTATGTACATATATATCTATGTGCATACAAATGCACATGTATGTATAGGTCAATATGTATGTACATATATATAAATGTGTATGGACATGTATATAAATGTGTATGGACATGTATGTATATATGTATCTACATATATCAATGTGTATCGATATGTATATATATGTATCTACATATATATCAATGTGTATCTACATGTATATATATGTATCTACAAATATATATATATATATATATACATATATATATATATATCTATGTGTGTTTGTATCTACATATATATCAATGTGTATGTACATGTATATATATGTATGTACATATATATCAATGTGTATATATATATGTATATATGTATATATATGTATATATGTATATATGTATATATATGTATATATGTATATATATACATACATATACATATATACATATATATCTACATACATATATATGTGTGTGTGTGTATGTATCTACATATATGTATATGTATCTACATATATATATATATGTATGTATGTATATGTATATACATATACATATACATATACATACACATACACATACATATGTATATACATACACATATACATATACACACACACACATAGATAAATAGATATATAGATACATACATTGATGTATAGATTGAATGTTATATATAGGTATAGATAGAAATTAAATGAAAAGATTAAACCCATTAAAGTCATAGTGATACATGAAGAGAACCATATATTTCCTTGAAAAATTGAGTGTGTTTATGAACACAAATATTGGAAGTGTTCATAAAAACCCTAGACGTCATATACATCATGGAGCACATTGTCAATGCACTTAGAACACAAGAGAACCTTTGATCTATGGATCATCACATAAACATTTTAAATATTATGTTCAAAATCAACAACAAAATAAATAATAAACTTCAACTTAAGTAACACAACACACCCATAACAAAAAAAAAAGTGATTTAAGAAGAAGAAAATGGAATGGCAAGAGACAATGGTACAACTTTAGTGAGGTTAAAAACCTCACCTCTATGAATTGGAGATGGCCAATGGTATGGTGAATTTCTCCAACTCAATCCTGCAAACATATATGAAAATAGTCATTAATAAGAAAAGTGTAGTAAGGAAAGTGTTTAACTTAAAATAAGAAAGTATAGTATCCTTTAGTGTTTACCTTTGAAATGCAATTCACCATCACCAAGCCAATAATGAATTGAAATTGCACACCATCGAAGAAGATTGAACAAGACACAAATTTACAACAAGTGTGAGCCGAATATACCAACATGTCTAAAATAATGAAACTAACAACTCCTAACAAATAAGCATGAGACATATGACATTCAAATTGAACAATCGAATTGAACAATCAAATTGAACATTCCAATCGAGCAATGCAATAGAACAATTACTTTGAACAATGCAATTGAACAATCAAATTAAAGAATGCAATTGAACAATCAAAATGAACCATCCAATTGAAGAATGCAATTGAACAATCAAATTGAACATATATACCAACATGTTTAGCACTTAAAGAAGATTGGGTGTAACAATCACATTTTATGGAACTGAAATGCATTGACATCCATAAACAATACAAGTTGAAACCCCAAATACTAAGTTACAAAGTGGTGGGTGACAAACATTTACAGTGCATACAACTGATATATATTCCTAGGCATATGGAAAAAAAAAAAACCTCGAAATTGAATTGAAATGTCTTGACATTCATAAATAGTGTAAGTTGAAACCCTAAATATTGAGTTACAGGTTATTGTGACAAACATTGACATCACATACAACATATTTGCATTCCATGGCATAATGAGTTTAAATGAAAAACCCAACATGAATAGCATCAATGTAAAACCCTAGATATTTATAGATTCATGGAAAATATATGCATATCATACAAGAGATTGACATTTATATGTATGTATATATATATATATATATATATATATATAGATATAGATATACATACACACAAACTCACACACACACACACACATACACACACACACACACATATATTTGTTAGTTTTAATATATATAGGCATTGGTATAGGCCTAGTGAGGTAAAAAAGCTCACCTAAAAGAGAAAGGGAGCTTTTGAGAGTGCAGAGCAGAACAATGAAGAGTGCATAGCCCAACAATGAGTCATGGAGAGCCAAACATGTATGGGTGTGTAACCAAACAAACACTCCACAATAAACACAAACAAACAAAATGACAATGAGCGGGATATGGGAGAATTTGGAGCATTGAATGAACCTTGATCTTTGAATTATGTGCTTGATAGTCCGAGTAAGTGTGGAGGGATGCGTAAGGAAAGTTTCCCAATGGAGGTAACGAAGGAGGTGGTAAGCGATTACTGCTCTAAATTGGTCGTTTAGGGTGGGGAAAGGCAATAATTATATATATCTATTGCTTGCTCAACAACACATTCCCTCTTATGCAATACACCAGATTGAATGAGCGGAACCCAAATAAAAAACATAAATACAATCAAGGGTTTTACCCTGAATGTAAAACCTGATCTAAATTCCTGCCTTTTGTTTGGTTTAGCTCATTTAGGCGTAGTGCATTACTTTTCTGCAACAATTTTTTTTGTGCTTTGCTACAAGAGACCCCTCTTTCTCCACACTTGTCTCCAATACTTGCAGGCAACACTTCCCTAAAACAACAACCTTGTTATATAGACATAATAAAGATTCACATATATATATATATATATATATATACATATATATATGAACAAAATAATATAATTGCATGGCAGAATATCTTCAAAATGAAAACAAGTGAACCCATTTTTCATAATTTTGGGAACAACAAAAAATATTAAAGGAAAATGACATAGTTAAGGTTTGTGCATTGTCGAACACACAAATACAAGTGCATGGTAGAAAACCCTGTAATTGTGAACTAGTGAAACCCTTTCCATGTATGGTAGTAACAATAAAATAGAAGAAGCGTTTAATGGGACAAAGACTATTGTTATTGTGGAGGAGACAAAGATAATGCATGAAACCAGTTAATATGTAATATAGGCAATGGGCATGCATATGCGTAATAGATACATGTAATACGTATATATAAAATATGTAATGCGTAATAATATGCATATACATATGCATATGCTATGTATGTATAATACGTAGTAATAATAATATGCATGTAATAAATGTGTAATATGTATGCATGTAAATGTATTAATATGCATATATCATTGCGTATATGTAATACGTAATGCAGTAATACAATATATATATGCAATAATATGCAATGTATGCGTATTGCATATACATGTACACATATACATATATACATGTACACATATACATATATACATGTATATATATACATGTATATATATACATATATATGTATATATAAATATATATATACATATACATATATATATGTGTGTGTGTGTGTGTATGTATATATACATATATATGTATATATATCTGTGTGTGTGTGTGTATGTATGTATATATATATTTGCTTGTCTTTAATATGCATCTTGACAGTTTGCAATTTAATGCCTGGCTTTTATGAACAATTTGTAATGCAATTGTTGACACTTTGTAATTAAATTGTCTTTAATGTGCATGAATAGTTTGTTTTTATCAAATATATGCATGTTGACAATTTTTTTGATTTATCATTTGAATTGAAATGACTTAGAGTAGATCTAGTTAGTGAGACAAGAACAAACATTGGTAAACATTGTCAACATGAAAGACAACATGGTATAGACGTAGTGAGGTAGAAAACCTCAATTGAAAGACAAAGGGAGCTTTCTTGAGTGCAGAGCCGAACAATGAATCGTCGAGAGCCGAACATAAATATATAAAACATATTTCGTAGTAACAATCACATAAACAAGTATATATATGTATACATATATATGTGTATATATATATATATGTGTGTATATATATATATTTATATATAGACAAATACATTTATAAGAATAAAATAATTTAATTGCATGGCATAATATCTTCAAAATGAAAACAAGTGAATCCTTTTTCATATTTGGGAATAACAAACAAATATTAAAGGAAAATTGCAGAGTTAAAGTTTGTGCATTGTCAAACAGAGGAATACAAGTGCATGGCAGAAAACCTTGTAATTTTGAACCAATGAAACCCTTTCCATGCATGCTAGTAACAATTAAATTAAAAAACATTTCACAAACAAAACTATTGTGCATGGAAGAACAAAATAATATGATTACATGCCAAAATATCTTCAAAATGAAAACCAGTCATGCATTTTCATATTTCGGAATAACATGAGAATATTATAAGGAAATTGTAGAGTTAAAGTTTGTGCAATGAGCAAGAAATGAATGCAAGTGTATGACAGAAATCCTCAAAATGATAAACATTAAAACCCTATGACTATTTCATAGTAACATTCAAATATATTGTAACCATTTTTGTATTTTGGAATAACAAACACATGTAAAAAGAAAAGTGCAAAGTTAAAGTTTGTGCAATGACGAACACATGAATACAAGTGCATGGCAGAAAACCATTCAAACCCTTTCCATATTTCATCAAATAAGTCTACTAGTAATGAAAAACCATTTAAACTAGTCAAACCCATTTCATATTTTGTATAAGGAAGCAAATACGAAAAGCACAATGCAGAGTGAACATCATGTAATGAAGAAAAAAAGATTAGGAGTTCATGGATGAGTGTAGAGGAAAAGAAAACCAGTTAAACCTTCCCCACATTTCATTTGATTAATCCTTCTAAAAGACATATTTTCACAACAAAATTTTGTGAAAAAATAAGTGCATGGCAGAATACCATCATATTCGAAGACATTAGTACAAGCTGAGTGAGGTTAGAAACCTCACCTGAAAGAAAAAGGGAGCTCTCGAGAGTGTAGAGTCGAATGAAGAAGCGTGAAGAACTGAAAAATGAAGAGTGGAGAGTCGAACCAGTATTAGTGCAAAACCAAATGAACACTCGAGAATGTTTGCAAACAAAAAGAATGAGAGTGAGCGGGATATGCGAGAATTTGGAGCATTGAATGAACCTTGATCTCCAAATTACACACCCAAGAGTATGAGTAAATGCGAAGGGACAGGCAAAGCAAGTTGGTCAGTAGAGGTAACAAAGGAGGCGATGAGCGATTAATGCTCTAAACTGTTCGTTTAGGGTGGCGAGGCTATCGTGGACACACAACCGTTTGATCCAGTGTACGCAGATGTGTTTGTCGATTAAGAAGGCAAATGGGCTCCACTTTTGGGTGGAGGGAAAAATGGGCCCGTTTTGGATAGGTCAGACTAAATGGTGCTTGACACGTGGCGGGGTGCTCGAAATTAAAAAAAATAAATATTAGGCCTGATGCACAAGTGGCAAGGTGACATGGTGGGAAATTTATTTATTTATTTTTGGTGCACATGGACCTCCAAAGTTGCCTTTCCCTACTTTGGGCCCCTCTCCCCTACTCACTATTTTCATAGATTTATGACAATTTTAACCAGAATATATGGCAATTTTAATAATAATACATGTGTTTTTGGTTAGAAACCATAGTTTTAAAAGGGGTCTTGACTTGAAAGCATAATGGTTTTAATAATAATAACAATAGATTTAACAATACTAAATAATAACAATGATTTTTAACATCAAAGAGGTGGTGTTAAACAAAAAATACATTGTTTTGGCTTTATATAGGATGGTTTTTACAACACATGTGATTTTGACTAATAGATAGTGGTTTTAACTGATATACATGTGGTTTTCAGTGAATTAAACATAGTTTCAATAGTTGATTGGTGATTTTAGCAGATAAGTTAATAGGTTTTAGTAATACCAAGAGCAAACTTAGATAGAAACACACGACTTTAGTTAAAGAAACCACATTTTGGCAATAAACAAAGTAATCTTCATAGATACAGAGTGGTTTTAGCTACAATACATATGGTATTGGACATACACAAGCAATTTTGAATAAGAATGAGGCGGGTTTGACTTAAAACATATGGTTTAAACTTGAAAATTGGTGGTTTTGACTTATGACCTATGATTTTTGACAATAAATAGTGATTTTGGCTAAAAAATTAGTGGTTTTGATGGACTGACTTGTGATTTTGATAGGACAAGAGTAGTTTCTCACCAACAACTTGTGGTTTGAAGATTAGAGGAAAAATTGTAAGAAAATAGGTGGGTTTGGCTTAGAAACAATGGGTTTGGATAGCAAAAAGGTGGATTTATTGTATATAGTACATACAAAAAATGTTAGAAAAGTATTATACTACAAAAATAGATATTAACATATAAAAACCAATAAAAAATGATTTTCAAGTATCTTAGAAAGCTTTGTGACCTGCAAGATAAACACACTTACAAACAATAAAGTTAGAACAAAAAGTTAGTGTTCACATTAGGTTCACCAAAATGTAAGCAAGGCAATTGAAAAAATAAGAATCAAAAGAATTGAAAGCACAAACATAAATCAATTCCTAATCCTATTTTACCAATCCCGTGCTTTAAAACCTCAAGATAAATGTTGATTCACCTATTTGGACATGGATGTGACTTAGCAACATAACACTTTATTTGATTGATGATTGGTTTCAACATAGTGGATTAGCATAAAGACTTGAGATTGTTGATAATGATGAAGGTATGGTCCTATTTATAGAATTTATGAGTAAAATATAATAAGATATGAGGATGAGATCAAACACTTGAGTTAATTGAAGTGGTTGTGGAGTTAACTCAATAGTTGAATGGAAACTTACCATTTCAAATTGATGAGAAGATAACACTAAATTATTTAATTTAATAATTTGATAAATGTAAGGAAGATAAATTTCCATTTGAAGATGAATATGATTGATGAGTAAAAAATAAGATTATAAAATTAGTGAGTTAATTGTTGCATGGAGTTAATTGGCAAGAAGAAAATGAAATTTATTTGAAAATGGATAATTAATTCTTAATTAATTAAATAAAAAATAATATTTAATTAAATGGATAAATAAAAATTATGATAATAAATGGAAATTAATTAGTAAATAATTAATGATGGTTATAAAGTGACGAGTGTGATGATAAATTAAGGATTAATAAATAAGGTGATATGATGATAGTTGAAGGTTGCCAATTAGGTGAATTATTTTTAGTGTCTATATTATCACTACTCAATATCATCTCTAACAAACCAAATAAATAAATAAACAAGAAAAACCTTATATTTGCAAAACAATAAAATAATTATTACTTGCTTCTTGTTGACTTGCTAATGCTTGTAATTAGTTGTTTATGTTTCACTAAAAATAACATTTTAAGTAGTAAGTAAGCACTAGGCATAGAATAAACCAAAGAAAATAGTCTAAAACAAAGTTCTTGAAAAGATGTAAATATTTAATAATCAACTTTATCTAAATCAAGAGAAAAATAGAATGAATAAAAGAAAAATTTAAAGTTTTAATTGTATCTCTATGAACAAATTTGACAAAAGCCCCCAAATGGAAAAATGGTGGAGGAAAAATGTGGCAAATTCTATTTGATTGTAAAACAATGGTTGTAAATGACAAGAGATTAGGGCCACGATCTAGAACACAAGTGATGATTTCACTGTGATTATGACCCCAATAGTAGCATTGACCAATAATAGTAATGACAAAATTTGTCTTCATACAAGGTGACATTTTTATGGTATTGACAAATATCTTAGTTAATTGAAACATATCTTTGAAATTCCAAGTGATTCCCCTATAAAAACACATAATCTACCATGATAAATATATTTCAATATAAATACTTCATAAATATTAGGGTGACAATTTAACACACATTAAATCAATTTATGTTAAATTATTGACAATTTAACCCCTAGTATTTGATTTTATTCACAAAAGCCACAATAATCTACCATGATAAACATATTTCAATATAAATACTAAATTATTGACAATTTAACCCCTAGTATTTGATTTTATTCACAAAAGCCACAATAATCTACCATGATAAACATATTTCAATATAAATACTTCATAAATATTAGGGTGACAATTTAACACACATTAAATCAATTTATGTTAAATTGTTGACAATTTAACCCCTAGTATTTGATTTTATTCACAAAAGCCACAATAATCTACCATGATAAACATATTTCAATATAAATACTTCATAAAGATTAGGATGACAATTTAACACATATTAAATCAATTTATCTTAAATTCTTGACAAGTTAACCCCTAGTATTTGATTTTATTCACCAAAGTTGAATAGATCAATTCAAATTATTTTTAAAAAAACCATTAATATCTCAATTATCACTCCTATATATTATTGTCAAAGTTTATCCTCTACAATTAAATATATATACAAATTAATTTTTGTTTGACTACGTTCCCAAAATTTCAAAATTTAGGCAATAACATATTCTAAAAAAGATTTGACTGTACTCTAAAGGAGAGCATAAATATCGTACGGTCAAACAAATATTTGTTTTTGCCACCATGCGGCAATACGGTATTCTAAATTAATTTGAGTATATTGTAAGTACAAAGATCATATGGCCATCAAATTTATTCCATGTGGGGCCTCACCTCTAAATAAGGTATGGACTAAAAATATCTTTTCTATGATCAACTTTTATGGCCGTTTAATTATATTAGCTGATTTATTAAAAAATATAATTATAATTAAAAAAAATTGTATTGCATATTATTATTTTTTAAATTATTTAATAATATATATGATTGTTAAAATTAAAATATATTTTATTGTCAAAATATTTTAATTCAATTGATTGGGCATAATTGTTAGGACAATGATATGCTATACAAAAGTTCAAACCTTCCAAATAAGTCGCTTAGATCAAGTTCGACCCTTGGATGACTTTGATAGATTGGATCCCCTGTATATTACTTAGTGAAAAGTGACTTCTCATCTGAATATATGCTTACTCAAATTGTTATAATTCACTATATCTCTATAATTCAATTTATTTTCATTAATAAAACATTTAATTATTTAAAACACAAACAGGATTGACCTTCAAATTTAGACCCAACCAATAGCCATTCATATTTCTATACAAGAGCAAGCTTACAAAAATAGAAAGCCATTAAACAGAGCCATTTTTGGGGAAGTGCCGTGGAATCTCGCCCGATAGTGATCCATCTCACCTCCGCCATTGAACAAATTCGAAAGCGATTGACTTGGCGAATGTCTGCGTGGGACCCACCTGACCTGCACACTTTGAAAACGAATACAGGACTTGGCAACTTTTGAGATCTCCCATTTGTCCCTTTTCGGTGGGCCCCACCATTGGCAACAGCAATGAACGGGCTTTGTTTTCGTTTGTTTTCTCAGCTATTAGCTCTGTATATCACAGGATCACTCGAAAAACGTAACACAATTCATACTCTCTACGCACAAAATACAGCCTAGAGAGACTAGCATTGCGTTAGATCGAGGTCGGGTATTTCATATTTCTGTGTTTTTCAGTTTTCTTTTGTTAAAATTGTCCTGTTCATTTAGCTGTAAAATCTCTCATCAAAGATCCAATTCAGTTCCGACTTCTTGTGGCAGGAATTTTAATTGCAGTAGATTTTTTTGTTGTGAGCGCAGCTTTCTCATCAGCTAAATTTCAGCTCCGTGTTGTTTTGAAATTGAGAACACGACTCTGTTTATTTGTTAATGTAAATCCACACCAAACAGGCCAGTTTATTTTATTTGGGTGCATTAACATTAATCAAAGCTGATTGAGTCAAAATTTTCAGTCTATTCAATAGAAAAATCCTTTTTCTTTACTTAGCTTTTGAATTTCTGGAAAATCTCCGCGCAGCTTCATGCCTTTTGTGATATTTATCCTTGAACCAGAAATTTTGTGTTCAGGATGTTTTTGGTGCGGTATTCTTTTTAATTTATTATAACTTCTTTGCTCAAAAGCAGGCCGAATCATATCACTTGTAAATTATATCTTCTTTGATTTAAATAGGCCGAATCATTTTATTTCACTTAATATAAGTATGCAGAATAAGAGGATCAGTTAGAAATAATTTTTAATTGCAAGCTTTTTTTTTCTTTCGGAAAGTTTTAATTTATAGTTGGCTGCTTCACCGTTGTTAATCATTTTGATTGTTGCAGGATAGATTCTGTTTATCTCTCTTTCGTTGAAAGCTATGATTAAATTTAATATTCTTTGTTTTACTGATTGGATTTTTTATAGAAAATAATGTTTTATATGTACATCGGTATGATCGAGCTTTCTATCTAGGGTTTTATTGTCTGAGGGCAAGGCAGTGTCAAGGTGATTTGAGTTAGGGTAAGATTTTGAGACTTAAGAATTTTAGCTTCATAACCTTGAAAGTATTGTCAACTTTACTGGCCATTTTATTTACAAATTCTTTTATTTTCTCTGTCGTAGTAAGTATTTCTTTTCTATCATTTATGTAGTCAGTATTGTTTGATTATGTGACGAGTTATTAGGATTATTTGTGTGAACACTGAATATACATAAAATTGCTTTAAGTATCAGTTTCAATCATTTTGATTTGACTTGTGTGAGGATGATTATTTATATTCTGTTGAATTTCTCTGCTATTGGGATCTCTGAAAATTGTGACTGTGAGACAGCATTCAAATCTTGAGCATCACCACCTCAAAATTCAAGGTTAAATAACTCCTCATTATTTTTATCAGCCATGGCTCCCGAAGCGCGCCCACAATTTATTGCCAGCTCAGGTGGCATGGCTGGCGAAAGCACCGGCAACAGATTGCTGAGCATGGAGAATGTTGAGACTGAACAAATTATCGTCCCAGAAGTATGTACTTCTTCCAACTTTTCTTTGTTGG
The DNA here is from genome assembly GCA_007258455.2 of Sequoia sempervirens. NCBI lineage: Eukaryota > Viridiplantae > Streptophyta > Pinopsida > Cupressales > Cupressaceae > Sequoia > Sequoia sempervirens. The sequence continues at coordinate 654,854,843 of VDFB02281492.1, forward strand.
ATAAGTTTATTCTCTGTTTTGAAAACAATAATCTTCCAAATCCTTGTTATTTGCAGATCTGCAAAATTTTATTTGTTTATTGTTTAATGTCTCTTTAAATGTATTTGTGTTTTCTTCCGTGACTTGTTTGATATATATATTTTTCCTTTCACACCTGGATTTGTTTTGAGATTATTTTATCGTTTAAGTTGTTTTGGTCTATGTAAGGATAAATGTTGCTGTATTAGGTAGAATTTGGTAGGTCCACTGAGCTAGGCCTACTGGTAGATACTTGGCATTTTCTGGCAAAAGGCCTAGCTTCGAGCCACAGCTGGCTCAGAGCCCCTGAATCGCCCAAGGATAAAAATAATGTGGTAAAGATGAGCTGTTATGAAAGGAAAGTTAAGGAAATGTCCATGACACCTGGTAACTATTCTTCCCTCAGGGTTAAAAATTTCAAAAGCGTAAAGGAAAGTGAGGCTTTAGTTAGACTTACTTTTGCAGCATAGATTGGAGTAAAGAAAATAAAGAATTTAATAAGAATACTTTTGCAGAATAGATTAGATTTGAGTGTCATAGATCCATCGATTTTGGTTTTAGTTTACAGTGTTTAGACTTATTGATTTTTAGTGCAGATCACAAATGGATTATGCTTGTATTCATCATAATTCATTCGAACAATTACATACATAAAGGACTGAAATTCTGTTGTATGGTTTTACCTGCATTGTAGAGTTAGTGAGTTGTTAAAACAACTCGTACCTTACACATAACAAACTGAGCACTAATAGATTTCCTAACATTCCCCCCTTAGTGCGAGCATGGTAAAAAATTTCACACTTTTAACTGCAGTATGCCCAACTCTTCTGGCTCACGATCTTGATTCAAACAAAAGGCACCTCTCATCAACCTTTCATGGTTTTCACATAGGTTTACCACAAACCTGAACACGAACAGGAACTCACTTATCCATTCACCTCATATGGTTTTCTGGATCACCACTAACCTTTTCAAGATCCATGAACTACATTTCACTAGTGCTTTTGTTCATTACAATATTTTACACTAGGAGGTTACATAAGGAAATAACAAACACATGACTAGAAATAGCAACTATTATTGATTGTACCACTCAATCTCCAACAACAAAGGAAATTTTCACTACCACTAGATATGGAATATTGATGTTATATTCCCCCCTGTGTTGTGGAATTTCCAATTATTAGAAACATTGAAAATATAAGCACACATCACAAAACAAAATGCCACCAAAGCTGATAAGCGGCTCCGTCGTTGGTGACTGACGAGAAGACATTGAGTGTCCTCCTTCCTCCTTTGCCTCCTAACTCCAAGGTTGAGTTTATCTAAAACACATATTCTTCATCCCATAGATCTTTTTCTATCAAATGTAACTGCATTTGTATTTCCCATGTATGAAAATCTCTATCTTCAAATTTCTCGATGAAACTTAACTTATCCATGACAACCTTCACAAAATTTTATTGAATCACTAACACCTAAAATCACTACTTCCTGCACCCGTCTCTCTTGAGCACTTAGTGAAGCATCTATTGTAACTTCATGAAGAAGATGATGATGCAAGTAGTAATCCTAAACTTCAAAGTAACAAATTTTCAATAGAATGATATTCTTTCTTATCAAGTGCATTTTCCTGATGATGCAAATCTCAGCCAACTACTATTATGAGCAATCAAAGTGAAGGAATATCAGTTCATTTAACAACTTACTCATGGGATGCACCTATCACTTCAGCTCAAGCAAGCAGAAAAGAGATGAAAGAGAATGTTAAAACCCTCTTCAAACCTGCATGCATGGATGATAGCAAACCATTATAAGATGAAGAAATCAGGACAACTATTCAAAATTTGAAGCTCCACATTCGGCTCTCACACCACTTTGAAATCTCCAACCTACTCTACAACTCGCAGGGCTTCCTCCGCGACATGGTCAACGCCCACAATACAGCGATGGAGACAAATGTCAGAACCAAATTACTCCTCCTATGCGTGTCACGAGAATGCTCAGCCTGACAATAAAAAGGTTTATTATGGGGAATGTGAATGAGAGCTACAGCTCTTTCCTTACACTTCTGCAACCTTATAGAACTCGCCCTTGCAAAGCTGCGATCAATCTGTGAATATTTTCCCTTATGAAGGCTGCAACCTGGCTTTGTTTTGATCTGATCTTCACATGTTCTCTTGATTCTGCAAATTCTCTAACCTATGCTTAACGGCTTGGACAATATGCTTGCAGCGCTCCTTCTCCTTAGATTTCTCTTCAACTGATCTGTCGATAACAGGAAGCTCCTTGAAGTGGCTACCAAGCAATTTGATTGGCATGCCTTCAGACATTCAATAATAGTGCAAGGTCTATGCTAGCTCTGAGAAAATCAAACCTATATTTTCTCCTCATCACTAATAATAGGTACAAAAAAATAGCGTGGCTCTGATACCATATTGATTTTTAGTGCAGATCACAAATGTATTATGCTTGTATTCATCATAAATCATTCAAACCATTACATATTATAAAGGATTGAAATTCCTTTGTACGGTTTTATGGTTTTACCTGCATTCTAGATTTAGTGAGTTGTTAAAACAACTCGTACCTGACACATAACAAACTGAGCACTAATAGATTCCTAACAAGACTTATTTTTAATTTTATTGGATCTTCTGTGAAATGATTTTTTTGATTTAAGTCTAGCGGAAACTACTCATGATATTTCTGCTAAATCACTAAGTTGACTTACATTTAGCCAAAAACTGCTAATGGAAATTATCAGGAAATAAGCATGCTTACTTAAATCTAGCAGCTTTAAATGTAGAATCTTCTTCAAGAAAGTGACTTGATGTAAATTCAGCCAGAATTACTAAATGGAAATTTCAATAATTAAGCGATTAGAGTCATTAGACTTTACTTTGGCAGGTGTTACTAATGGAATCACTGCAAACTAAGCAATTTGACTTAATAAAGTATTTTCTTCCAAATAAGTGATTCAATTTAAATTTGGCAAAAATTACTGGTAGAATCTTCTGACATAAATTATTTGACTTAATTTAACATAAATAACTAATCATATCTTCTCTAAATGATTGAATTGACTTAAATTTTGCTGAACTTGCTACTGCAATCTTCTATGATATAATTGGTTTGGATTGAGTTTACCACAGAATTTCTTATGGAATCTTCCGTGAAATAAATGATTTAACTTAAATGTAGTTGAAATAAGTAATTGTATCTTATCTAATTAAGCTAATTCTCTTTAAACTAGCAGAAATTACAAATGGAATCTTCTTCTAATTAAGTAGTTTTATAGTTAGCAGTCACTGAAAAACACAGGCTTCTCTGAACATTCATTGGCGTCAGAGTAGTATGCAAATCATATGACTGAATGCTATTCCAAGAAATGTTCCCATTAGTGACTGCTCCAATATATTGTGCATAATAAGCACTCTCCATGTCTCTTTGTTGTGAAATGCCAGAGAAAACAATTTTGTACTATGTGCCAGGTCCTTGATTTCTACATTATCAACCCTTTATCTGGTTTCTCTTAAGGAGAAATTTATATCCCATCTTAATTGAGGGAATCTCTTTGCAGTCTTAGTTGATATCATATAAGCAATCTAAGTAGTCAAGTAAGCTTAATGTAAAATGTGTAGGCCAAAATACTGCAAGCAACATGATAAATAATACCCTGTAGCTGCCAACATATTTGCAAATTGGTAAGTGAATCAAGATGAAATCTTCTGCTCTACATTTTTCACTACCTATTATCAAAGATCTTTTACAGAGAGCAAAAGCCAAATAACATCCCCAGAAACTAAAATTTTGGCCTGGTGGAGTGCTTGGCCAGGCATTCCAACATTGGTTCTATGTTCTCTTGAGAGCTCTAAGACTTAACCATTAAAAGGTTCAAAGTAGGGAGTTTGAAGGTTTCTATGCTGTTCATTGCCTCTTTCATTGGTTCTTTTCAGCCAAGGCAAGGAAAATTAATATTAGCAAAATGCCCAACAATAAGTTGTTTTCTAATGTCACAAGGCATAGAAAATCTGAGCACTTTACCTTAGGAAGCTCTTATTTCATCAATAGATGATCTGGACCCTGGAGCATCAACTGTTATAACATTGAGTGATGAGGCTAGTGAACCACTTAGGGAATTGGCCTGTAGAGGCCAAATTCATCATTCTTATACTTATTGACTGTAGTGCATATTTTTGTATTGTAGTACAGTCTCAATAAGGTTGATATATAATCAATTAACTTCTGGAGTTCATAGATAACATAATGGCCATTCATTGATCTGTAATAAGCCTAGATACTCCCATGAATGATTCACCAATATGGACATACATAAGGGTGCAAACTTATGTGCTGTTCCAAATGGACATACATAAGGGTGCAAACTGATGTTTGTTACAGATATGAACGCCATCTACATTCCATATCCATTATGCAAATATGTACATGCTCACATATGTATCTACAGTGCTTACACATTAGATTTTACATCCCATTGATGCTACTACTAACATGTGATCTTTCCAATTGACAAAGTTCAAAGACAATGGTCTAGTAAAGAAGTGTGCTGGTTCTTTTGATTGTATATGGATGAAGAAGTGTGCCGATTCTTTCAATTGCATATGAATGAAATTTAATCCTACTTGCTGTCTTAAACAAGAACCATGCTTGTGATCAGCTGAACATTTGAGTTATATTCTTTCTGACATGTTTGAATATGTGAGCTAGATGCATAGAATGAAATTAAGCAACTAAATGAACCTAACACGCATAAAAAGAGGGAGTAACATTAGAATTCAACTTGGAGAAATTCAATGTGGGTAAACTCCTAAGAATGGGGCTGCAACTCTTCATATTTGGTATAAAGTGCAGGATGTTTGATGTTCTAATTGGGGTTGTTAGTCAAGGAAAAGATTCGAATGGCCAGTATTCCATATTTTATATGTGGAAAAATAGAAACCTTTTTTCTTGTATTTGTTGAGATACCTAGAAACCAAACCCTTTTGGGATTTATTTCACACTAAATTTACTCTAAATCTTAGAACTCCCCTTTCTTGGAGGAGTTTGGGGACATTTGTATGATCAAGGATGGTTGCACATTTTATATGGGATATGGTGCAGTTGATACCTACAAGATTTTTGTGAATTCAAGATCTAAGGTGAAGGCGATGTTCCAAGAAGAGCAATCCTTGCTCACCCTTAGAGGAGTTGAAGACATCAAGGGAGAATTGTTGAGCTACAACTCATATGGACCAGCTAGGATTCAAACCTAGGACCTTCCATTTGTTGCTAGAGTTCTCCACCAACTAAACTATTGAACCCTCTTTGGCCAGCCCATTGTCGGTCCAGGTGTAGCTTATTTCCAAGACCCCCCTTAAGCCACATTGCAGGTGCTTGGCTCCTAACCAGACTTTGATCCACATGTTGAGCTACAACTCATATAGGCTAGCTAGGAATTGAACCTAGGACTTTCTAGTTGCTATTGGAGTGCTCCGCCAACTAAGCTACTGGCCCCTCTTTGGCTAGCCCATCGTCAGTTTGAGTGTGGCTTATTTCCAAGACCCTTCTCCCCTTAAGCCACACTGCAGGTGCTTGGGGCTCCTAGCATGGCTTTGATACCACATGTTGAGCTACAACTCTTAAGGACCAGCTAGGACTCAAACTTGGGACCTTTTATTTGTTGTTGGAGTGCTCTACCAACTGAGCTATTGACCCCTCTTTGGCTAGCCCATTGTCCGTTTGGGTGTGGCTTATTTCCAACAAGAATTAAGATTTCTTCTCAGAGATGAATCAAATAATATCAACTATAAAAGCAAAAATTGGAAAAAGCGCTATTAATCGCGAAGCTTTTAAATTGCTGATTTCCCCCCCAAAAAACCCGATTTGTATAAAAATCGTTGACCATCGAATTTGACTTCTTTTTTTTTCTGACTTTAATCAAGATTAAATCATGGAAATGCACACAAGTTTTTGCGGGTTTGATGAATTTCGATGACAATAGGGTTTATACCACTGTGAGAAACCCACACCTGGTGCACTCTAACCAAACCAATTTTCTGCCTTTGCTTATATAATTTTGGGGTTACAACCAATGTTTGTTTTGTAATTTTCAAAGTACTTGCTAGGTAAGAGTAAAGGCATACAAAAATGCAAGATAATTTCCAAATGCAACAAATTGATTTTCATTAACATTAATTTATAATATAAGTCTTTACATTGTCTTTTTCCTTACATCCAAATGATAACCCAATGAGATATCAATTCAGAAACTTATAACAGTAATGAAGAAGAACCTGTACTTAATCGTTTTGCTGCAAGGAAGGTTCTTCACCCTATATTTGGTTGCTATCAACAGCAGCTACCTGGACGCCTTGATAGGTGTTGAAGACTCCACCCAAAGCTAGGCGATCTACTCCCTAATCCACACGCCAGCTGCAAATGGTAGTGTGGCTGCCATTAATGAACTTGTATGGCCCTGTTAATGCCTTCAATTCTGCCCAGAAATCACTGTTTTGACAGCAGCTAGTGAAGTAATGTGGTGCAGCAATAAAGACCCCTTCAAATCTGCTCAAACTTGTAGAAGTCTTTACAAATATGCCTAGATTTGTACACACAGCAACAAGCTAAAACAGCAGATGATAATCTTTAATATTCTTCAATGAAACCCTTCAATACTTGCAAATATCTTCAGTCTTTATGCACAAATACTGTACCAAACACTATTCCCGTGCACTGTAGCGTCTGCTGTAGCGTGGGTCCTGTAGCACGGGTACTGTAGCATTTACTGTAGCAGCCAGCAATAAATATATTTCACAATGAATCTTCAATGCCCTTATAATCTGCAAGTGGATATGCATTAAACCCTTGTATTCCTTGTATTTCTTCTCCAATTTAGCACAAATGAAAGGACCGAATTATCCTCTCCTCAATTTGCAACCCTTCAAGAGATCTTTCACTCCCTCAGTTATGCTATCAATAGCATAACTGATAGCATAAAATGATAGCATAAAATCAACTGGATGCTGAGAATGAGTTCTTGCCTCTCTTTTTTATTCTTTCCTTAAGAGAGCTCAAACACCTTCTTGGCCAATGTGGGATAAAAGATTCATTCCCACATTAAATTATTCACTTAACACACTTTATTATATTAAAGTGACTTTATTATTATAAAGTTACTTTATAACTTTATAATAATATTAAAATATTAAATAAATCACTTAAGTCACTTAAACTTTAATATCTCTTGATGTACTTGTTTGATTGTTAAGCCGTTTGAGCCAAGAGTCGACTCTCCCTGTTCTCCATGTGATTGGATGTCCGTCTAAAAATAGAAACCCTGAACAGTGACTTACTATAAATAGTAAGTATGTGAAACTGAGTCTAGAAACAGTTGCAAAGGCCCAATCAAGGTTGACACTGCCAATATGCTCTGCTCAGGTGTCTTTCTATTAATAGGAACCCTGACTCTCCCAAAATAGTAACTTACTATAAATAGTAAGTGTGCCAATTTGAGTCAAATAACCTGTGCAAAGGCCAAAACCTGAATCCAGCTGAAGAGTAATGTCTCTAATCACCGAGTAACTGCCACAGAAGACCCTCTATCCATAACTGTTAGCCTACGAGGGTCAAATGATAGGCTAATCCTTACGAACTCTGATGCTCGCAAAATGGGGACATTACAACCATGCATTCCAATGGTTTTTAACTGTGCGACATAGTTTGTACACAATTTCAATGTGCTTTTCATAGATTTCAATGGATTTTTTTGGTGTGGGATTTATTCATTAGGGTTTATATGTATGTTAATAGAATGTGATAGGAGGATGTTAGACATGATTTCACTATCAAGCCTTATTAGTTGTTTTGCTTCTATTTTTTATGGTCATATTTGAGCATTAGGGTTTTTCTGTGATTTTCACATGGTATGTTTGCCACAGTCTCTTTTTTCTTTTTAACTTCAATTGTTTTATTTTATTTTATTTTCAGTCTTTTTTTTAATTTGTAAAAAAATTATAACTATAATATAACATAATAATTATGATAATATAATATTATAAATACTAATTATAATATAATAATATATAAAATAATTATAACATATTAATTTAATATAATTATAATATTTTTTTAGACTGCACGAATTAATATGATAATTATATAATATAATAATTATAATATATATTATCATATTAATATACTAATATATAAATATAATAATATATAAATGTATTAATATAATATAATATAATATATATTAATTCATATTTATATATTATAATCATATTATATTTTTTAGATCCAATTTTTCCCCCTTTTTTCCATTTTTTTCAAAAAATCTTATACTTTCGATTTGCCCCAAATGATTTTTGCTGCTATGGTATCAACAAAGTTGCGTGTTAGTTCTTCTTGGGAAAAAGGAATATATGTTAGTTGCTCTGGCTTTAATAGGTATATATTTTAAGATTGATGTAATAGTCCTATTCTTTGCTGTAATATAACAGACATCTCTCCAAGAAATGTGGAACATTAATTATTCCTTTGATACTTCGTTGAATTCTAACCATATTCTATTAGTAGGGTCAGGCCACAAATAGTCCATGGAATAGCTTTCATTGGGAGCAAGCAAAGTTATCATAGAGTATCCTCAAATCTTTATCTACACTCATCAGAGATTCAAACAGATCCTCTCTTCCTTCTAATATATTTATTCTATCCAAAAAATCTGCAGTAGCAACTAGCAAGTGATATCACAGATATTTCTCTTCTTAATGTAAGAAGCTTCTTGTTTGTTAAAAACAGGTGTTAGGCTACTTGTTTCAGTGCATGTTCCCTAGCTTTTTGCACAGGCAAAGACCTCTTTTTTATATTAGAAGATATATTTGCATGATTTTGATTGATATGACTGAGGTGTTTAATTTCAATGTGATTACCTTCTTTTTCTCTAAGAGCAAAGTTGTCTGATACAATTTTTCAGATTTTCTGGCTTCTACACCTTTACACTGAATAGATAGTCTTCATTTTTAATTCTAGGTCTGTGAAAAAAAGAATGTCTTGGAATAGACATATAAAATAATGTTTAATTTCAAATCCATACCTATTAGATGTGGACTTTTCCATTCAAACTAACTTGGTTGCTGAGCGAGTCTTGCTAGAAATTTCTTGGTTTACAAAACTATATGTGAGAGATCAACAGATCTGAAAATCGGGATCTTTACACAACTGAAAGGACAGTTTCCTTCACTATCAGCCAAGAAAGTGTTAAAGGAAGCTAGGAGACTGAAAGTGATGGTTTCATGCAGTTTGTCTTATTGGGAAAAATAATGGTTGCAAATGTTGTCTTGTTTACTTCCAAGCAGATTGTGTGATGAAACCTGTCTATTGTGATTTGTTAAAGTTATAATAATGTATGAAGGTCATTTGAAAAGTTGTTGGCTCATGTTTTTACCTTTATAAACATTTAAAGAAAGAGTCACAGGCTAATATATATAGTTTTCATGGAGTTGCAGGCATGTTAATAGGTGTTGAGCTCATTTTACATTTTTCATGAGTTTATGAAGGAAGCTTACTGTTGCTGGAGTTTTTTTCCCTTGAATGGTTTCTCTAGGTGTATCCTTGTGTTCAGCACCATTTTCACGCTGTTTCAGTCATTTTTCAGTAGTTAAAAGCTACATTGTGTGTTTTATTTTGAATTAGACTGATTTTTTTTATGCTAGTTCGAAGTTGTTGGTCAAGGAGGGGTTTGTGAACCTAGAGGAGATGAATCCATAATTGGTGAACCATCAAGTGGAATCTCCACTTGATTTTACAGATCAGATTGGTATCAGAGAAAGGTTCATGTTTCTTGTAAAGTTCATGTGGTAATAGGTAAAAGAAGAAGGCTACTTGTAGGTTATAATTATAACTAGATCAAGTGGGAGTGGTGAACAATTTCCATTTGAGACCAAACTAGGTACCAGAGGTTGGAAAAAAAAATGAGAGCAGCATTAAGAGACATGGATAGAGACATGAATGATGAGGAAGCAAGACTTTGTCGATTGAAAGAAGATTGGCTCATATGTCTTTGTCTATGGGGAAATTGGATTGGCTAGAAAACATTATCCTAGCCTTGTCCTAGAAGTTGGAAATCACCCAAGAACTTGTAGAGAAAGAAAGAGAGTCTAAAGGTGTTGAACAAGACTTTGAAAGGCCATCTTTCAACAATAGTAATTCCCTATTCAAGGTTGAAGCAAAGTTAGACATTCAACCATTTGATTTAATGCTGAGAAGCTCGATCATTGGATAGCTTAGTTGGAGGTCTATTTCAGCTTGCATCAGTTGAATGAGCATCAACAAATTTCATTTGTATGGCTGAAAATATCTAGTCATGCTCTAGCATGGTACAAAGCTATGCATCTTCTTCACACATGTGTAGATTGCCAAAAATATTCAAGTGGAAAGACTTAAAAGGACTGATCAATAAGTAACTTTACCTGATATGGTATGAAGAAGTGAGGGCCATCCAATGGCATTTCTATAGTCAAAGACAAGCCAAAGTGTGCAAGACTGTACAAGTGGATTTTGTTAGAAGAGAGTTCAACTTGGGAAAGGGTTGAAGAACCATGAAATGCTAATGTGTAATGTCCCCTTCTCATCAGTGATCTGTTCTGACGCTCATCAGCCTATTCTGGAAGCCTGTAGGCTCGTTTGAGGTAAAATTAGGGTTTCCATGTTTAGAGGTTCTATGGCATTTTAGAGAGTATACTATTTTTAGTAAATTCTATTTTTGGCAGTATGCAATTATCAGTCTTCAAGTCTTCATTTTCAGTTGGAGCATTTAATGCAATTCAAGTCTGGCTTCTAAAGGTTTTATTTTGTTGAATAAAGGCATTAATATTATAATTTGCAGTTGACCCCTTGGCCTAGGAGAACAACTTTAAGTTGTGTTTAAAAGAGGGACTTGGAAGGGGGACGCCTTCATTGGTGTTTATTATTTTTAATATTGTCTTAATGCCTTGGGAAAAGTGGACACCTCTTTCAAGGAGATATTTTTAAAATAAAGTGAAGTTCATAATTGTGCAAGAGGGACGCCATCTTGAGAATTAATTGTTTTTGGAAAGTGAAAAAGACTCTTGTGTCTTTTGGTGTGCCTTCTCAGGAAATTGAAGAGTTTTGTGAGCTTCTATATAGTGAAGGATTTGCTCCAGCCTTGGTATCCATTATGCTTATCATATTGTTATGTTGTCAGAATGACTTCATGAATTTAGCTTCGAGGAATGCTTACCTCTTAGCATTTATCCAATTTCGTGTTTGAAAGATAACACCTAGTTGGTTTTGGGACTGCTTCTCATCCAGACTAGCCGATTGAATTCGAATGTTGAAGAATTTTGGAGTTTTGTCAATTTTGAAGTTTCTGGTTCATCTACAGCTGAAGGTGGTTTTCGCATACAGCTCTTGGAGTAAATTTAAATTGCTTGTGGGTATCTTTCCTATCTATTCCTACACCCAAGGTGACCCCTTCTACCAATTTGCAGATTTTTGTTTGAAGTTTCTGATTTTTACTTGCCAAAATCGCCCCTTATGAAGGCCATACCTTTCTTGGTGCATTGGGAATCATGCAAGAATTAAATTCTGAGTTTTTGTTGTTGTTTCTTCATCTGATCTTGGGCGCCTATCTTCCAGCATCACATTGGTCTTCGTTTCACATAAATCGGAGGTAATTTGATGAAATTATGAGCATTTAATGGTGTTACAGTTTGCTGATTAGAATTCCAGAAACTCTGTTTTTATATCAGATTCATGAGACTTCAGTTTGGTCTTTATTTTATCATTGGGAGAGTAAAAGAACATTGCTAGTATTCATTCTTCTCTTCTTAGCTTTGTTCTCTATCATTGTAATTAGTAATTTGCAGATTTGTGATTGTAAGGTTGAGATTTTAGTAGTACTAATCCAACCGTTTTAAGTCTCTGCAATTACTTGATTTATTCCATATTAATTACCCCTGGATGGTTTACCGCCAGTGTGGAAAAATGAGCATTGTAGCTCTCATTGTACCCACTCTCAAGTGGTGAATCCCCACTCTTAAGTGGATGCTCGCTGCAGCGGATGAATTAGATAGATGTATCTTCATGGTTGGTTATCTGCCTAATTGCTTCAGTTTCAATTAATAACTCTGTCATATGTTAGCACCTCGCCCTCAGTGGGATCTTGAGTGCACATTCTTGACGTTGAGTTTGTTTCATTTCAAGTTATTTGTAGAAACCCTAGTTTCCCCGAAATCTCTGTATTTGACTGTTTTTAGGTTTTTTTGAAGATTTTTGATTTTTTTGACGTTTTCGAGTTTTTTGCATGAATATGGTAAAATGCGATTTTGCTTGGAAAGAATAATAAATTCTATAAAAATTACTAAATGGCCAACGTGCATAAAAATTACAAGATATATTGAAGTCGTTTCATCTATTGCTCATATAGGTTCAATACAACATAGATCTGATCACATGCAATAAAGAATACAAGCTTTTATTGAGGTAAAAACCTGGTAACAGCAAGCTGTAGTTGAGCAGAACTCTGGTACGGCTGAGATGAAGTCTTGTTTCTCCCTCAATCTATTGATCTCTAATGATGCCAGAGATGTGTGCGCCCAAACTGGAGATGAAAAGAAACCCTCAATGCAAGCGATCCACTCACAAGAAGATATACGCCTTATTTAAGATGGTACGGCCCTGGTACAGTTTGTACGGTTGAGACAGCAATCAACAATTGATAAAAATGTACTGCCTCTCTCCGGTATCTCTGGATGCAAAGAATATGTGCGCCTAGTCTGCAAGATGCCTTTTGGACAAAGAACTCTCTGTAAACCCTGAATATTTATTTCTTGTGAAGCTCAATGATTTCCTCTGAATGAAGAAACCTCTGCTGCAATAAATCAAGTGCTATTTCACACCCTCTGAATTGCTTCCAGTGGAGATGGCTCGTTCCCCAAGGAATTCGAACTTGAAACCCTAAAGTCTCCTGCTCAGATCAAGTTGATCAGTTTCTCAAAATCAATAATCACCTAATGGCACAATTCCCAAGGCAAATGCACTATAAGGCTGAAAAGTGCGATTTCCTTAAAAATAGGGTTTTAATAAATATTTGACTTTTAATTCTTTTAATTCTTCCATAGTCTCAGCCAAAAATATTTAATCATAATTTAATTGCCAAAATGACCCCTTCTGATGATGGCGCACCCCTCAAGAAGAATCACTTAAGTTATAATTTAATATTATAACTTTATATTAAAAATCATTAAATAATTAATATTTAATTAATACAATTAAATATTAATATTTCTCTCGTTACTCATCCGATTACTGTTCCGTCTGAAGCTGACGAACACAGAAGTGATTCTGAACGCTGCCAAAGTCATACTGCTAAAAATAGCAGGGGTCCCACGCTGCCTGCCAGGAACTGCTAAAAATAGCAATTCTGCAAGAAGTCTCCGATCGAGCCCAAACGAGAGCCTACTGATCAAACTCTGCCAACTGAAGCTGAGCCAAGCTCCGAAGTGACCCTCTATCCAATCTATCAGCCTACGAGGGTCGTGTGATAGGCCAATCCTGTACTCCGAGAGATGTCACTAAGAAGGGGACATGACATTATTGTTTTTAGTTTCTCCGCCATATGACAACACCTATCCTTCCTTGGGATTGAGTGTGCATTCTTGGCGTTGAGTTCTTTCAAGCTTGGTTTTCAATTTGGAGCTAACGCTAATCAAGTTGGCTAGTGCTGGTTTATGTTGTGTAAATCTATCAAAAAAATTGGTTAGCATA
>VDFB02281492.1:654868751-654970045 GCA_007258455.2 Sequoia sempervirens
TTAGCCTTCATGATGTTGTAACCCTTGCCATATTTTTGAACTGGTAATGGAGGTAATGTAACTGTATCTTTATAGATCCATCCTGTGATGTCGGCAAGGTCTTTATCACTCATGTTTCCCCACTTGATGAAAATTGTATTCGGTGGAACTTTGAATGTTTCTTGAGGTTCCATTCTGAAACATGGTCGACCATATATCTTTAGAGGCGTGGGTATTGTAGTTATGATGTATGTTGTATTTAGTTTGAACTCTCTGCAACCCAGGTCCTGGATTTTGACAGTTGCCTCAGTCTTAAGGTTGGTGGAAGGTGGTGGTATGGTGGAAGACGTGGATGGAGTGAGTGTGGAGGATGACATGAGTGTGGAAGGATCAATGTATTTTGGCAAGGAGCCAAGTGCTTCTCGGTTAATAGGTACTTGGTTTTCAAAGATACCCCTTAAATTGGTACAATATTGGAAAGGGTCAGGGTCTCCATATATGGTTACTTCTGTACCATCAAAAGGAAACTTGAGACATTGGTGGTATGTTGATGGAACGGCTTTTAAGGCATGGATCCATGGATGGCCAAGTAAGATGTTGTATGGTAGTTCCAAATCCAGGACCTGGCAAGTTGTGTCTACGATGAGCGGTCCCACTCTGATAGGAAGAGAGATAACACCCCGTGAAGAGCGTTCCTCATCGTCGTATGCTTTGATCACTATACTTTTTGTTGGGTCTACGCATGCATCAAAGAATCCAAGAGCCTTAACCAATTTGAGAGAGCATATATTCAACCCTGCTCTGCCATCTATTAAAACCCATCTAACTTTGTGCTTGTGGACAAAAACTTTTGTGTAATGCATCATTGTGGTTGGTTTTAGATGATGAGTAATCCTTATCTGAGAAGGTGACATGGTGTGGTGTGGTGAGATACCCTACCATAGTTTCAAATTGATTGACATCAATGTCCTTCGGAACTGACGACTCTAGGAGAGTTTTATCTAAGATTTATTTGTGCGCAGGAGAGATACGAAGCAGCTCAAGGATAGATATTTGCGTGGGAGTTTTTCCTAGTTGGTCAATGAGGTTGAACTAACTTTTGGGTTTCCACTGTTGTGGGGTTGAGACAAGTTTTGGATGTTTAGTAGGTGAAGCGGGTTGTGATTGCTTAACAGATGAGCCTGCTATAATGATTTTGGCTTGTTTAGATGAAGGTGGACCAGCTATAGTGACCTTGCCACTGTGAGTAGTAGCATTACACTGGGGTGCTCTCTTGATGGTAATGGTATTGATGTACTCATCTTCAGTTCAGACATTGTTTATAGTAGGTCCACCAGAATATTCATACTTAGCTCGGGCGTAGCTAGCTTGGTTCTGTGAACCTGAAGTGGAAGCATTATGAGAACCATGGTCCTGCAGTGGATTCTTGTGGATAGTATGATCTGAGTTGGAATTGAATTGTGATCCACCTACTTTGATGGTGCGATTTTCAATAAGGTCTTGGATTATGTTTTTCAGTTGTCGACAGTTGGAGGTTGTATGCCCTTTGACCCGATGGTATTCGCAAATTGCATTGTCATTCCACCATGCTGGTTTGAATTGTCCTGGGTCACAAGGTTTTATTTCTGAAAGTGTGATGACCCCATGTTGGATGCATTTCTTAAGGACTTCTGAAATGGGTTCACCTAAATTGGTGTATGTGCGACCCCTAGGAAATTGTCTTATTTGACGATACTGTCCTTGACTATTTTGACCATTTTGATTGTTTGAAGAAGTATTGGGAGGAGGTGTCAGTGTCATCGTTGGTCTATTTTGTTGTTGAACCCCTTTCAGGGCCAATACAGGACTTACAGTCTTGGCGTCCACAACACCGTCATTTGTAACATGCTTGTTCTTGACCCAATATTTGTTTTTGTCAGCGGGTGGGTTGGTGTTTGTGTTTTTGGAACCATATCTCAGTTCTCCCTTTGCGATAAGGGCTTTCTCAATTTGGACCCCCTTTTCCACTAATTCTGTGAAGTTTGTGCAACAATGTATTTGCAATGCGGATTTTAGGGGCCCTAGAAGTGTTTGGACAAACATGTCAACTTTTTCCCTTTCAGGAATGTCAATGTGACATCGACTAGCGAGGCTTCTCCATTTTTGAAAGAACGGGATAAATGTATCACCTGAATCTTCTTGTGTGAGATTGCACAAGCTAGTGATAGAGGTGTCCATGTCAAGGTTGTATGCGTAATTTCTTATGAATCTTCGTTTGAGCTTGTCCCACGTTTGGATATCTTTTTGTGTTGAAAACCATTCAAGGGCTTGATCTGCCAAACTTTTGGAAAAGAGTCTCATCAAGTATGTTGGTTCGTAGGCGATATCATATAGTTAGTTGCGAATTCGCGAACATGTTTAATGGGATTTGTCTTGCCTCTATATTTTGTGAAGTTGGGTGACACGTATCCTGGCGGAAATGCGGGCATACGTAAGTTTGTGTCGAATGGGTATACATCCAGGTCATATGATATTTCTGATTTCCCGCCTGTAACAAACATGTTTTGCATATTCTTCTCCATATCCCTCACTGTTGCTTTGAGTTCATCTATGGTAGGGTCACTTACATTTCCATATGTTGGATTGCCTGGTACACCATGTGTTCCTACGTGAGTATAGGTGTATTGTGGCGGTACGGGTTGTTGCGGTACGTATGACGTGTGTTGTTGGTATTGGAAGTTGTGATTAGGTGCATGTTGATGAGTATGAATGTTGGATGAGTATGTTGGAATGTGTCCCCCAGCTATGTGTGTCATTATTTGGGGGATGTTGTGACCATGAATGTTATGATGTATTAATGATGTCACGGGTTGAGTTATTTGGCCACCTTGTGTAAATTGCTGATTTTGTACTAGGGGGACATTTGTATTTGTGCCTTGGGAGGCAATGACATTTGACTGTGTTGTCGTGTTAACATTTTTTTGTTGTCCTTGTATAAAGATACGTCCTGTGGCTCCTCCCAAAGGATGTTGTGAATTACTGCTGAATGATTTTGTTGAAGTTGTGTTCATGGTAGTAGATGTAGTTGTCAAGGGGAGGTTGTGGTGACTTGATGATGCCTCGGTGGTATTTACTGTTGTGATAAAAGGAGGATTGGAATAATTTTCCAATGGTGTCGGGGAGCCAAGAGTGGTTGTATTCAATTGGGGTAGTGTTGTGGATGTTGTGGATGATTGTGATCCCCCAATAGATGTAGCATTTATTGTATTGGAGATGTTTGGGATGGTGGACATGGTATGCAATGTCGTTGTGGTGTCAAAAGGGATGTTGCTTGTAGTATTTAGAACTTGACCACTATGTGAGATGTTATGTACGTTGTTGGCATTAGGGTCATTTAGAGTGTTAATGTCAAATCCTTGTGGTAATTTAGCTCCTTCACTCAAGAGCATAGCTACAAATCTATCTCTGTCTTGACGTGCTATTGTTTCAGCCAACTAATAGACCTCTAGGTCTTGTGTCAATGCTTCTATGTTTTCCTGAAGTAGTTGACCATTTTCATCTCTTTGTAAGTAGCGTTCGAATGTACTATTGGATAAGGATTGTGTTGTCACTGGAGGTTGATTGTCTAGATTGGTAAATGGATCATTCAAGGTCCAGTTTGAGTCATGTGGAGGACTGTTGGGGTCTTGTCTAAAGTTTTCCATTTGTCTTTTTTGCTTTTGAAGTCTGGTTTTGACCATAAATGAGATTGCTCATAGGGGAATGACCACTAAATGCAAGTATGACACTATGTGAAGTCAAAGGTTCAAAATGATGACTAAAGTGACTTGTTTTTGGATTTTTGTGAATAAGGTATGCAATGTGTATGCAATGTAAGACAAGGTTATCTAAGCACTTCTAAGCTTGAACTTTGTTTTCGATTTGGACTGCTAAAGGACTTTGTTGTTTGACGACAAGTTGACAAGATCTAAATGACTAGTGAGTCTTCCTAACTAGACTTTTGAGTTGGAAGAAATCTCACAAAAGAGGACAATGACTAAAAGGAGGTTTGCTAACTTGGTCGAAAAGGGTCTAATTTCAAAAACAATGATTTTGCCAAGGTGTGCTTAATATTCGCCTAATCCTAAGTATGCAAGTATGGACCTAGGGACAATGTAATGTTGAATGTATGAAACTAAAAGGGATGGGGTATGGAACCTATGGTGAGTAAATGAAAATTAGTAGACAAGACTTTTAGCAATATCAAGTTTGGTTTCTGATAGAATCTTCTTGATGACAGAGTTTGACAAACGGTTATAGTTTGAAGACTTCAGGTTTCGACTGTAAAGTTTAAAATTTTTGACAGGAAGATGTGTCACAGTTTAGCAAATGCGTCACAGTTAATCAAATGTGGTTATGTTTATCAATTGCAGCTTTTAGACTGTCAAATGCGGATTTTAAGTTGTCAGATGCGTCGCGATGCCTACAGATGCGTTGTTCTAAATTTTGGATGTGGTTTGTCATAGCAGTTGCATTGCAGTAAAACAGTTGTAGTTTAACAGATGCAACTCAATTCAGTTTCAACATGATTTTCGTGTTGTTTTGATGGAAGTTTTGACTTGTTTGATGAATGTTTTGTTTGAACTGTGATAGGACTAGAATGCACTTAGCAAACACAGCGTTTTAAGAGGTAACCAAACACACATGAGATATGCACAATCCTAAAAAGGCCAATAGGCCAAGGGTTTGTATACTTGGTATAGCCCACCTATATACCCCGGATTGGTGATAAACACCTTTCCTTCTCGAGAGCGGATAGCTTAGAATTTTGGTGGCATTGGCTCCCCTCCATAGCTCATTAACGTCATTCGAGCACACCAAATTCGGGTTCTTTGGGTAGTGACATCCCAAGAATTGCTATCTCTACTCAAGGGGATCAGTAGTGAGTATCTTCTGGCATGATACTGTACCCTGCACTATACCAAGCAACGGCCAATAGAACGGTTGGACACTAAGACAAGGGGTGTTTAATTCTGGCATTCCGTTCGTGGGGCGTGATCCATGCAGCGAGAGTCCCCTTTTGGATCCATCTCGTCGGAACCACGCTCTTGATTCTTGGGCTTTCCCCAAGAACCCACTTTTATATACCGGCTGGAAGTCCCTCGGTGTCGTCAGGGTGCTACCGGTCTGAGTCGTCCTGGGGTGAGTACTTTTTCCCACCAGAACAGGCCCAAGTTCTAGAGTCAGTAACTGTTTCTCTTACACCTAGGATCGCAAAAATGCGCAAGGGGAGAGGATACTCCAATATACCGAATCGTGAAGGGTAAAATAACAGAAAAGAATGGGTCTGGTTTTCTAATCACAAGGTTTTCACCAAGTGAGAGCATACTCACCTACCACTCCACAAGCACAATCAAGCATAAAAGACATGATTCTTTTTATAAGCACCAAAAACAAATGTTTGCTAATCTAGAAATAAACAAGCACAATGTTTATTCCTTCTTTGACATGCGAATCTGCAAACAATGAATATTAGTAGTTTTCTTGAAACAATGGTCTTCGACACACGAATGGGGATCGCCACATTCTACAAGAGAGGATTAGTAACAAAATATAATCTAACCAACATGCAGGAATAAAAATAGAATACAGAAAAATAGAAAATCAGAAAACCAGCAACCAGAAAAACCCAAAATCTGACAATTAGAACCTCAAAACTGACAGAAAAAATTTACCAGGCAAATGCGGCGTGGCAGAAAAAATTACCAGACAGATGCGGCGCGGCATAGCAAATGTGTCGTTAGGGTTTTCGAATGTGGCTCAGAATATCAAATGCGTCTCTATAGTTGTTAGTTGCGGCTTGTCATAATGGTTGCATCGCTTCTGTCAGCAGATGCGTTGCGACGCTTGCGGTGATCTGTACCTGTACCTGCAAAATGACATAAAACAACAAAAAAAACCCTACCAAAATAGAAAACCGCTACAAGAAAGGATTAGTAACACAAAATCTAATCTTAGCCAACATGCAGGAATAAAAAGAATACAGAAAAATAGAAAATCCAAAAAACCCAAAACCAAAAAAAGCTGAAATCCGAAAATAAAAACTTCAAAACTGAAAGAAAAATTTTACCAGACAGATGCGGCGCTTCGGAGCAAATGTGGCATTCGGGTCTTCGAATGCAACTCGGGAGAACATATGCGTCGTTCTGGTCAGCAGTTGCGGCTTGTCAAAGTGATTGCGGTGCTAGTGTTATCAGATGCGTCGTGACGCATCAAATGCGTCACAATGTTTTAAAAAAAAAAAACACTTGCGGCGGTCAATACCTGTACCTGCAAAACAACAGAAAACCACAAAAAACCGTACGAAAACAAAAAAAACGACGTCGGGTTCACCAATGTAATCAAGGGAAAATCAGATTTGTTAGAGGGTTAGCACAATAACATTAAAAATCCAATGAAATAACAAAGTACAAAGGAAATAATATGAAAACAAAAGGAACAATGTTACCCTAAGTCTTCATCTTCCATGGTTGACCTTTGTTACACCTCCTAGCTTGCAGTAAATAAATATGCCCTCAGATTTCAAATGAGCAACTATGATGAATGACCAAGCCCTATGCAAGTGTTGAAGGATTTGTATAAGAGAAATGACTTCACACTAAAATAACAATGACTGCAAATGACAATGACCATAACCTAAGTTGACAACATGAGCCTGAGAGAGAGAGAGAGGGGATCCTGGAATAAGAACAAAATTGCCATTTTATAAAAACTGCAATTTTGAATGTGTGGCCAGGATGAGAAGATGACAAATACCCTAGAATCAATGGTCAAGATTGAATGTTGTAGTATGAATTAGGGTTAGGTCAAAATTAGGGCAATGACAAGAAATGAATAGCCAAGATTGAATTATAACATAATTCAATCAAGGGTCGAAATTAAATGAGATGTCAAAAGATAAGAATTAATTTGGAAGATAAGATTGGCACAGACAAAGAGGTTGCTGGAGAAATTAAATAATAAAATTTATTTATTCCAGGTGACCAGTGAATAATTAAATAATAAAGATATTATTAAATTATAGAAGAATGTGACAAAAGGAATCATTTCGAATTAAATAATAATTTAATTCAAAATTCAAGAGAGTGGACCAAATTAAATAAATTAAATTTATTTTAAATAATGAGAGAAGAGGTTAATGAATAATTAAATAATAAAAATAATTATTTAATTATAGTAGAAAATGGACAAAAAATTAAATAAATTAGAATCTATTTAATTTTAAAAGAAGGGGACTTAATTAGTGACGTAATTAAATAAATAAAATTTATTTATTTAATAATCAAGAGGAATAAATGACAAAAGGGGAATTAAATAAATTAAGAAATTTATTTAATTAAAGGAAGACTTAGGTAATTAATGACGTATTAGATAAATAAATAAAATTTATTTATTTAATAATCATGAGAATAAATGACATGAATTAATTAAATAATTATGAATTATTTAATCAATAGTCGAATGTGGACCAAGGACATAATTAAATGACTTAATTATGCTAAGGACGAAAGTGGTAAAAATGAAGCTTGCAGGCCTAGGTCATTTTTAGGTGTCTACAACAATGGGTGCAAAACAAATTCTTTCATTGGTCAGCTCCTTCTCCTCATTCATCAAGGCCCTTTTGACAATAAGGGACTCACCCCTCTTTACATCTTTAGACTGTGAGGATCAAGTGTCTTCATCTACATGGGCCACTTGTGCCTTGCCTTTAGGCCTCTTATTTTTCCTCTCTTGGTGTTGCAGGAAATCATATGCCCTATGTCCCTCTTCACCACATTGGAAAAATGTTCCTTTGATACCTCCTCTTCCTGTTTCATTCCCAGACCTTCCTCTACCTCATTCGATCTCCACTATTTTGATCACGAGGCTAATATGAGTCATTCTTTGTTGATCTTGACTAGTACTGGATCCTTCACCTTTCTTATAATCACCACCTCGACTTCCATATGTTTGTTTACTATTTCCACCTCAACCTCCTCCTCTTTGCTTGATTTCAAACCTCTTGTTCAATCACTCTTCTACCTTTAGAGAGAACTGATAAGCATACTCAATGGTAATCATTCTTACTAGTGCCAATTCTTTGTATACTAGGTTTCAGCCTGTTGATATACTGAACAACCTTCTTTTTGTTTGCCTCAGAGTGTCTGATTCGAATTAGAACCTTGTGAAATTCCTTTGTGTATTCTTTCACTGTCCTCGTTCCTTGTCTTAGACTCTACATTTTCTTTAGCAGCTCCAATTCGTAGTCAACGAGAATGAATTGTTTCTTCAATTTTTCCACCATTTTGTCCCATCTGGAGATTTTATATTTTCCTTGTCTGCCTCTTTCAAGATGGACCTCTTTCCACCATATACTTGCATGACCTTTTAACTTGGTCTTTGTAAACTTTACTCAATGAGGATCTTCAATCTCTTCAAATTCAAAAAAAATCTTCCATATCATGGATCCAATCGATCAATTCTTTTGGGTTCATGCTCTCACTAAAAGTTGAAACTTCCATTTTTGGTTTCTTTCCCAGACTGGATATAGCTCTTAGCAATCTTAGCTCTCTAGGATCTACTTGATCATGTTCTTCTTCTTCCAATTCCTCTTATGTTTCATCATCATTGTCATCTCTTTTTTGATGTACTCCTCTGCCTCTTTGGACTTCTTCTTGCAAAGCTTGCATCTACCTTCTGAGGGCTCTAATTTCATCTCTCGGTGGATCTCTTCCTCCACCACCTCTACCTTTGCCTCTACCATGATGGGCCATTCTTGGAGGCATTTTGTTCTTATCTGACACTCACAGGTCCTGCTACAACTGCCTAACATTTGACACTCTGTTACAGACTCAGGAACTCCTACTCTAATACCACTTGATGAAGGGGACTCCCCTTCCAAGCTAGAACCATAATGCACAACCAGGTTTTCACAGCAAAAGGACCTTTATTACTAGATCGTCATTATAGAGAACATGCCATCTTATGGGAAGATTATTACATGCATCTGCTAAGTGCATATCTTAATTCACATGCGGCTCTACAATGTATGTTGTCCTCACACTTCTGTTGTCATTTCATACTTACATTCCTTCATCATTTTATATCTTTCTTTAGTTCTTCAGGTTGGACTTGATCTTTCCCACTCTTCATGTCATAGTTTCCATTATCATCCAATTAGTTCTCAAAATCACCATGTCGTTATATTGTTATCAACAGTCCACTGAGTTGGCCAATAGATAGTTATTCCACAAAAATGATGTGGAATACATCGAATATTACTCCACCAAGTATCGTAACCTAACTCGCTATCCACCACCGTTGACCATCTTCTCTCATCTATCGCCTTCAGAATGTCATCAAGACTTTGGTAGATCTCTCTCTGAAAACCCCATGTCACATTGATAAGCTCAAGAGGGATATCATCAGAATTTCTAAGAGACATCAAAGGATCTCACACCGACACCACCCTATCACACTGACCTCGCTTCCACCACTCCATCGATGAGACACGCCTAGTCGAAGAGACCTAGGAGTATCTCTCACTGATACCTTGAGGTCACCTCGACTCAGAATGTCGAACTAACATGGGATGTCAAAGAGACATCCACAAAACTCCCATCGACACCACTTTGTCTCTTACATGAAAACAACAACCCTAAATTAGGTTGTCGAAGAGACATCTATGCAATTCTCACCAAAATGTACTTGTCCTACCAAACTCCCTGTCCAAAGAATCATAGAATGTCGCAAATGTGGGAACTCGATGCTAACTGTGCATACAGACTAGCCCTTATTGGATAAAATAATTCAGATTGTTTTGTCAATGCAAGATTTCTCTCTGACCCCTAGATGCTCCTACATCAAAGATATATTTATTTAAGCTCATAGTAATAAGTAGAACAACCTTGAATGGTTTAAAGAAGTGTGTGATAATATATATCATTTCAATAGATAAATATGAAAACATAAAATTTATATGAAATAATATGGTGATAAAGGCACAAGATAAACCCACAACAGTGAGTCCCAAACTTGGCACAT
Organism: Sequoia sempervirens; assembly: GCA_007258455.2. NCBI lineage: Eukaryota > Viridiplantae > Streptophyta > Pinopsida > Cupressales > Cupressaceae > Sequoia > Sequoia sempervirens. The sequence goes on from VDFB02281492.1 coordinate 654,878,772, forward strand.
TATATTTTTCAATTCAGATGAGGGAGAAAAGTAGAAAACACCTTCATTTGAAGGTAGTTCTTCAAATGAGGCACCTTCATTTGAAGGTGATTCAAAAATCATCTTTGAAATGACATGAACCTTCATTCAAAGGTGTAAAATATAAAATACCTTTGAACAAAGATAATTTTCATAAATAGAAAGAATGCACCTTTAGACAAAGGTCCCATTTTCCATTTATGGAAATTACCTTCCTTTGAATACTTTTTTGTGGAAAGGAAATACCTTCATTCAAAGGTCCTTGGATACCTTCGAATGAATGTTAGAACTAGAAATGACCTGTCCACTTTAGGATACAAATTTTCCTTAGAATTTGAAGTTACAAACCTCTAGTTGTACCTTCAAATGGAACCAACTAGATAAGATAATATGTAGGATCATAGAACACTAAAAATAAGTTTTCCAATGAGTGTAATTTTAAATATGTATTTAATTTGATTATTATATTTATTTTCTATTTTCTAGTGACCATAAGTTTTTTAGCAGTTGCTAAAGTCTATGTTTCACACACATGGAAAAATAGTAAAATAGATATTTAAAATTTTGAAAAATATGGGCATACTAGGAGTTTTGATGTTCTTATTTTAACAAAATAAAAAATAATTTAATTCTGATAAATATTAAAAAAAATATGCTAAATGGAATAGATGTATGTCTAAATTATAGTTAATCTCACTTCAAAAATTATTAAAAAAAAATATGTAATGAAAAATTATGAAAAAATATGTGTACTAGATATTAGTTTTACAAATCTATATTTAAAAATGTATAATTTAATCCTTTCTACAAAAAAAAGTGTTGTATGGAATAAACATCACTTTATAAAAATATTGTTAACTATAAAAAAATAAGTTATTAATAGCTACATTATAAAATAAAAAATTATTTATTAATTTTTTTAAAAATCTACAGATGAAATCTCAAAAACTACTAATTTATGTATCTTCAAATTCTTAAGGGTTTAGTTGCTATAGGTGTCAAAGAGTGAAAATTTTATTTAAAATGTTGATTTCAATGTCCCACTTTGGCTAAAAAGTCAGACACACTATTGTGGGATCACCACACAAGTAGAGTTAAATAATTTAAATCTCAAGGAATAAAGGGTATGAAAAGGTGGAAATCAATGAAGCACAAACCCTTTGCATGTGGTATTCAATATTAATATTGCTTCAAGTGCATGATATTGACCAAGACTTTCATTGGTTTTCCATCATGATTAGAAAGGCTAAAAGTACTAGTGCAATAGTAGAAAGTATTGATGAATGATCCAATCCAATTAGGTTAAAATATTCCTCTCAATTCATTTTTCTATTTACATTATTTCGATTCACATGAAGTAATAAAAACTCCAATTTTAAACTTTTTGTTGAATGATTCCTTTGTCATATGTTAGTAGTTAATTCTTATATATGCATAAATTATCCAATTTATTTATTCTTCTCTCATCAATGGTTTTGATCTCTTTTAAATGATGTTCCTTATTTGTATAATCATTAATAATTTCATTGAGGGAAACATGCAAAAATTCAATCTCAAGATCAAGAGACATTTTCTCATTTATTCCATACATCAAAGAATTTGGTGTAAACCTAGTAGGAGTTTGGATTATAGTAGTGTGTTCCCTTAACATAGGATCAAGTTGTGTATGACAATTAGTATTGTTCTTGTTAACTATATTTTTCTTAAGATTCACTTGATTGTTTCATTTGTGGCCTCAACTATTCCATTTTAAGAATGCATTTACCTCTTTGTTCTTAAATGATGTACCATTACCTATCATAATAGTGGATCGGGAGCCAAATTTATAAATGTTATTAAATCCATTGTGAAATTGTTGATATCAACAACCATGATGACCTTAAATAATATTACTTCAACCCATCTCATAAAAATGTATCATTGAGATCTAATAAATGTATCTCTTTCAAAAAAGACCAAATAAATAGTACCTACCAAGCATGTTAGAAGTATAAATTATTTTACAATACTTTTTCTACAAGAGAGAAAATCATAATAGAGTATAAAATTTTAATAAGTGCAATTTATGAGCATTAATTTCGCAAATGAAAAATTAAAATAGATATACGGTTCACATATTTCAAGAATAGATAAAGTGGAAAATTAGAAATGAAATCTTATCCTAAGTGATGAGTGTTTGAAGATATAAAACAATTTGCTACCTACAAACAATATTCCTCCCCTTGGGAAGAAACAGATCCACTAATGAATGTATAATTCATTCCTATAATTTGGATGAATAGGGGACCTATATCCAAATATATTCCTCTGAGTTCAACTTTGGTGTCATCAAACATAAAAATATCTCTTTCAAAATAAGAAATAAATTCCCAATCAAATATGTGAAACAAGAGGGAATATTTTGAATGATATTTAGAAACACATAAAATGATGTGATGACCTCAATTATATCATATAGATAATATATTTCCTCCAATGAATCCTTAGCATCATTGAATCAATCTAAGACTCCACAAATAAGGATGAAATGTATGATAAATAGGAATTCCAACAAGGTGGACCTTGAAGATTGAAAGGATCTTGCTATAAAGAAACATTGGAATCTATTTGTGAAGCAACAAGTGATGAAGTAGTATTATCTACAAATATTGGATTAGATGAAACAAGAAAATTTTATTGGAGTAAATAGGTAATCACCTAATAATTAATCATCTAGTAGTGGCATAGTATGATGGTTAAGTTATGATGTTGTTTTTTTTTCCATCAAGGCTCAAACCCCATTGGGGTGTTATTGTTGAGTGTTTATATTGGGGATGAGGTCCCTCATTTGTGTTCTCATTGGTTCATAGCTCTAGATCAAAAGTGTTTACCCTTAAAAAAATCACCTAATGATTAATTATTAGGCCCCTTTTACTTTAACTACCTAAGCAAAACTTATGAGTGTTTTCTTATAATTAGATTAGGCTATTTATAGGTCAAGTTGTTTCATTGCATAGGATAAGGACACTTGTCATATAATCTAATCAAATCCTCATCTAGGGTTTTCTTTTTTCTTTTATAAGCATTCATTTGTACATTGCAATCATTAAAATTCACATTCAAATTAATTCAATGCATATATAATTAATTTTCTGGATCAATCTCTCTCAAGGTTGCATGAGCTCATCAATATTTTTTCTCTTCAAATGTGATAAGTGTTTTGAATGCAATTGGTTTGTAGGTGTAGTATAGGAAAATGTATCCCTTCACATTTTCACACTTTCTTGGGTCCTTGCTAAAACCTTATTTGGTCCTATTTTGCATCCACAAGCCTTATTTAATGCATCTTTCCGAGGATAATCCTGACATATATCAATTGACTAGTCATAAATCAATGATTTTGGATTATATGGCCCAAATTTAGTGATCTAGGACTCATACGCCACCTTAGGCATATGGGTCCCACCTAAGTTTTGGGGCCTAAATCTAAATTTCACTTTAAAATAAGCATTTCTTGAAAAATGTGTCCCAAGCCTAGCCTATTTCATATGCCCCAACTAGTGTATTAGTCCCACTTATCTTAGACCTAATTTAAATTTAAATTCTTGGCAAGATTTTATTCTCTTGGATTTGATGCTAGCTTGTAGTGTTGTAATTTCAAGAAATTTGGCATAAATAAGTATAAATACAAGGTTATTTCACTCATTTTCTCCTAGCAAGTTTACAGTCATCTAGAAATTCAAGTGAGAGAATTCAAGAGAATTCAAGAGTGATTATCAAGCATTTTGTAGCATTATTCAAGTATCAAGCATCATGCAAAACTCATCATGCATCATGTTTATTTTTGAGCTAACATTTGTGATGTAGGATTTTATGATTCAAGCAAGCATTCAAGTCAAAATCCATATCATTCAAGCAAGAGTCAAGATCTATATTCATGCTAACTATTACTTAAAAGATTTCAGCCTTTTCTTCAAGGGTTTGGTGAGTTGCAACATTGCATATTTTTTCATTCATCATTCCTCCATTCTATTTGATTTCATTTCAAGGTTTGATTCCCAAAATGGGGTTTGACCAAGGAAAACCCCTATACACTAACAAAACAACATTTTTCCCTCTCTTTGATGTGTTATTTTCAAATCTAGGTTGAAAATACATTGCAAAGAAATATTCAAGAAAAGTTGTTAAGGTTGCAAAGTTGTCAAAGTTGTCACCTTATTTGCAAGATCACAGAAAGTCACCTACAGGTTACAATTCAGTGTTTCAAAACTAGATATTTGAAAAGAGAGAAGTTGCAGGAGAACATTAGAGGATATCATAGCTTTATATCAACCCTAATACTGGTACTAAATCACCACTTGTGGCGTATGAGTCCTGGTATACCTATTGTAGACACGTAAAATATATTGATTGACATCATGTGTTTGATCATGACTCACTAACATTGTTTCTTCCTAAATCATTCTTCATTATAACCATTTAATCAAATTTACCTATCTGATTAAATTCATCAATATTCATCTCTTAATTAAATAAATCACTTTATCTAATTACGTCGCTTTCTCCTATTAATTAAATCAATCCATTTGATTTAATTATCCCTATTTAATTAAATAATCAATGTATTTGATTAAATCCCTAAAGTCTATCTATTAAATTAAATAAATTAAAACCTTATTTAATTTAATCTAACACCATCCCTTTTAATTAAATAAATCAAAATCTTTATTTAATTAATATCTATCATATTCCTCTCTTATTTGATTTAAATATATCCATAAATCTAAATCAAATAAGTCACATCATCAAATCTCCTATTAAATTAATTAACCCTTGATTAATTTAATCTAATCTCATATCATATCCTCTAGAAAATGCAAGTTGCACATGAAAATGGATTTGATTCATTTATTAAATCCCTATTTTCCTCACAAGGCATCTTTTGGAATATTCTCTCAATTTGAATTCAAAAATTCCATGCACGTCCAACAAGCCAACAATTTTATATTCTATGTCCTTTGCCTTGAGTCAAGTGAAATTTATTATATTTCCTTCCCTCTCACATGTCATCTCATCAAATTGAAATTTCAAATTGGCACATTGATCAAAATGTGCTCAAGCTTCCTCCATTCACAGGATGACAAGTGGCATATTTCCATTGGATGAATGTTAAGTCCCACATTACTCAAATTTGAACATTCATCCTTCAATTTCATCTATAAATGAAGAGCTCCTCTCCTCATTTTACCATCCACAATCCAAGCAAAGTTACCATGCTCAAATACCTTGTGAATTTCATCCATTACCATTGAGTCATAGCTAGGTTTTTTGCAGATTCTTGGCTTGGGGTCTTCATTCTTCATCAACAAAGTGGGTTAATATCTTCAACATTCGAAGCTTGCATCATATGAATTGGGAAAGGGCCAATTTTCACATCAAATTTGGCACCAATTCCCCCATGGGATTAATATTTTTCACTTTCAATTAGGATTTCATCTTTATCTTATCATTTGCATTGTGTTCTTTCCTAGTTTCTTTCCTAGTTTGAAGTTGTAAATGGATTTCATGGGGAATCCTAGTTTATGCTTGCAAAATCTAACTTGAGGTGTTTGTTTTCTTTGTTTTGCAGGTACCTAGGCTGGGGTTCACACACCTATTTTCAAGAATTTTCTATAGATCCTAGTTTAGCAGTTCCAGATTTCAGTTTCAGCTTGAAACCCTAAACTGGGACTAAATCACCCCTATTGGCATATGAGTCCCAGTGTGATTCAAAATTCATCATTTCCAAGATTTCAATCCTCTCCAATTTCCAAGTGCATCTCTGTTCTTTCTTAGTCTATTATTCTTATTTTCAATTTCATAATCTACGTCATATACTTAGGTTTTGCATATCATTTGCATTCCTAGTCTTTCCAATCCCTTGCTTGGTGGTGAACCCCCTTTTAGTCTTTAATCACACCCTATGACACTTTATTGCAAATCGCTTTCCCTTATTCCATCCATGGATTGAGATCTCTAAGGTTTCCTTGAATGAAACTTGTAGAAAATAGGCGGAAAGGTCCTAAAACCTATTTCTATCTCTCAAAAAGATAAAGGGACCCCTATTTTCCTAGATTTCATTTTGGTGAACCTAGCCTTTTAGAACACCTTATTTTCTTATTTGGAGTGCATCATAGTTCTAGACCTAGCTTGCATTAACTTTGCATTAGGTCTTGCATTAATTAATTTTCATCTAGGGTTTCTAAATCTTGCATTAGTGAAAGTGCATATAGGTTGCATTTTTGCATCTTGCATCATTAAATTTCATTTGTAAATTGTAATTGCACTTATCCTAGACATCATTCAAACTAGAAAACCTAACATTCACTCATAATTTTTTGAAATTTGTAGAAACACCCTAATCTAGGACTCATATGCCCCTCTGGGAAATTTAGTCCTAGTACAATTTGTTTTACCTAATTTCTAGGTATTTTGTGTTGACTATTTATCAGCATTTGAACCCCTAAAAAACCCTTATTGGGACTTATATTCCCCTTTGGGTGATTTAGTCTTGTGTCAGATCTTAAACTACATTTTATAGCATTAAAAACTTTCTTTCTATGTTTTTTTTTTGTTGTTGTTAGTTATCTGTTTTAGTTTTTTGAGTTTCTAGTTCATTCATTTCATTTGCATCTAGCTTAATTTCATTTAAATGGGATTTAGATAATAACATTCATCTTGTGTTCCTTGCATTTATCTTGCATTCATTGATTGTCCCTTGCATGTGCTTTACAACTTGGTGTCCTACTGCTAATACTATACTGAGTTGAAGTTTGAGACTCATGTATGTTGAAAGGTGCAAGACAACTGAGGGGGGGATGAATCAATTGTCACCAAATTCAATCACAATTCTTAAAAACTTATCAATCTTCACAACCACTTTATTTTTTTATTAAGTGTGAACATGAAATTCAAATAAAAAAAAAGCAAAATCAACACAATAAACATTAGATTTACATGGAAAACCCAATGAGGGAAAAACCACGGTGGGGATTAGCTCACAATATAAAGTAATAAAAAAATGAAATACAAAGAGGCTCACTACCTAGATACAAGTCTCACTTCCTACAGAAAGGACTCACTTTCCAAACGGAGGCTCACTACCTACAAATACAAAATATTATAGAAAGGAATCAACCACAAAGATTATACACATCCACAGCCTGATCAGAAGGATTGTAGACACCGTCAACTCACTAATTTCAGGAATATAAGGCATTAAAGTATTGTTGCCTCAATTCACTTTCGTACAATTCTGCTTCTCAAATTTTTGGTATACTTGATTGATTAAATCATGACATCTCGACTTGTATTTATACCGTCATCAACCTTAGCAACTTTCTCCAAGGTCGGCTACACACACTTCAATTTACAGATTCAAATTAGGTCAGAAACTCAGCATTCCCATTGTGGAAAGGAGTGAGAGCAGACCACACCAACACTTAACCACAACCCAAAACAACATCTCAGATCAATCACATGCTTCCTCAATTAACACTTATCCTTTGTATGAAGTGTAGACACTAGGTCGATCAAACCTAATGAAAACACAATGAACTTTGAAGTACACACTTCCATATCAAGAAGATAACATGTGGATGACACAACATGCTTCACTAAACACTGGCACACATCTCGGATACCTTTAGATACATCTACAGAAAATGCAACAAACTTAAAACTTAGAACACTTCTCACCAATCCATCCAGTCTGCATAGACACACATAGGAGCTCTAGAACATTCCTTCATGAAAACATTTTCCAAAATATAGATATCACCATTACAAGACATATTCCAAATCTGCAAGACCAAAATTAAACTAGCAAAGGACTACGAAGCAGAAAAATTTCTCTCAGTCATAGAAAAATAACTATACCAAACGAATTCACACACCGGTGAACACAACTCTCGCTCTCCATCAAACTAGAAACTAAAAAGCAAGATATATCACCAACAAATTCATGTAAACAACACTTCAGATTTGCATGAGCATAGGATCAACACAAAAGAAATGTGGAGCACATACCGAAGCACATTCTAAACACACACAATTTTGTCTTCACTATTTATTAATTTTCTCAAAAGCACTTGGCAACTCATCATATCAGCACACCTACAACACCATAAGGATAGCTCCATGTACTCACAATATCTCAGCAGCATCTCAACTATATATGCACACCCTGCAACATCTTTTACTATGTTGACATCAATGACACTACCACCAAACTTACTCATACTTGCAACAATATCCCCCTTTGTCATTGATGGCAACACATGATGTGAAAAACCATCAAAGACAACATCATCCTTTATTTTCTAAATTAGATAACCTACAAAACATTTATGCACTCTCAATACTCTCTCTTTTTCAACTTCTTCTTTTTCTCCCTTATTCTATTTTTCACATGACTTTCTCTCCCCCTTTGACATCAATGCTAGAGATAAAAACTTTTGATTACTCCCCCTGAGGAGTGCACCTATACAACTCATACTGCAACAATGAAACTTTCTACTCCTCCTATGGAGTAGACCCATTCGTCAGTCCAGACATATAAAGAATCTGCAAATCCACTGTACTAATGCAACTCCATGTGCACCTAATTCAAAGATGGAGGGCCAATGACCCCAAACTTCTTGAGATACTCAAAAGTATCCTTTAGAAGGGTCTTAGTAAATATATCTACAATTTGATCCTTTGTAGACACATATTCCAACCTGACTTCACTCTCCAACACCTTTTCTCTCAAGAAATGATATCTGATAGATATTTTATTTGTTCTTGAATACATTACCAAATTCTTTGAAATGTTTATAGTGATTGTATTATCATAGAAGATAGGAATAGGCTCATCATATATCACCCCTATATCCTTCAAATTTTACTTCATCCATAACACATGTGTGCAGCAAGATGTTGCAGCAATGTACTCAACTTTTGTAGTGGATAAAGAAACTGAATATGCTTCTCACTTAACCATGAAACCAATATTCCATCAAGAAATAATGCTCCACCAATTGTACTCTTCTTGTCATCTACACAACTAGCCCAATCTTCTTTAGTGAAATAATTCAAGATGAAATCAATATCCTTAGGATACCACAAGCCATAATCTGGAGTGCCTTTAAGATATTTGAATATCCTTTTCATAGCTATAGCATGTGCCTCTTTAGGTTCAACTTGAAATTGGGCAACCAAACATACTACATGCATGATATCTGATCTTGTAGCAATAAGATACAATAGTCCACCAACCATAGATCTATGCAAGCTTTGATCAACTTTAGCAAATTCATCATTCTTGCTCAGCTTGCATTCGATCACCATAGGATTACTAACATGTTTGGAGTCATCCATTCCAAAATTATTCAACAACTCTTTAACATATTTTGATTGTAAAATGAATAGCCCCTTATCAGTTTGATTTACTTGAAGTCCAAGGAAGAAATTCACTCACCAATCATTGACATCTCAAATTATTTTTACATTTCCTCTACAAATATTTTACACATACCTTCATTACCTCCAAAAATGATATCATCAACATATACTACCACTATCAACATTTTGTTTCCTTCAATCTTGAAATAAAGATTATTGTCTACATAGCCTTTGCTAAACTTTTGTTGTGTCAAATATCTGTCCAATCTTGCATACCATGCTCTGGGAGCTTGTTTCAGCCCATATAATTCCTTTTTCAATTTGCAGACCATATTCAGTTTGTCTAAAAATTGAAAACATTTGGGTTGTTCCATGTACACTTCTTCTTCCAATTCTCCATTTAGAAATGCAAACTTGACATCCATCTGATATACTTTGAAATCTTTATGAGCAAAAAATGTCAAGAACATCCTAATAGCTTCCATTCTTTCCACTAGTACAAATGTCTCCTCAAAATATATGCCTTCAATTTGTGAATAAACCTTGCATACAAGTCTTGCTTTGTTTCTCAAAAATTCACCATTCTCATTCAATTTATTCCTGAAAACCCATTTTGAACCATCTGCTTTCTTATTTTTAGGTCTAGGGACTAGTTCCCATGTTTGATTCTTCTCCACCTATTGCAATTCCTCTTTCATAGCTCTTACCCAACTCTCATATTTACATGCATCACACATAGAATTAGGTTCTATCTTTGAAAGTAAACACAGATTTACCTCACCTTATATCACTGTGTCTTGTCTTCGAACCTTCACTGTTATCTCCAATTATCCGGTCTTCAAGATGATTCTTTTTTACATACTTAGGAGTCTTGGGAGTAGGTTCTAGAGTTTCCTCTTCTTCTTCACTTTGTTCTTCTTCCTCTTCTTTGTTCTCTTCTAGTGCTTGTCCATAGATAGGATCATCTGATTCAACTTCACTTATCTCAACTGGTTTGTTCATATCTTCATCAACTTTCACATTTGCACTCTCAACAATCTTCTTTAATCTTTTATTGAAGCATCTATATGCTTTGCTACTAGTTGAATACCCAAGGAAAATGCCTTCATCACATCTAGAATCAGAATTCCCAAGGTTCTCATCATCTATTTTAATATAACATTTGCTTCCAAATACCTTAAAGTACTTCATAGTAGGAATCTTACCAGTCCACAAATCATAAGGAGTCTTAGTGTTGTTACCTCTGATCTATACTCTATTAAGAACATAAATAGTAGTGTGGATTTCCTCTCTCCAGTATACATCAGGTACATTTTCTTCTTTCATCATTTTCCTTGTAGCCTCCTAAATAGTCTAGTTCTTTCTCTCAACAACTCCATTCTGCTAAGGAGTTCTAGGAGTAGAAAAATGTCTTTTATGCCATGCTCTTAACAAAATGCATTAAACTCATTGGGATTGAATTCTCCGCCTCTATCGAACCTTAATCATTTGATTCTCAAGTTTATGTCATTCTCTATCCTTTCCTTAAACACTTTGAATCTATCAAAAGCATGATTCTTCTCTCTAAGAAATGTAACCCATGTCATTCTAGAGTAATCATCAACAAGGAGAATGAAATACCTATCACCATTTAGTCTTCCTATTCTTATAGGATCACAAAAGTCAGTATGTACCAATTCCAACATTTTGGTAGCAAATTGATCTTTTCCTTTAAAACTGCATCTTGTTTGCTTTTCTAACTGAAAACTCATGTGCACAGTATTAGGCTTTGTAATTCTAGGTAGATCTTGAACAACCTCTCTTGAACTGATTTTGATCAAATTATCAAAGTTTACATGTCCCATCCTCTGGTGCCATAGCCAACTTTCATTAACTTGAGATACAAGGCACTAACCATCAACACCCTTGAGCTGATAAATATTTCCATATGTTCTTCTTCCAGTAGCAACCATAGTTCTGGACCTTTTTCTAATCTCACAAGTGTTATCCTGAAACACAAGCTTGAATCCTTTTCTAAACATTTTTCCAACACTTAAAAGATTATTCCTGAAGCCCTTAACATAGTAGACATCATTAGTACTTTATTTTCCATCAAAACTAATAGTTCATTTCTCAACAATGTTTACTTCAGAATCATCTCCAAACATGACTAAACCACCATCATACTTTTCAAGCTTAGTAAACTTACTTTTATCTTCGTGCATGTGATTAGATCAGCCACTATCAATCACCCAATATTCTTCATCTTGTCTATCATTAAATGCAGTAACCAAAGTACCTTCCATCTCATCCTTCTTATTTTCTAAACCATTTTCCCTTGCACATCTTCCAAAGTTAGCAGACATAGATTTATTCTCTAAAGCTAAAAACAAGTATTCATCATCATTATCCTCAAAATAAGATTCATCATTAGAGATTCCAACATCTTATTTAACATAATACAACTTCTTTTACTTCTTATGTACAACTCTATTTGGACATTTTGAAGCATAATGACCAATATTTCCACAACTGAAACATTTAAAAGGCAACATAACTTTGTACTTATCTATACCTTTCTTCAACTTCCTTGTAAAATAATCATCTAACTCATCTAAATTATCACTATCTAGATCATCCTCTATCATTGTAGCTTTAAAAGTAGATCCATACTTCTCTTTCTTTCCAAACTTTCTCATCTTGAAGGCAGTCAAGGTTCCAAATAGTTGTTCTTTAGTAAACTTCTTAGGATCATACACTTCTTTAATAGTTGAAACCTTATCATTGTAACTCTCTAGTATAGTCATCAAGATCTTCTCCATCACATCTTTATCAGTCAGAGTACCCCCTTGAATTTTCACTTCATTTACTACAATCTCAACCCTTTGGAAAGAGCTTGCAATATCTTCACCTTCTTCCATTTTCAAATTCTCATATTTGTGCTTTGTTGTTAGCTTCTTTGACAATTTCACTCTATCATTTCCTTCATATAATCATCTAGTTTCTTCAAAACTTCATAAGTAGTGCCCAAATAAATAACTTTAGTTTGCTTAGTCTTAGATAAAGCACTGTAGATTTCACACCTCGCTTTCTCATTCTCCTCATAGGCAAAAATCTTATCTGCAAAAGAATAACCACTTGTTGATGCAACATACTTCATCTCAACAGCCTTCCAAGTCTTGTAACCAAGAGAGATTATGTAACCTCTCATCTACACTTTATAGTCACTGTAATTAGATCCATCAAACATAGGGATTACCAATTTATGCGTCATCGGATCTACCTCAAGTGGTTAAGCTCTTCACTAAGGAACCAAAGTTCTGATACCAATTGTTGAAAGGCGCAAGACAACTGAGAGGGGGGGTGAATCAGTTGTCACCAAATTCAATCACAATTCTAAAACACTTATCAATCTTCACAACCACTTTATTCTATTATTAAGTGTGAACATGAAATGAAAATAATAGAAAGCAAAATCAACACAATGAAAACCAGATTTACATTGAAAACCCAATGAGGGAAAAACCATGATGAGGATTAGCTCACAATATAAAGTAATAGAAAAATCATATACAAAGAAGCTCACTGCCCAAATACAAGGCTCACTACCTACAAAAAGGGCTCATTATCCAAAAGGAGGCTCACTTCCTATAGACACAAAATATTACAGAAAGGAATCCACCACAAAGATTATACACATTCATGGCCTGATCAGAAGGATTGTAGACATTGTCAGCTCACTGCTTTCAGGAATCTAACACATTAAATTGTTATTGCCTCAATTCACTTTCGCACAATTCTGATTCTCAAATTTGTGGCATACTTGATTGATTAAATCATGACATCTCAAACTGTATTTATACCATCATCAACTTTAGAAATTTTCTTCAAGGTCGGCTACACACACTTCAACTTACAAATTCAAATTAGGTTGGAAACTCAACATTCTTGTGGTGGAAAGGAATGAGAGAAAACCACACCAACACTTAACCATGGCCTAAAAACAACATCTCAGATCAATAAAACACTTCCTCAATTAACACTTATCCTTCATATGAAGTGTAGACACTAGGTCATCCAAACCTAATGAAAACACAAATGAACTTTGAAGTGCACACTTCCACATTAAGAAGATAACACGCAGATGACACAACATGCTTCACTAAACATTGAAACACATCTTAGATACCTTTAAATACATTCATAGCAAATGCAACAAACTTAAAACTCATAACACTTCTCACCAATCCATATAGTCTACACAAAAACACATAGGAGCTCTGGAACTCACCTTCACAAACACCAAACCATGAACACCTTTACCAGAATACAAATATCACCATTACAAGGCATACTCCAAATCCACAAGACTAGAAATAAACGAGCAAAGGATTGTGGAGAAGAAACATTTTTCCCTGTCATAAACAAACAACTTTGCTAGACCAGTTCACACACCGGTGAACACAATTCTCACTCTCCATCAAACCAAAAACTACAAACCAGGATATATCATGAACAAATGCTTGTAAACAACACTTCAGATCTGCACAAGCATAGGATCAACACAGAAGAAATGCAGAGCACATACCAAAGCACATTCTAAACACACATAATTTTGTCTTCATTATTTATTAATTTTCTCAAAAGCACTTGGAAACTCATCATATCAGCACACCTACAACACCATAAGGATAGCTCCATGTACTCACAACATCTCATTAGCATCTCAACTATGCATGCACAACCTACAACATCATGTATTGTGTTTACATCAATGATAACACCACCAAACTTACTCATATTTGCAACAATGTCATCCCAAGCTAGCATAATCATCATGGATCCTAGGTTATCTAGCTCTTTCACTACTAGTTTTGACACTAGTTCACTAGGTATGGACCATAACTTAACAACTCTTTTCCTTCAAGTAGTGTGACAAATTTTGAAACAATGGTTGCTAGTATTCCACAAGAAAACATAATTCAAATCCATGAAGACTTACAAAACCTACAACATCAATTGAGTACTAAAAACATTTCAACCACTTCTATCCCTACCATAGATAGCATACATCACATGATTGAAAGTGAAGAAGGAATAGAACTTTTGCATAACCTAGTGCAATTTTTTGGAAAATATCTTACCTCAACAACTAGCTATGATTTACCTTCGAACAATGTCCAAAGTCAAGGAGGAACTCAAATTCATCCTCCTACAACCATTTCCTCTATTCCTACCTATACCAACCCTCAAGTTACAACAACGATGCAACCTACTAGTAATATCTTTCCTACCTTGGGTATTTCCACTAGCAATCCTAGTACATTTGTGGCATTGCATGTCATATCTCCTACCACTTTACCTCCCATAAGCATTTCATTCACTTCCCCCTCTAACACATATACACCTCCACCATATTAACCTCCATCTCAAAGTACAACCAATGATAGCATGATAAACCAAATTTTCCAAAAAATTTCATCCCTTCAAAATAAAATTTCCACCATAAACCAAAATCAAAATGGCCAACCTACATACTATGTCAAAAGTAATCCCTTATCCTTGGAGATATGGAGAACGCCAATACCACAAGGTCTAGAGATTCCTAGATTTGAGAAATATGGGGGGAAAGGAGATTCTTCTAACCATGTTTCCACTTATACCACCTTATGGAATGATTTTTTCCTTGAGGATAAACTCTTGGGTAAGATTTTCCCTAGGTCCTTAAAGGATGTCGCCTTAGAATGGTTTTCCTCATAACCAAACAACTAAATTCATTCATTCAATGAACTTGTTGAGGCCTTTATAAACCATTTCCAAGTTCACATGACTCCTAAGATGACCTTATCCAATTTGATGATACGTAAGAAAAAATATGATGAAAAGGTTATTGACTTCATTTCACACTACCAATCACTTTATTTCCAAATCGATGTAAATATCCCTAATCCTCACCTTCAATGGATGTTCATTGAGAACTTGCAAACTAATATACAAGATAAGCTTGGAATGATGAAGTTTCCTTCCTTTTTACACTTGTGTACTACCCTTCATGATTATCAAAACTTGGTTAGTAGTCATGAAACAAAAACCACCTCTAGCCATCCAAAAAAACCTAAATCCACAAACCAGAACAATTACCAACCTTTTAGAAAATAGAATAAAGAATTCCTTCAACTTAATCCCCCTCAAAAAATGACTCAACATGTTGATACCCAAGTGGTTGCTATAAGGAAGACAACTCCTTTCACATTTGGGGTTCTGGCTAGACAATTTACTCCCCTACCCGATACCTTACACAATACAATGTCACAACTCTTAGAATAGAAAATTATAATTGGCTCCCATTAAAACTCCCAATCTTAATAATACTTTACCTCTTAACTTTAGATCAAATTCCTATTGCCATTATCACCAACAAAATGGACACGACACATAGCATTGTAAGCGTCTTAAATATCATGTGCAAGACCTCATTGATTCTAGTCGACTTCACATTGGACATGTTAATGATTAAGGAAATAAATACGTTGCCCCTCCCAACCAAAACTTGTAGATCTTTACCAACCCTATACAAAATCATAACATTTCATTTTTCAAAGCTATTGATTCTACGAAGAATGATGTGATGAATTTTGGCACGAATGATGACAACATGGATTCTGATAAACAAGGTCTTATAGATACTAATGAATAAAATCTTATCAATGATTTGGTTGCATTGATCAAAACTAAACCTCATAAGGGTCGAACTAAGAAGTCTCTTGACATTACTTTCTCATCTAAAGATGATATTAGAAATGTACCTAATGGTCCTCTTTACATAACTCACTAAATCAATGATAAGCCCACTAATGGGATATTAATTGATCCTATCTATGGAGAGAAAGTGATCACTAAAGAATTCTTACTTGTGCATGAAATCTAACGAGAAACATATGATAAACGGGAATCGTGGATAAAAACATATAATGGTTTCACTTTCCCTACGATGGGATTGATCACCCTTCCTCTACAAGTTGGATTGAAACAATTAGATGTCTCATTCTCCATCATCTTGATGTTGGACCAATTCCATGTGAAGCTTGGTTATCCATGGCTACGCTCCATGGAAGTTGTCCCATTGGTTGTGCATAAATGCTTAAATTTTCCATTTGAAAATGAAATTTTTCCTTTGAAAATGAAATTTTTACTATACGCCATAGTGGCTTTAATCCTTTGCCTTCCCGAGGGAACTTTTCATTTGATTTCTTTTGGCTTGAGCCTATGGAACCTATCAAACCTCATGAGGACTTCTTTTTCAAATCCTATCAAA
The DNA here is from genome assembly GCA_007258455.2 of Sequoia sempervirens. Taxonomy (NCBI): domain Eukaryota; kingdom Viridiplantae; phylum Streptophyta; class Pinopsida; order Cupressales; family Cupressaceae; genus Sequoia; species Sequoia sempervirens. Next base: position 654,895,486 of record VDFB02281492.1, read on the forward strand.
ATTTTAAGGAAAAATGCATAGCAAAACTATCCCTTAGAAACATGCCTCAACCCATGTATGAGCCTCCTATCCTTGATGAAACCATGATTGAACCTAAAGACATTGGAAAAATATCCAAGACCAACCTAAGAGAAATCCTTTTCCTATCTCCTAAAAAATACCAAGAGATAATGAAAGCAATCTCGTCACACCTCCTAAGATAAAGCAAGTTTACAAAGCTAAAGAGAAATTTGTTGAACAACCTCCCATGGCTCCTTCCATTCCTCCCCCTAGAGAAGAAAAGAAACCTAAACCCACTCCTACACAAACACAACTTGAGAATCATACTAAAAGAAATAGAAATTCTAGAGAGTGTAGGCATAGGCACTATGCTCTTGCTCGAAGGTTAAATGAAGAAAACAACAAATAAAATAAAAATCCAAACTTGACTAAAGCAATACACAATAAGTCTCCCTCTTCATTAGAACAAAAAGATCCTATACCACAATAGGAACTAAATCCATCTTTGGACATTATCATTCGACCTCCCGTTGTGATTAACTTGGATGACAATGATGAGGTTGCTAAAATTGATGAAATGCATAAATGAATTGAATACATTTTTTCCTCTTCTATGATTTTAAATGATACTTCTCCTAGGAAGAGTGTTGAACTTGGCAATACCCCTAGTTTGGCACTTGTTATTGTCCCCTTGGCTAGTTGTTCACCTTCTGTATACAATGAACACGGTTGGGATGCAGAAAACCTACTAATAGGTTGACTCACATGTTCCTTACTAGTCTTTTGCATTATTTTCTTTTTCATGTTATGTGTGTGATTGCATGTGTGTAATTTAATCTCTCCCGTACTATTTTTTTTGATGTATCTCTCTTTGTGACATTCCTTTGTTTGTGTCGACATTCTTCTCTATGTCATAAACCTTTATCTTTTTCTTAGTCTTGTGTTTTCCTTTTTGGGATGATGCAAGTCATCGAGACACTTAGGTCTCTTCCATGTTGACCCAAAAGCTTTTCTTTTCTCTTTTCATTTGTCTTGTGTTCTCCTTTTGGGGATGACACAAGGTGTTGAGACATTTAGGTCTCTTCCATGTTGACCCAAAAAAAAAATCTTTGTTTTCACTCTCTTTATGTTATTCTTCTTGTTCCATGAGTGTTTGGGGAATGATGACAGTTTTGGGCTCTCTAAAAACATTGTAGCAAAGACATACTAACCCTGAATTTGTGGATCTCTTATGTGATTTTTGGAATTTCATTTTGGGGGAAACCCCTTTCATTACTGGCTTTATTTGGAAACATATGACTTGGCATAGGGCTTTCCAAATAAGCTCTTATGTCCTCTTTATTGTTAGCAAATGTATCCTTTTCTACTTTAAAGTAATTGTTCATAGCATGGTGTTTAGCAATTTCTTTAAAGTGGGGGCATACATTGGCATTATTCTTTTTCAAATCATGTTTCATTGTGTAGTCTTCTTTCTTCATGCAATGCATCTTTCACTTTTTGGTGACATTGGGTGTGATTTCCTTCAAGAGTGTGATCTCTCTTAGCATATTATATTCCACTTAGTGGCTTGATGTGACACACTATATCCCCTGAGTTACGAATCTTCTATTCTCCAATTGGTCCTCTCTTGGAGACATTAGGCACGATGTTCCCTAAGTTAAGACCTTACATGAACTAAGTAAAACTCCTTTGAATGTACCTTACACTATTTTTCATTTACAATATTTGTTATATGGCCACCTTGCATAACATACTTTTCTTTTCTGTGGAGCCATCTTGTTTGTTCATGAGTTTCAAGCATAGGAAGCTTTTCTTCGCTCATGAAGCTCAAATTTCATTGTTGTGTGTCACCTTGTCAAAGTTATCAGGAGGTATAGCTTTGTTATGGTTGTGCGTATGGAAGCTGAACTTAGGCATGACTTTCCCATAGCCACTTTCTTATTTGTGTGAGTGCATATTGGTCATTTGTATATGTGTCTCACTGGGGGCTCACCTAGTGGATGCCCTGAGGTTCCACTAGCCCTTATGAGAATCCATTTGGTTTTCATAGTGGACATCATGTTCCACTTGTAAACATTTTTGGAAAAACAACCTAGATCTGATCCATAATGTGCGGGACAAATGGTCGAAGCTTGATCCACCCCTTTTGTTTTTTTTTTCCTTTTTGTCTTTGGTAGTGTATGCTCATGCATTTTTTTTGCTCCTTATATAATTTCCATGTGTTTTCCCTTGTGCCTATGTTTTTTTTCCATAGGATCTTAATCTTGGGGCTTAATCATCCCTCTTGGTCCTTGTCGTCCTATCTTCCTAGCGTTGGTACACTTGGACCCCTCTTGATGCAAGTTTGTCTACTTTAATGTGATTTTGAAGCAACTTCATACTCTCACTAAAGTGGAGGCTAAATGTAGTGTAGGAAAATGTATCCCTTTACATTTTCACACTTTTTTGTGTCCTCCTTGCTAAAATTGGGCTTCTTTATGTGTTATTTGGTCCTATTTTGCATCCACAAGCCTTATTTAATGCATCTTTACAAGGATAATCCTGACATATATTGATTGACCAGTCATAAATCAATGATTTTGGATTATATGGCCTATATTTAGTGATATATGACTCATATGCCACCTTGGGCATATGGGTCCCACCTAAGTTTCAGGGCCTAAATCTAAATTTCACTTTAAACTAAGCATTTCTTGAAAAATATGTCCCAAGCCTAGCCTACTGGGACTCATATGCCCCAACTGGAATATGAGTCCCACTTATCTTAGACCTAATTTAAATTCAAATTCTTGGTGATATTTTATTCTTATAGATCTGATGTCATCTTATAGTGTTGTAATTTCAAGAAATTTGGCATAAACAAGTATAAATACAAGGTTATTTCACTCATTTTCTCCTAGCAAGTTTACAAGTCATCTAGCAATTCAAGAGAGAGCATTCAATAGCATTCAAGAGTTGTTATCAAGCATTTTGGATCATTATTCAAATATCAAGCATCATGTCAAACTCATCATGCATCATGATTTTTTTTAGCTAACATTTGTGATGTAGGGTTTTATGATTCAAGCAAGCATTCAAGTCAAGATCCATATCATTCAAGCAAGAGTCAAGATCTACATTCATGCTATCCATTACTTAAAATATTGCAGCCTTTTTTTCAAGGGTTTGGTGAGTTGCAACATTGCATATTTGTTCATTCATCATTCCTCCATTCTATTTTATTTCATTTCAAGGTTTGATTACCAAAATGGGGTTTCACTAAGGAAAACCCCTATCCACTAACAGAAAAACATTTTTCCCTCTTTGATGTGTGATTTGCAGATCTAGGTTGAATATTCATTGAAGAGCAATATTGGAGAAAAAATTTCAAGGTTGCAAAGTTGTCAAAGCTATCACCTTACTTGCAAGATCACGGAAAGTCACCTACAGGTTGCAATATAGTGTTTCAAAACCAAAGATTTGACAGGAGAGAAACTACAGTAGAACATTAGAGGATATTAGAGTTTCATATCAACCCTAATACTGGGACTAAATCACCACTTATGGTGTATGAGTCCTGGTATACCTATTTTCAAGAATTTTATTTAGATCCTAGTTTAGTAGTTCTAGATTTTGATTTCGGCCCCAAACCCTAAACTGGGACTAAGTAACCCCTACTCATGTGTGAGTCCTAGTGTGCTTCAAAAGTTAGCATTTCTAGGATTTCAAGCCTCCATTCAAGCCTCTCCAGTTTCTAGGTGTACCTCTATTCTTTCTTAGTCGATTATTCTAATTTTCAATTTCATAATCTAGGTCATTATTATGTCTTGCATAACCACCCCATTTTATTCTGGAACAAAATGGGTCCCCCTTTGTCTTTTCCCTTTGGCCTTTGGTTTTATTCCTTAGGCATTTTCCCTTTAAGTTCTGTCAGAAGTGGAATTGGGACCAATACTGGATGTGGAAATTCCTTCATAAGTTTTGGTTCTTTCTGTCCCTGTTTCGGTCCCAACGGTTCTTTGTCTTCGTCTTTGGTTCTTTCTCGGAGACGGGTCCAAGTCTGAATCAGAAGGTTAAACTTTCTTCAAAGTTTCTCATTTAGGTTCTATCCCGGCCCTGACTCCACCCCTCTGCTTTTCTCTCTTTCCTTTGTTGGTTTTTGTGTCTTGTGTCTTGGATGTTTTCAGCCCTAGGCATCTTTTTGTTTTTGTTTTGGTGGGTCCAGAACTAGATCAGATTCCGAACTTGGAATTCCTTCCAATTCGTCTTTTCCTTTCCTTCCCCAATCCTGATTTCACCACTTTGGTTTTTTTCCTTGTGCGTCCTTTCGTTTTACCCCGGCGGACTCAGAACCAGAACTGGAACCAAACCCTGAAACTTTCTAAGTTTCATATCCTTGTTCTATCTTGATCCTGATCTTGCATTTTTTTGTTCTTTGGCTTTTATTTTTTTTGTTGTTTCATGGGGTTTTCCTTCCCCTTCCCCTTTCTCTTTCTTGTCCTTTCTCATCTTTTTGGGTGACGTCAGTGGCGGGTTCAGAATGGAACCTGAACCCAAAACTTGGAGAAGTTTATGGTTTAGGTTTTTGTTCCAACCCTAGTTCTGCCTTGTTCGTCGTTTTTCCCCGATTCTGCCTAGTTCCCATTTTGGTCTCGCTTCTGCCTCCGCCAGAGTTGGGTTCCTTTTTTCTAAAAATGGAGGCATGGAAAAATTGAATGAGATCATAAGTAGTAGTCTTTTGTTTTGATATATTTTATTTTGGAACTAATGGAGACCTTGTTTTGTAGGATCGGGTCATGTGCATGCAGATGTCTCTCAAAGAAATCTTGTCAAATGATGAAACGGTATTAGCATAGCAGTTTTCAGTTCAGGAGAAGTCTTGGTGACCGAGTAAAGTCAAGTTGAAAGAAATAAGTTTGGCGTGATATCTGGCTGAAGTGATAGGGTCTTGCCGACTCGGAGAATCTCAGCGCAGGGAGACAACTTTGGTGTGATGTCTTGCCGAGCCGATAGGGTCTCACTAACATATTTTGTGCCCTCGGTATAACATGTTAGACTCGGTATGACCTCCCTCAACTGATGTAAGTCTTGCCAATAGAAACAAACTTGCTGATGAAAGATATCGCTGACTTTTAGTACCCACTATAACATCTTGCCGAATGTCGATGTCTCGCTAATGGAAGGAGGCACTATGGTATTTCGCCTGAGGTCACACTGACAACTTGCAAAAAGATAGATCTAGAGTGGGAATAGGGCCGAAGGAAGAAGAATGAAGTTGTGATTCAAAGGGACAGCTGGTATCTACTGATAGATGTAGCTCAGCATTAATGGTGATATTTTAGGGCATTCAAAGCAGCTCCACTGGAGTTTGAAAATGGACACGGAGGCATAGAAGTAAATGCGGTAGCTACAAAAGATCTATAGATCACCTCTGGAAAATTCCTTCACCAACATGGACGGTAGGAGTGCACATTTAATGCAGAACTAACTCTCTTCAAAAGATCTGGACACCGACCCTCTGACACTGCAGATATTTTGTAAACCCGAAAAATAGGGGCCGGCATTCTTTTCGGGAGGTGGTGTATATATATGGCATTCTTTCCTCTTTGTAAAAGGGTCATCTTCCTTTTTTGGCTAGAAGTTAGAGGAAATAGAACTGTATCCTATTTCTTAGTAAAGGGAGCTTATTTTATCTTCTTAGTTAGGAATTAGATTCAACATAGGATGGAATGTATCTTTCCAGTTTTCCTTAGTGTAGATGGAAGCAGTCTGAAGACATAGGTTTTCTGTACACTGGTGATTGTGCCAAATTTGTAAATGTTGCTTATTTGTCTCACTAACAGTAGAAGAAACCATATTCGAATCTACTTCATATTGTGTTCCAGAATGGTATTCATCTTAAGTTAATCATCTAATTTTGAAATCTTTCAAGGAATGAAATCTTATTTTGTGTTTTTCTTAAGTGGTAATCTATAATTAGTTGTTGAAATCAGCACTGTGAATGAATGCAACTATGTGTTAATCACAATTTAATTTTGTTCTTCAATTTTAGTTAGAAATTCCTTGAGAGGTAACAATTCTGGTTGAGTTAGATGAATTATCATTCTTTTCAGCACCAAAACCTTGATCTATCTTTTTATGTTTCTTTAAAAACCCTAGTTAAAGTACGTTTAAATTCATGCTTGATCTTAGAACAATCATTGACCACTGAGCAACATCAGCAAAGTTGAGAATCAACTATAAAGACCTTGGGAGCTAAGACATCCATGTGTTGTCTTTCTCTTTCAGGAGAAATAGAGTAGCAATATTTTGTTTGCATGTTGTTGTGTCAAAACACACGTCAACAGGAATTAGCACTAGAAGGAGGGCCTAGAAGGGAAAACTGGATAAAGTTGGGTTTTCTTCCTAGAAAGGTCCTATAGAATTCTTAGATCAGCTAAAAATCCACCACCCTTGATAGAACTCAATACCCCAATAAGACATAAGAGTCACAGAACTGGGGCAACCATCATACCACCCTTATCAACTTCGCTCACTCCACTAGGCTTTTCACCAATACCCCAATGGATACCCATCAATCCGCCATCCAATTCATCTCAATTGTCATCACAACTGATTCAACCCTTAAAATAGCTAGCTCAACCACCACCACCCCCACTAATGGTGTTCTTTCATAATAATCTCTCTCCATTAGGGACTATTCCTGGAGGTTTCCATGATATGCCCAAGAACCTTGAGAAATTTTGCCCCAAGTATATCCATGGTGAATCATGAAGTGCTGAAGAGCACATACAAACCTTCAAGGATGCTTGTACCAGAGCTCAGATAGTTCACCATGATGTAGTTTGTAGGTTGTCCCCTTACTCCTTAGGGGATAAGGCATACAATTGGTACCTTAATCTCCCTCAAGGTTCCATTCTAATATAAACACACTTGGAAAATGCCTTCATTAATCAACTCAGGGTGTATGTGGATCTAGCTCTGTTATACCATTAGTTTGCAACCATAAGGAAGGAACCAGGTGAATCTTTTCCTTTATTCAATACTAGGTTTCAACGAATGTACAGGAGGTTGTAGGACCCCTACCTAGTTACCGAGAACAGCATCATTCAGGAATACTTTAGGGTTATAGACCCTTTGGTAGGTTTGTTCTTGCAAAGAACTTACCGACCGATTGATATTGATTCTCTATCCAAAGTCTATCATTTAGCTATCAAGCTGCAACAACAAATCAGTTCTCAACAAGGGATTCTAGGAGGAGGTTTCCCTTCAATCAGATATCAAATGCATAGCTCAACTCCTCTATTCAACACTGTCTCAGGGATGTCTTCTTCACATTATGGGCCTATGTCTGAATTGCAAACCCAACCACCTGTTCCATTATTTGCTACTGGAACTCCTGATCCCTTTCAACAATCACAGCTTCCTCAAAGTTCCCATGGTCATCCAAACCAATTTGGAACACCAAATCATGGTGGTTAGCCACCTGTTGCTAAGAGTGTGGAAAGTGAGAAGATTGTTCAACTCACAAATGAGGTAGAAACTTAAAGAAAATGCTATCCCAAGTCACAAATGACATGGCCCAGCTTCGTTTGAACCCCTCTCAAAACCAAGGAAACTACCCTAATCCAAACAGCAACAACCAATGTACTTATCAAAATAACAACTACAACCAAAGAGGTTATCAAAGCCAAAACAGAGGATACAACCAAAGAAAAAATAACAACCAACCATGGAACACAGGGCCTAACAATGGTGGATTTCCTCATAATTATCAAGTTAATGAGGAGAGGTCACATACTGCAAATGTGGCTGACCTGAATTTCATGACTAACTGGTGTAGGCTGCATGATACTGCGACCCATTCTAAGGTAAACTGCCCTCAGATGGAGAAAGTTGTCAAGATGGTACACAAAGATTCCCACACATTCTAGGGGAATTCAAACAAAGGAGATGACTCAGTAGAAAGAGCGATGACTTACGACCTCTTTGAGGAGGAACCTTCATTCCCAAGGCAAGAAGAGAATGAACTAGAGGAAGATTCATATGATTCCCAAGCCTTTCAGACGAAAAGGGGACACTTCTTGAGGAATCAGAGTAAGGGTCCATTCACTACATCAACACCACCTAATCACATGGTGCCTCCAAATCAAAGTGTTGATAATAACCCTCCTCCACCAAGAGGTTTGCTTGACCTCCACAACAAAGTTAATTCCTCTACTATTTTCAAAAGAAATATAAGCTATAACTCATAATTTGATATTGTTTCTAAGATGCAGAAACAAAAAATTTCTTTTTCATATTTTTACATTCTAAAGTGGTGCCCTACTCAAAGGGTGATTGTGTTGAAAGCTTTGGAGCAAGCTGACAAATCAAAAGGAAAGAACAGGGTGGCACCAGCTAGGGACATGAATGCAGCCTTGTACAGAAACAAGGTAGGTACTCCACTATTCCTTTTGAGTTTAAGAATTTGTGGAAAGAACCTACACAATTGTCTTTTGGATTCAGGAGCTTTAGGCAATGTCATGCCATTTTCCATATGCAACAAGTTGGGATTAAACCCCATCCAAACGAATAAGAAGGTCATCCAGCTTGACAAAACAGAGGTTAATGCGTTGGGGGAATTAAGAAACATACATGTTCAAGTAAGATCTGACCCTAAGATTCTAACTAACATAGACATTCAAGTAGCAGACATTCCCGAGACCTATGGTATGCTACTGAGCAGAGATTTGATGAAAAGTATAGGGGGATATCTCTCCCTTTACTTTTCACATATGTGGCTACCATTGAGAGGGATTCCTACTCATATTAGGATTGAAAGTGATCCTTGCCTCAAGCATATCATCATGGAGTATGATTTCCCTAATGAGGTAGCCTATTTCGAAACTGGGATGGGTGTTTATAAAAGAGATGAAATTTTAACCTTTTATGTTCTTGATCCTAAAGGGCTCCCAATACCAAAGTTCCCTGATTCAATGATTAATGAAAATCAAAAGGCATTGATCAGGAAGTTGCAACAAGATTAGCTTGTCTTGGGAGAAGATATCAATCTACAAAGCCTCTTGCTCCCTAATTGGTGTAGGGTACATTACGAAAATCATTATGAATTAACTTTCCAACTCTGACACTTTAAATCATGTTTCCCAAGCTGAAAAGACTAGCCTGAGTCACCCAGAGAATGTTGCAGACCACTTCTCATTTGGAGCCAAAGAAGAACCAATGTTAATCAAGGATCGGATACTTCCAAAAGAGATTCCTTCCCAAATTGAATTGGGCTCAGTCACATGTCTTAACCAGCATACTCATGTGGAACAGCCCCAAGGTTTGTCTGACACCTCTTTATCCACCAATATACCAAAGCCCAAGTGGTTAACCACAAGCACAAGTGACTATCAAGAGGATAGCCATAAGTTAGGTGATATCATTGAGCAGGAATCCAAAAGTGTACCTGAAGAACCTATAATGCATACTTTCCCTATATTTTATACAAGAGATCAAGGAGCCCCGCCTTTGGCTCATCCTATCCAAATGCCTACAAAACTTCAAAAGGATCAACCCCAGCTGATGACCGACTTTGGACCCTCACATTTGATGGATCTAAATCCAAGACAGGTTGTGGTGTGGGGATTGAACTAACCAGCCCGAGAGGGAAAACCTTCTTTGCTTCTTATAGGCTGTAATTTGGGTGCACCAACAATGTGGCAGAATATGAAGCTCTAGCTCGAGGGTTGATGTTTGCACACAAGAAAAAGGTCATTGCCTTGATGGTCAAAGGGGATTCAAAAATTGTTATTAAGCAAGTGTGTAGTCAATATACATGTCACAATAGAAGGCTGGCAGCATATAGAAATCACGTATGGAACCTGATTGAGGACTTCGATTCTTTTGGAATTAGCTTGATCCCTAGAGAAGAAAATCATGTGGCTAATTCATTAGCTATTACTGCAAGCACCCTGGGACCTATGCAAGGCCCCAAACTCATAATATTTTTAGTAGAACTTATTTCCACCCCTGTAGTTCCTAATAATATCAAGAATTTTCAAGTTTTTGATGATGACCGACATATCCTTGCTTTCCTAGCAAGTTCAGATGTTTTTGAAGGAAAAATTATTGATGAGTCCAACAGGGATCAAGGAGATTGGAACCCTGGAGATTGTGGTATAGAAGGGTTCCTTAATCTGAAAAGTAATAAAATTCATAAGGGAATGGTTGCTTTAGAAAGAATTTTTGACTCAGACCCAAGGGCTCGGGAGAAGGCATCAACTAAAGATAAAGGAGGCAAATATGAAATTATTAATCTAGCTGACTCTGGCCCCGAAAGGAATGTCTATATAGGGAAAGCATGCCATTAAACAATCAGAAAAGACATATTGATGGCACTAAAGAAAGGTATTGCTGCCATAGCTTGGGGATATGAAGACCTAAAGACATTTGATGCTACTGCAATAACTCATACTATTCCCCTTAAGCCCGAGGCCAAGCCATTCCAACAAAAATAGCGCCCTATCAATGTCGTGATTGAACCATTGATTTTCAAAGAAGTTCATAAATCTCTCTCTACAAGGATAATCTTCCCTATACGCCATTCAATATGGGTGGCTAACTTAGTCCCAGTCTACAAGAAGAACAAAGAGATTAGGCTATGTGTCAACTTCAGAAATCTGAATAGAGCTTCAGAAAAGGATAACTATCCACTCCCTTCTCTGGATGAAGTATTGTAGACAGTCAATGGATCTTAGATGATATCATTCTTGGATGGTTAATTAAGATACAATCAAGTGATGGTTAACTACGAAGATAGAAAGAAGACAACCTTCACTACAAAGTGGGGAACATATGCTCATAGAAGAATGCCATTCGGTCTGATAAACATTGGAGCAACTTTTTAGAGTGCCATGGACATAGCATTCAAGGACATAATCAGTAAATGCATTATTGTTTACATGGACGACTTGATAGTATTCTCCAAGGATAGATTGAACCATGATGCAGACTTAGCCAAAGTTCTTCAAAGATGTATCTAGTATGGCATCTCCTTGAATCCCAAAAAGTGTGTGTTCGAGGTTTCTGAAGGGAAAATTTTGGGACACATAATCTCTGAGAAAGGAATATCGATTGATCCAGACCGAGTTAAGTCCATTCTGAAGATAGCCATGCTACGAAGCAAGAAAGAGATGAGGTCTTTCTTTGGAAAGATCAATTTTGTGAGAAAGTTTATCACAGGCTTTGCAGAGATTGTAAAACCATTGAATCAAATGGTGAAGAAGGATGCCAAAATAGAGTGGAGTGATGAGGCAAAGGATGCATTTTCTCAAGTCAAGTGATCCATTTTGGAAGCCCCGGTTCTCACTAGTCCAAACTATCTAAGACCGTTTTACATCTATTCCTTTGCTTTTGAACATTCTTGTGCCGCTATCTTAACTCAATGAAGAGAAGAGGGAGAAGAGAGGCCAATCACCTTTATGAGCTCTCCATTCAAAAATGCTGAGGTTAAATACCCACCTCGTGAGAAGCAAACTTTTGCGCTGATCCGAGCTATCAAAAATTCCAGGCACTACTTCCTCTGAAGCCAAATTACTATTGTGGTTCCTGACGGTGCTATTAAGTCTTTACTTATGCAAAGTGAACTGGGAGAAAGAAGAGGGAAATGGATGGCCATCTTGCAAGAGTTCGATCTAGAGATACACCCTATGAAACTTTTCTGAGGTTTGGGTCTATCTAAATCTATGGTTGATGCTAGTAACAACATTATTTGTTAGCAATACACTACTCAATCCTTCTCAAACGACCCTTGGTATGATGACATCATTTGTTTCATGCTCAATAATCAGTGTCTGAAGGGAATGAAAGCCACTCAAAGGAGAGCACTGAGACTGAAAATCTCACACTATATGTTTAAAGGAGGATTTCTATACCGGAAGAATTTTGAAGGAGTGTACCTACGATGCCTTGATCAGCAAGAGGCTAAGCAGGTCATCTCTGAGTTTCATGGGAAACATGGCACGGGTCATGGTTCTGCAGATTCACTAGCACACCAAATCCTTAGATCTGGTTATTACTGGTCGTGTGTGTTCAAATACACCCATCAGCATACAAGAACATGTCACATATGCCAGATTTTTGCATTGAAGGAACACCATGCAGCCATGCCATTAAAGCTCGTCTATGAGGTAAGGCCATTTTCCCAATGGGCGCTAGGCTTCATTAGGGTAATTAACCCAAACTCTTCTGTACGACACAAGTTTATCTTGACTACTACTGATTATTGCACCCGATTGATGGAGGCTATACCTTGCAAGAATATCACAATAGAGGTAGTGATCAAGTTCCTCACCGAATGCATCTCCACTAGGTTTGGAGTACCCTTCGCATTGGTATGTGACAATGGCTCTGCCTTTTCTTCTGCTGAGTTTATTTCCTAGGCTTCTGATCACAAAATTGTATTGAAATAATCTTCAAATTATTACCCATAAGGCAATGGAGTTTTTGAATCAACCAATAAGAATCTCTTATGGGTAATTAAGAAATTGTTAGAAAACAACCCTAGGGACTGGCATACATAGCTGAGATTTGCATTATGGGCTGATAGAATTAGGATTAAGGATTCTTTAAAAACTTCACCATTCAAACTAGTGTATGGACAAGATCCTATGTTTCCTATCCATTTGCAAATACCTATCCTTGAGTTCATGAAGAAATTCTATTATAGTGATGATAGGATAGAAGTAAGATTAGTTGCCTTATTAAAACTAGAAGAGCAGAGGGATGTCACCTTGCAACAATTCTTCACACATCAAGCAGTTGTCAAATGTTGGTTTGACAAAAGATCTAAAATCAAGGCATTCACGATATCAGACCTTGTGTTGTTATGGGATAAATCTAGTGAAAAGAAGGGAAGTCACCAAAAATCTGATAAACTCTAGTTAGGTCCCTATCAGATTGTTGAGATCCTAGGAGAAAATGCTTTTAGATTGAGTAGTTTAACTGGAGAACCTATTCCCTTTCCTGTCAATGGGAAGTTTCTTAAGCATTATTTTGAGTCGTAAAGCATGCTAATTTTCTATTTTGCATGTAAATAGTCTATTGTTCTTCATGTAAATATTTTGTTTGTTTCCTGTTTGTAAGTAATCTACTTTTTGTTTGTAAATAGTTTTGGGTTTGTGTTTGTTTGTTCCCTTTGTTCTTGGTTTCTGTTTTGTTTTGTTCTTGGGGGTTGGTTTTTTTCTTTCCATCTTGAAATGGTGGGTTGTTATCTAAAGCATACTTTGGTTTCTAGGAGAGAAATGGTTTAGGTATTTCCAGGCTTTCTGATTGGGCGCTCTTGCCCTAAATTCTTTGTTTTATGCCCATGGTCAACATGAGTTGTGGAAAGTCCTGAGAACAAGGTGCAAAGTAAATAGCCTTCATTGGCTCCCTTTGAATCTATCAAAAATCACTAAGATCATCTCCTCTTATAATGGTATATTTGTCCTAGGGTGACAATGTTGTAAGATTTGAGTGAAAAATCTAATTTCCAAGAGCTGTTACAAGGTCCATTGTATTTTTCAACCCAGATCAGATGTTAAACCATCTGACATATTGAAAAATAACTAAATGAAATATCTAAAACTCTATGAGAAAACAAAAGAGAAAGATAAAAGGAATTGTCTAAAGAAAAAAAGAGGACTCGATATGAATGGGTGATTCCAGTATCTCTACCGGGGCTATGGATGCCCGACTGGTAGTAGAGCAATGCTATGAGAAAACTAGAGGTATCTCCATCGAGGCTATGGATGCCTAACTGGCAGCAGAGCAATGCCCAAGATATCATTACACGACAGCTAAGGGGAATCAACTCATGTAGCTCAAATCTTGCACATTGTTCTCTGAAAGATGAAGAAAACTTTGTAAAAGAGTGATGCACAATCAAGCACACACATAGATTCAAGGATATCCAGTGTTGATTTACATTTGAGATTATAGCTCAGCCTTGGTTGCTAAAACTAACCCAATTGGAGTTATGATGCTCATAAACCAGAGATTCTGGGTAGTTGAATCCTTCGGTTTCTTGAAAATGGTTAAACCATTTTCCTAGCCGAGTCACCATTTGTTATGCCTTGCATAACCACCCCATTTTATTCTGGAACAAAATGGATCCCCCTTTATCTTTTCCCTTTGGCCTTTGGTTTTATGCCTTAGGCATTTTCCCTTTAAGTTCTATCAGAAGCAGAACCAGGACCGATACCAAAAGTGGAAATTCCATCATAAGTTCTAGTTCTTTCTGTCCCCATTCCGGTCCCGACGGTTCTTTGTCTTCGTATTTTGTTCTTTCTCGAAGGCAGGTCTGGGTCCGAATCAGAAGGTTAAAATTTCTTCAAAGTTTCTCATTCGGGTTCTATCCCAGCCCCAACTCCACCCCTCCACTTTTCTCTCTTTCCTTAGTTGGTATTTTGTTGGTTTTTGTGTCATGTGCCTTCGATGTTTTTAGCCCTAGGCATCTTTTTCTTTTTGTTTTGGCGGGTCTGGAACCGATCGGATTTCGAACTTGGAATTTCTTCCAAGTCATCTTTCCCTTTCCTTCCCCGATCCCGATTCCACCACTTTGGTTTTTTTTCCTTGCACATCCTTTCGTTTTATCCCAGTGGACTTGGAACCAGAACTGGAACTGAACCCTAAACTTTCTAAATTTCATGTTCTTGTTTTGTCTAGGTCCCGATCCCACATTTTGTTGTTCTTTGGCTTTTATTTCTTTTGTTGTGTCGTGGGGTTTTCCTTCCCCTTCCTCTTTCTCTTTCTTTTCCTTTCTTCATCTTTTTTGGGTGACGTTAGAGGCAGGTTCAGAACGGAACCTGAACCCGAAACTTGGAGAAGTTTTTGGTTCAGGTTTTGGTTCCAACCCCAGTTCTGCCTTGTTCGCCATTTTTCCTTGGTTTCACCTAGTTCCCATTTTGGTCCCGCTTCCACCTCCACCAGAGTTGGGTTCCTTTTGTCTAAAAATGGAGGCATGGAAAAATTGAATGAGATCATAAGCAGTAGTCTTTTGTTCTGATATATTTTATTTTGGAACTAATGGAGATCTTGTTTTGCAAGATCAGGTCATGTGCATGCGGATGTCTCTCAAAGAAATCTTGTTGAATGATGAAACGGTATCGGCATAGCAGTTTTCAGTTCGGGAGAAGTCTTGGTGATCGAGTAAAGTCTAGCCGAAAGAAATAAGTTTGGCGTGATGTCTAGCTGAAGTGATAAGGTCTTGCCGACTTGGAGAATCTCGACGCAAGGAGATGACTTTGGTGTGATGTCTTGCCAACCCGATAGGGTCTCGCTGACATATTTTGTTCCCTCAGTATAACATGTTAGACTTGCTATGACCTCCCCCGACTGATGTAAGTCTTGTTGATAGCAACGAACCTGTTGATGAAAGATATCGCTTACTTTTAGTTCCCGCTATAACATCTTTCCAAATGCAGATGTCTCACTGATGGAAGGAGGTACTACGGTATTTCTCTTGAGGTCACACCGATAACTTGTAGAAAGATAGATCTGGAGCAGGAAGAAGGCCAAAGGAAGAAGGAAGTTGTGATTCAAAGGGACGGCTGGTATCTACTGACAGAGGTAGCTCAGCATTAATGGTGATATATTAGGGCATTCAAAGCAGCTCCACTAGAGTTTGAAAATGGACACGGAGGTGTAGAAGTAAATGTGGTAGCTACAAAAGATCTACAGATCACCTCCAGAATGATCCTTCACTAGCATGGATGACAGGAGTGTGCATTTAATGCAAGACTGACTCTCTTCAAAAGATTTGGACGTCGACCCTCTAACACTGTAGATATTTTGTAAACCCTAAAAATAGGGGTCGACATTCTTTTCGGGAGGTGGTGTATATATGGCATTCTTGCCTCTCTGTAAAAGGGTTGTCTTCCTTTTTTGGCTAGAAGTTAGAGGAGATAGAACTGTATCCTATTTCTTAGTAAAGGAAGCTTCTTTTATCTTCTCAGTTAGGAATTAGATTCAGCATAGGATGGAATGTATCTTTCCAGTTTTCCTTAGTGTAGATGGAAGCAGTTTGAAGACACAGGTTTTCTGTACACTGGTGATTGTGCCAGATTTGTAAATGTTGCTTATCTATCTCACTAACAGTAGAAGCAACCAAATTTGAATCTACTTCATATTGTGTTCCAAAATGGTATTCATCTTAAGTTAATCATGTGATTTTGAAATCTTTCAAGGAATGAAATCTTATTTTGTGTTTTGCTTAAATGGTAATCTATAATCAGTTGTTGAAATCAGCACTGTGAATGAATGCAACTATGTGTTAATCACAAGTTAATTTTGTTCTTCAGTTTTAGTTAGAAATTCCTTGAGAGGTAACAAGTCTGGTTAAGTTAGATGAATTATCATTCTTTTCAACACCAAAACCTTGATCTATCTTTTTATGTTTCTTTAAAAACCCCAATTAAAGTAGGTTTAAATTCATGCTTGATCTTAGAACAATCCATAAGCCCAACACCAGCAGGCCCCTTGAATATTACTATTACATTGACCACTGAGCAACATCAACACAGTTGAGAACCAACTATAAAGACCTTGGGAGCTAAGACATCCATGTGTTGTCTTTCTCTTTTAGGAGAAATAGAGTAGCAATATTCTATTTGCATGTTGCTATGTCAAAATACACATCAACAGTCTTATAGTTAGGTTTTGCATATCATTTACATTCCTAGTATTTCCAAGACCTTGCTTGGTGGTGAACCCCATTTTAGTCTTTAATCACACCCTAGGACACCTTATTTTTGATCTCTTTCCCTTATTCCATCCTTGGATTGAGATCTCTAAGGTTTCCTTGAGTGAAACTTGTAAGAAATTAGTTGTTCTATCTCCCAAAACAATAGAATGACTATTTTCTAGGTTTTCGTAAGAGTTATGGGGATAACTATAAACTCCAATAAATTGATGTCATTGACAATCCAAAGCTATCTTAATTGAGTTTCTCAAATAAGTTTAAAATCATCAAGTCACTCCAACATGTATTCATCCATTTATTCCTTTTCTTCTCACAATAATAGTATATCATGATTTCAACTAGTGAAAAATACATAAAGAAAAGATAAGCTGAAATAAATTCCACCCAAGATAATAGAACCTCTCTAGATATCAATGTGTCCAAGTTATTAACTAAAAACATAAAATCACAAATCTAAATAAAATAAAATTGGGGTTGAATCTACAAAAATCAAATATATGGCTATGTAGAGTTGTTCAATAGCTTTCTAATGTCACAATAATCACAATAATCAAATATTGTGGAAAAAAAATATAATTTCATATAATTTCATAAGTCAGATAGATGGTGTAACTTCAATTAGCAATAAAGTGAACCAACAAAAAATTCTAATAAAATTATTAGCATTCAAATGGATAGATCTTGGAACTAGCTTTCTTATGACTATTCATTTTAAAGATTTTGATATTGTACTCCCAAGTTATATGCCAAAAATAAAAATAGGTACCTTATATCAAATGAATAAGGGGTTGGAAGTTGGTTGGTGGCAACCCAATGACTAGCTAAGGATAAGATGGTAATGTTGCTCATAAAAGTGGTAGAATGGTGTATTAGTGTATTGTTTGACAAATAGTGGTGAATGGACATCTCCCAAGCTATGCACTTTGTAACAATAGAGGAGCACAATATTTGTGGGGGTGCTAACCCCCCTAGTCTTGGTAGTGACCAAGGGAAATGAAGAACATATGACTACCCACTAAAATAAACTCCTAAAAAAATGAAATTTTTAGTGAAAGTATTAAAACCATGTATTAATATAAAACTATCAAAGAATAATTACCATACAAAGTTCATTGTAAAAACCATAAATTCATCAAAATATGTTGAAACCAGCAGCTATCATATTATGTAGTGAGCCAAACTAGAATTAATTGTGTGAAACTAATACTATATAGTGTATGTATTTGGTACATATGTATAGATCCATACAATGCATAGAATTTTGAAGATGTGAATCTATAAACCCACAAAAAAAATTGAAAAAAAAATGAAATTTGATTTTTGAATTTGAACATATAATCCTTAAGTTTTGATTACTTAAGTAATCACTCATGAGGTTCATTTCACTCTAGGATGCACTAATGAGAACCTCATGGCTAAAACTCTCAAAATTTTAAGAACAAGCTTTACAAATTTGTGAGTTATGTTAGAGTTTCCAATAAACATCATAAAACCAAGATCACCTACAAAACTTGTATTAGCCTTCTACAAGGAGAGAAAACAAAGATGCAAGAGAAATTTGTAAAATGTGTGCAAATAATATTATTGAGAATAATGAATTACATAAGATAACTTTCTTTTATAAAGCAATATGCAAAACCCTAAAGTTAAAACCTAATTAGGACCTAAGTAAACTTAATAAAGTGTAATTAAATATTTAATTACACCAACACCCCCCTTAAGTGAAACTTAGGGAGAATAAGAAACATAAAAATAATGTAAGGATGGGTCCATGAAATAATGAATGGGTCTCGACTACAAGGCCATGTGAGATACCCATGTACATATACAAAAAAGGGGAAAAGGAGAAAACCTATTGGGACAAAACTCTTCCCCAAAAGATAATTTGTTGCAAAGAAGCACTAGAAGCACACTAGTGGAGTAAAACTAGAATCCTAAATCTGAAAAGCAAGGAAAGATAATTCTATTTACTAGAAACCATATGAGAGTCACTAAATGACTCATGTTGAAATCATGATAAAGCAACAACAAACCCGATGCCAAGGAACATTGGAAAACTCACAAACTGGCACAACCCTGGAATCTATGAAGTAATAATAGATGAATAAATCATCATTCAAAAGAAATAGATAATGCAACCAAGTGATGAAAGCAAGTCATCTTATGTAATTCATTATTCTTAATAATATTATTTGGACATCTTTTGCAAATTTCTCTTGCATCTTTATTTTTCTCCTTGTAGAAGGCTAATCTAGATTTTGCAGGTGATCTTGGTTATATAGAGTTTATTGGAAACTCTAACATGGTATTAGAGCACCAAAATTGTGATTTCCTATTTGAATTCTGAGAGATCCAACCTTGAGGGAAAAATTGGCTCATCCTGAGGCAAAACAGGCATCACCATTGCATCCAGAACAGCCAAAAACCCTAAGATTATCTATCGTTTTACTCAAATTTGAGATGTGGAAATGAAAGGGAAAAAAATAAGGGGCACGTAGATTTTTACAGATCTGGGCCCTATCTGTCTTGATTTTTGTGCATAGGTACAGGGTGTAAATTTCTAGTTTTTCAAATTTTTCCACTAATCAAAAAAATTCCAGGTTTTTTCAATATTTTTTGTCTTGCAATAAAAAAAAATCAAAAAGGTTTTTGAAATTTTCAAAAAAAAAAGCAAAATCTTACATCAGTGGCCTATGTGTCATACTTGTGAGGGGTCCCATCACCCCCTTACACTGTTGCATCAATTGATGACTTTTTTAAAGGAAAACCAGTGGTGGAATCTTAGAGATTCCACAAGCATATTTTGACCACTCAAAAAAAGTCAAGCGACTAGCGAAAAACCCAGCAGCCGCAAAATTTCCAAAGGAATATTCTGGCCAATAGCATATTCCAATAGGGTGATAATTTTTCGACGGCCGTCAATTTTTTTCGACAGGGGAAATTTTTTTTGGTGACATCCATCTAGATGTCAAATTTAATCCCTTGTATTGTTAACGTTAGTCATACAACCAATCATCCTTGCCCCCTCCTAACATTAGTTTTCTGTAAACGAGCAGTTTTTCTTTTTGGCATAACTTGGGCATATAGTGTCAAAATTGGGAAAACAAGATATCGTCAAAAAGCTAGTTCTGAGTAATTTCTTGTGGTGTAGGTCCTATTATAAAATTTTGGTGCTAGTTCTTGCTATTCTCAATCAAAGTCATATATTCATTTTGTGCTTTTGAGCTCATAAATTTTTGCATGTATCTCTGAATTTCACGATTCAAGTGATGTTGGAAAGGTATTTCAAATCTATTCATGCATTTTTGTAGAATATGCCCCAAGTATATTTTATTTAGTTTTCTGTGTTTTCACATTCTACTTAATTACTTGGATGTCTTGGCATTTGGAAAGGATTTTTTTGCATGAGATGACATCATTTGATCTGCTTTATCAGTATTGAGGTTTTAAATCTTTGATCTTTTCATTTGAGTGAGTATCATGGGTTTTTTTATTCATCCTTATTTGATCAACTTGGGAAATGATAACTATGAGTCTTGGAAAAATGGCATCTTGACACATATTACGTGGCTTGGTATTTTTCCTTATTTGTATGGACTCATACCTACACTAGACACACTAGGGATTTAATCAGCATGGGGCATCATTAGTGATCATATTGTAGGGGTTATATGTTATAGTGTTGATCTTGACACTATTTATGTTGTATCAAACATGGAATGTCGCCACATACTTTGGACATGACTTTGGGAGATTCATGGAAACCCTCATATCTCTCCATACCCTGAGGATCCTACTGCACAAAAAGACTCATCCCTCCTGTAGATACAGATTTCATACCCTTTGATGATGATACTTTAGAGGAGCTTGAGTATATCACAGGTCTTGTAAGTTCTAATGGTTCATAGACTTGTTTTCATGTTCCCACTCTTCAGATTGAGAGTACATCATCATCTATTATTCTTCATCAGTTTGGCATCACCACATCTTTGGCCCCTATTGGTTTAGTGCAACAAGACATACATCTTCCAAACATAGCTACTTGGGATTCGTATCTTGTAGGAATATCATCCTTGTTTGTGGAGTCCTATATTGTAGATCTGGAGTATTACTTTGAGGAAATTCATCTCCTCTATGTTGAAAACCACATCAATGTTGTTGTCTCACCATCTTCATCGCCTTTGCAGCTTGTTCTATATCAATCTTCATAGAATTTTGGATCACCATCATTGCTTTCCGACATGTGGATACATGAGAAGTTTTTAGAGGCACACATAATTTGGATTTGGATTCCTGATTCACCCATCTTTTTGGATTGGTTTCTCCAATCACCAGTCGATATTTTTCTTCCTAGGGGGAGAAATGTTGTTTGTAGGAAATGGATCATATTCTATCTTTAGGCATTCATCATTGGCACAGGAGCTCTTTCTTTATGAGGGGGATTCATTTCCTTTTTTTATCTCTCCTATTGGGGGGACATATATTGTACTTTTATGATAGAAGCAGTCCTTGGGGGGTCATATTGAGTCCTCCTTCTATCCTTCTTTCACTACTGCAATCATTTCTTTTTCTATTTTGGAGAGGAGTTTTTCCCATGTGGTTTTCTCCTTTTCTCTAGTTATGAGAGATTCATTTATTTGTACATGGGTACCTCATTAGGACTTGTATCTGGTACCTATCCATGCATCCATCATTGCACTCTACATTAGGGTTTTTTAGCTTCTCCCTAAGTTGATCTTAAGGGGGGTGTTGGAGTAATTAGGACATCACTTGATCTTAAGGGGGGTGTTGGAGTAATTAGGACATCACTTGATAATTAATTAATCATTAATTAATCATTAAGTCCCTTATTACTTTATTCACTTAGCTAAACTTAGGAGTTCTTTTTTATTATTAGTTTGAATTAAATATAGGACAAGTTGTCTTATTGCATGAGATTAGAACACTTATCTAATGCAATCCTCCTCTGGGGTTTTTTTTTGCATGCTTTTATAACTCTTGTGCATTCATTATAATAATTCAATTCATAACCATTCAATGCTCTTCTAGATTCAATATTTTCTCTCTTCATTGCATAGAAAATTAGTTGCTTTGATCTCTTGCTTGTGACAAGCATTTTGGTTGCAAGGATTTTTGGGAGATGTGGGGTTCACTATCAACTCTAACAAGCTCTAATACCATGTTATAACTAGGAATTATTTTGCAGTTTTTCTTATATAAGAGAGAAAATATTAATAGAGGAAAAACTTATAATAACTGCAAGTCATGAGCGTTAATTTCACAAATGATAAATTACAATAGATATATATATATATAATCTATATTTATCAATAATAAACAAAATGGAAAAGAAGAAAGGTAATCTAATCCTAAGTGATAAGATTGGAATCTAATAAAAGAAAAAAAATTGTAATTAACTCCCTAATTAAAATATGAAAATGTGTAAATATAATTGTTTACCAACAAAATGGAGTTCCCTTGTAGACAATGGCCAAGGTGGTGTATACTAATAAATATTTTGAGTGGGTGGGTATTTTAAAATTACTTTATCTTTTGTATCTAGAACAAAATCATGTGAATCCTTCTCCACTTTACTCCAATAAAATTTCATTCATAAAATATTTTGTAGTAAGATTTTTATGATAGTATTTCCCCACATATAATGGAAATTGCATATTAAAGGATAATATCATTTCATATTTTGTGTTGAATTAAAACATTAAATTAATAAGTTGTGGCCTATCATGGCCTCAAGTTGGTGAAAACTAGAGGTTATAGGAAAGTATGGGTGGAAGGGGACTCATTGAACATCATTAACAACCTGAAAAATTGCACTCCCCCCTCATGAACAATTGAATCCTTGATTCGGGATTCTATTAAGATTATAAAGTATTTTGATGAGTGTTATATCTCGCATATCCTAAGAGAAGGAAATGTGTTAGCAGACATTTTTTCTAACATTGGTGTTAGAGAGACTAGGGAATGGGATCTAAATGACCCTCTTCCCATAGAGGTTATAACAACTATTAACAATGATAGCATATTTTAATTGGATCATCAATTCATTAGAGTTGGCAATATGCATGGTTTTATTCACATGGCTGGTGATAATGGGAAAGAAAGGTAAGCAAGATTTGAATCGAGTGTTTGGTACGAGGGATGTGTGCCATAGGGAATGGAATTCTAAAATCTTTATTTGGCCATATCCCATCTTTGGTTACACACAAATTTTGGGTGGTGTTAGGAGCTTTCTAGAGAGCTTGCTTTGGTTTGTGTCTGAGACATTCGAGTTGTTGAATTCTAGTAAGGGTGATGAAATGGGAGGCGATAGAAATCGAGCTGAACCTTCATCTTTTGAAGTTGCTAAGAAGACGAGGTAGGTATGGAAGGTTCTGGAGAAAGGCAGTATTACCCCGTATCTAGAAAAACTTCATGGAAATAACCCTAAGGTGACTTCACTTTTTGCTAAGGGGTGGAATGACAAGGTGTTGAAGCTTTATGGGACAGAATTTGATGTTACTGAGGAATTCATTGTGAGTATTACTAGCTTGGCCATGAATGGCATGAAGGTTTTCAAGGATAAAAATGAGGTGCAGACGGCGATGAAATTTTTCTTTAAGGATGATGAAGAGAAGGATTTGAGGCTAGTGTGTAGTGGTGGATATTAGAGTAATTCCATTAAATCCCTATGGGGGGATGTAGCGGAAAAATTGATGTGGTTCATCACTCTGGAAGTTCATTTTTCTACGGTTAATGCCTACCATTTTATCTTGCCAAACCACTTCCAACACAAGAAGCGTATCTCTTTCCCATATTATCTATTAATGTCTCTTGATATTGGCCTTAGGGATCACAAGAAGAACCCCAAAAACCCTATTCTACATGTAGGGTTAATTCTCTTGATTTCTAACTATGCAAAGATGTTTGAGGTTGCAAAGCCTATGGCCACTCCGAAGGGCAAATAGGCCAAACCTACGGAGGAGTATGAAATGACCTCTAATGAGGAACCATCAAGCAAAAAGGTTAAGAAAAGGATATTTGTCTTGGATAAAGGGTCAGATGAGGATGAGGATGTGGAGTATGTTCCTAATTCCCTTGCCTCGTTGGAGGCAGGTCCACATTCCCTTATTACAGGAAAGCTGAAAAAAGAGGGCCTGAGGGTTGATGAGGGTTATTTAACCTGTAGTGATGAGGAGGGTGTTGTGCTACTATGTAGGGCTGTAGAGTGGAAGCATGAGTATGGTGAGGCATCATCACCTCCCCTTGTTCCCAGGCTGAAGAAAGAGATGGATGGAAGCAACAAGAAAAGGGAGATACAGACGGCGAGCCAAATTCTACTATTGCTAGCGGATGATATGTTGTTGAATCCCTGAGTGATAAGTCAGCTGAGCAACTAAAGGGTAAGGCTGGGGATGATGATGTCGCGATGGAGACATAGAATGTGCAATTTGAGAGGCTTAAGAAGAGGAAGGTTGTGGAAAAAGAGATTGCTAGATCTATTTGTAAGCTCAAGACTTTGATAGCTATTGAAAAAGGTAAGGCTTCCCCTACTGGTCAGGATAGGGCTAGTTCCTCTAAGGAGGAAGAGGTCTTGGGGAAAGGGGTGTTTAATATTGATAGAGAGGATTTATCTGATGTGCTTGGTACTGTCTGGGAGGGCTCTAATATTTTCTTTAATCTTTTTAAATGGTTTTTTCATAAAATTAACAAAACTAATGTTAAAGTGAGAGGGATGTTGTGTAAGGCTAAGGGTTCTTCAGTTCAAAACCAAATTGATGAGCTTTTTGACTCATTAAATACTGTGGTTGAAACTGTTGTGGAGGCAACCCTCAATATGAAATAAAATCTTGAAAGCAGAATCATCATTCTAGAAGAGCAAATGGGGAAAATGTGGGAGACTATCATGAGAGGTGGGGAGGGGCTTAAATCTGGTGGGAAATTTGAGTCTATTATTGTGAATTTCCCTATAACTAGTGCTCATACTAATGATGGTGGCATTGTTGGTAAGCTGATGGAGGTGGAGGGTGTTGTTGGTAAAAGTTGTGATAAAGGTGTTTTGATTACTGAGGTAATGACAGAGGGCCTTGGTGCTAGGACTAGGAACAAAATCAAAGCTTAGGGTGGGGTTGGTGAATTTATTTTTTATGTTGAGGATGATACTCGGAAGGATATTGCAAGTGACATGGAGGTGGTGGATATACTGAAAAAAATGTAGTGCTACTAGAAGAATCCTCCTTTTTGGTTGGTTTTTTTGTTGATGGGTCGCTATCGTTGGGTTGTTTTTTGGCTTTCTGTTTGTTTGTTTCATAAGAGTTGCTTTTTGATGTAAAGGGTTTTGGGCCCCTTCAAAACTCGTTATTTACCTCTAATCAAAAACACTAAATTAATAAACCTTTAAATCCATGTTATTAAAGGAGCCCCATAATCAACAAATATTTAGGAGTAGATTTTTAATATGATCTTGGTATTCTTACAACATTGAGGGAGGAATACCCAAAAATTAAGGTAAACATAATTTTCATAGAACTAGACCTCAACCAAGAGTGAAAATATTTTATTTATTCTAACACATGAGTAAATTAAATTGAGCATCATCATATTCCATTATCATCAATGAAGCAACATTAACTATAGCATCTTTATTTTGATTCTCTTGACATGGGATAACATAAATAAAATATGAATCAAAACACATGAGTGATTGTAAAATTATTTCATGATATTACATTAATTTATCTTCCTTATCTTCATAATCTCTTATTATTTTTCTAACCATGATTATTTTTCACCATGTATATGAATTAACATTAAGGGATATCTCATAAGGATATGGCAAGCGATGTGGAGGCGGTAGATATTTTGAAAAGCATGTAGTGTTGTTGGTGGGGTCTTCCTTTTTGGTTGGTTTTTTGTTGATGGTTCACTATCATTGGGTTGTTTTTTGGTTTTAAGTTTGTATCTTTTGTAACAACTACTTTCTAATGTAAAGGGTTTTGGTCCCCTTCAAAACCCATTTGCTACCTCTAATCAAAAACATTGAGGGATATCATGGCTTATAGACTAATGTTTGGTGTGATACTTAATTACAATATTAGTACATTGAGAATCAAGAAAAATTTATAATTATATAAATTCACCTAAAGGAGCAATCAAAGTCACTCTTACTCCCAAACTATTCATGCATCTAAATCCATAAAACAAACATGATTCAAGGATAGGAGGTGTCAATATGTAAAATATCTACATTGACAAATGAAGTATCTACTATATGCAAGTAAGGGAAGGCATTACAATCAATTGATCAAAAACTACTTATTTTTAAAAAACATATAAGAAATGAATTTAATATCAATTTTAGAAAGCAATGTCACCCAACATGCACCCCTACTTAAAAGAATATTTTCTAAAATATAACATGCACCCCTACTTAAAAGAATATTTTCTTACATATATTTTAAAGTATATTCTTATATAATAACATGTATCTTGAAATTAATCATATAATTTCTAAGATTATATAATGAGAAGATAAAAAAATATAATCTCTTTCATAGTTTTATACCATATCTAATAATCTAATAATATATGACTATAACAATAAACTATGTGCTCTTTACCATTTTCATTATTTTGAGCCAATAGATCACTAATAGTGGACTTTATGGCTAAAACATATAATACTAAAAATTTACTATGGATAAAATTCATGAGGATCAAAGGATTCAATAATAATTATTTAGTGTCCTCAAATTATTTTTTATAATAATTTTTCCATTCAAAATGAACATCTTTCTTTAACAACCTTGTGAATGGGAATGCCTTATTCATTGATTAGGCTATAAAATATCTAATAGCTTTTCTTTTTCTTTGGAGATTACAAAATTTCTTCAAACTATTTAGAGGAGACATTCTAACAATAACATAAATATTATTTGTATCTACCAAGAAATACCTCTCGAGGACATAATAAATTTGAATAAGTGACCACTTTCAACTCAATATAAATATTTTATATTATCACACATGTTTAAATATTGTCCTCAAAACTTATAAATGCTCTATCTTTTATATTTTCCTAATATCTTATCCATATTATCTTCTAACATCTTATCCATAATATGATGGAAGATAGATGTTATATAACCATTTGATATATACCTACAACATTTTTAAACCCAAAATGCATGATAACACATAAAAAATATTCCCTAATGTCTAATCAAATTGGTTCTTTATTTATCTTTAAGATTAATTATGGTATAATTATAGTGTAAGAATCCATAATGATAGAAAATCATGTCCAACAATGAAGTATACATTTATATCATTATTAGGAAAAGGGGATCATTCTTAGGAGTTTTTTTAAGATCTCTAAACTTGGTACAAATACAAATATGACCATCAATTTTTACAAGTATCATATTAAAGAACCAAAGTGAATAATCAATAGATCTAATAAATATATTCTTAAGCATAGATTTTATAATTTTTGTTTAAAACCATTAACACCACATTAGGATGCAAATTCATAATATTTTGTTTTTCATGTTTGGACTCCAAGATAATTTTAGTATCAATACTCTACATATCTTGATATGACCATGCAAAAATATCTCCAAAATATTTAAGAAAAAATTCTTTTTATTTTAAATAATCACCAAGTTTCAAGATCTTATTTTTATTGTATGGTTTCATATCTATAATATATGTAACACCAATTATAAGTGTATTAAAATCCTCAATAAATGGATCATTAGATTAAAAAAATGAAAACTACAGGGTGCAAATGAAGCATCTTCCTCAAAGTATGAATAAACCTAAAAAAATATGGGGAGACCCTTATAATGATAATATCTAGTTAAATCCTCATAAACATTTAATATTTAATTAAATCTTCATCATTTATAAATATTTTTAGAGAGCCCTGGGATAAGAATCCATGAAACCATCCCATATGAGATCCAAATAAAATAATGTAAAATCAATGTTATCAATAATAGCACATGAAAACTCAATTCATGTGTACACCTTATTGATTCAAAACTAATCATTTTCCCTTATAACCAAGATTTCTTAAAATAAGAACTAATCAACTTAGATGATGGTAAGAATTCCCCATAACAATGGCTATATGTGGATCCATGAGAAGCATCACTTTCATTCGAATGTGTATCTATATAAGAATATGAAGGTGTTGTAGCATGTAAACTAATATCAATTGAAAAAGGGGAAGCTTGGTTCTCATTGTTTTGTTCTTTATTTTTTACTCAATGGATGAAAATCTAATTAACCTTAATAAGCCTTAAAATTATAATTGCAAATAAGAGGATTGATTATAAAATATGAAGATACCATAAGTCTACCTAGTTGTATAAAAGACATAGATGATAGCATATAGGTGTTCCTCACTTTTTAACCTCAGTAGACTATGAAATCAAATTTTGAAAAAAAAAAAAACATTTTCTCTCAGTTAAAATAAGCAAAGTGTATAGAATTTGAAGATAATATAAATAATAGTTTTTGGCATTTCCTATATATATTGCATTTCTAATTTTCTTCATAAATTAAAAATATTTTATCTCATATTTTAAATAATTGTTAATAAAGTGTTTCTTACACTTCATGGTATAAGTAAAATTTTCCTATAATGCATAAATTGAGCTAGAAATCAAAGATCAACCTAAAAAATTATTATGCACATATTTTTTGTTAACTTATATTTCATATTTATTAATTATTTTTTAAATTACAACTACTAATTTTTAGACATATTTTCTCATAATACATGGCTTTCATGCATACCCAGATTTTTTACCGAAACAGGAACATAAATATGAAGGGAACCCTTATTTTTAATTCCACTACTATCTTTCCATGTGTGTCTAATAGAGGTCCTTAATTTTTGTAATAAACTTATTAAATTATTAGAAAATAAAAAATAAATACAATAATAAATAAATATATTCAAATATTTTATTTTTTATAAAGTTTACTTTAATAGATACATCGTAAAATTTTATATTATGATTTTTTTATGTAATCATAAAAAGAGGATCTAAATTATTGTTTTATTTCTAATGAAATCCATTCATGTGGCTTGCAAGTAAAAGGGTAGCCAATAGAATGTTCAAGGGACATGTTGATGCCTAAAATTTCCAAGAAAATAGCCTTATGGGAAACTCAGTTAATGGGGGACCAATTGCGCTAAACTGAGTAACCTCTGGGTTTTTTAAAGAAGTCAGCTCCTTTTGTATTTTGGGGGGTTTGGAACAAGAAAAGGAAGTAGATATATAAAATAAATATCTAATCTAAGGTGATGCTCCAAGATGTAGGTATGGGCACGGTAAATTTTCCTTTCAAATGGGATTTAAGGGCTTGTTCAGCAATCTGCATGTCCGAAAATAATAGAGAGCATAGATGAAAAACATAAGAAGTCTATCAAATAACATAAAATAACTTCCATACACATTTACTGAAAAGAAGAGTTCAATCCATAGTCTGAATCAGCAAACTTGCATTGAAATTATAGAAGTTCTACAAATAAACTACTCAGTACAATAATAGCACAGTATAATGTTTTTTCAACTAACTAAGAAACAGAGAGGCCAAACAAAATGGCACATTTTGTGAGTATTAATACAATAATCAAAAAAAATACAAAGGCCTTGTGTATTTTCAATTTTTTTTTGTGTATTCTTTCAACCCATTTTCAAAGAATTGAAGTAGTATATATAACTAATCACTCCACTGCCAGAAAGCTAGTAAGTGAAAAAGATTCCTAGGCACAAGCAATGATGTTCATAGCAATGATTCCCTAAGGCTGTTGAAATAGAAAAGATTCCAAAACATAGAATGCACTCGCCTTTGAACAAGATGCACCCCCTGCAAATGATGACTGTGGTCCCAATGGGGAAGTAGAAAAATTCCCATGAAGACACATGTTTCCTACCCACAGAGTCAATTAGGATACATGGCACAATGGTGAGGCTTCATATCCATTTATGCCTTCCTCATGATCAAATCCCGCATGGAGAAGACATGTGTTGTCTTTGCTTTGAGCGCTAACTGTGGGGTCTACCAAAAGGTGCACACAGAATGATGCTACGTGGCACATGGGTAGAGCTTGGAAGAGAATCAAAGGGGAGTGGGCTCTCAAAGGCCCATGCTGCTGACACATGGAGACATGGTGAGGCTTAATAAAAAATCAAGGGAGGAAATCCTTCCAAGGAGCATGCAGCGAACATGTGGAGCAAGTGGGCGAAACTCTTCAAAAAGGGCATGGAGATATTCAAACACATGAGGCACGGGTCGGGGCCAAGAAAAACAATAATCATCAACCTTAAGGATTTTAATCCACAACTTTTGATGGCTATTGGGGGCGTTTCACCTACAAAATGGGAACCCAAAATTTCTGGTGTGAAGACAAAAGCCTTATCCATTAGGCAATGATTAGAGCTTCGAAGCACAGTCTACAAAGGTAGCCAATCGGCCTCAGATGGCATTGATAGGGCATGCAGATTCTCTTCCACTTCATGCAGATCGATTATTTCTTTAAAGGGTAGCTCTATGGAGATCCCGGTCCCTGACTCGAGTTGAAAGAGAATCTGTGATATCTGATGAGTGGTGCCTTCTATGTTCGTAGTTGTGGGAGGTTGACTGAAATCTTGAAAGGTAGATAAATCCTATTTCTTTTCCTCGATCCTTGTTGTGATATATTTTGTCGTGGCCACCAAATCATTAGAGAGGAAAGGGGAAGGCAAGCCCATTTGAGTCAAATGGGAGAATTGCATCCGCATTTTGTTCATAGTCTAACTCAGTGTTGCTGAGTAATTTCTAGCCTAGAGGATGGTCACATGACAACAAATGAATTCTCTTTCCTTCCTACTAGCTGACCTTCGATCTTCAATCCCTGCATTTACCAAGTCTGCATTCACCGCTACATATAACTTTTCCAACAACTTTTCTACCTTGGGCATCTTTTCTGCAATAAACTATGGAACCTGCTCCAATGTTCCACACACCTCCCTATTTAAAACTACCACTTCCACCATGAATTAGAGTGCCACTTGAAGAGTCAGACAGAAACTCTTGACTTTCTCCCAGTAGGAGATATATAACTGTTGGGCTACCAAAAGGAGATTTTTCTAAGGAATAGGGGGGTTGGGGAGGATTTTTCAAAAGACTAATTTTCATCTCCCTTGACTCGACATCTTGTTTCAACTCCTCAATTCTCTTATCCATAGTAGAGATTCATTCCTATAGAGTCCTTAACTCAGCAAGAAATTGTTCCTTAGCCTAGCCTCTAGTTGTGGATTCATTTTCCAAGGAGAGCTTTACTTCCTAGATCTCTTTCTCAAACTAAGCTTGTCGGCCCTGGAACTCCTTGTCTTTTTGCTACATTTCCTACTCCAATTGAGCTCTTTGATCCTAAATCTCTTCATTCTTTTTTTGCATTTCTCCCTCTACCCGAGCCAACCGGTCTTGTAACTCTTGGTTTTTTTATTGCAATTTGGCAACCAGGTTGGGATCTAGGGACTAGAACTTTGCAAGTTCCTCTTGTAGTTTGGCATTATCTATCTGTGCTTGTTGGGACATTCATACAATCTCGGCACCTTTGGCCTTCTCCTTTTTCAATAGAACTTCTAGAATTTCTTTAAATTTCTTGAGCTCCTCTTCCTTTTTCTTCAATTGGCGACTATGCTTGAGAAAATTGGTAGTCACCACTCGCTGGGTTTCCTCCATCAACTCAACCTTGTCTTGTGGTTGGGTTGTGCATAGATCAATCCCTACAACATGGATCATATAATCCTCAAGTTTTATTTCCCTTTGTGGTTTGATGGTGTTCAGAGTCATTGTTGAAAAATGCAATGACCCTTGAACTTCATTGAAAAGGGTCTACACGCATGACTCGGTAGGCTTTGCTGCATCTTTTTATTTTCTCTTTTATACCCTAATAGCATGTGTTTCCTTAAATCTATCACTTTTCCCCATAAATTCTATTGGTGATCTAATCAATTCACTAATGAAAGATGCACCAAGAGGAAGAGAAAAAGGGAATGAGAGAGTACTAGTCCCGGATGATGTCTTCTTTGGTAGAGATATTGTTAATGGGGAGAACGAGGGAATGTTATGCCAAGGTCCACTTTAGGAAGTGGCGGAAGGACTCATGGGGAGGGGTGGCAGTAGTGGAGATGTAGAGGACATTGTCTGTTGGGAAAGCAGAGTCAGATCCAGCATGATGGTATCAAAAGTGGTAGTAATGGTGGTTTTGAACTGAGCTACAACAAAAGGTGGAACAGACCATGGGGGAGTAAAAGTCACATGTCTGATTTGGGAGAATTGGGAGAAACCTCCCACAAGAGTAGAAGCAGAGAAGGAAAGGTCAACACTGGAAGTAATGGGAGACACAAAGATAGCAGAAGTAACCAAATATTATGAAGCAAGAAGAGAGGGAGAGAAATATACCTGAGTTGTAGAGGGCCCCAATCCTTGGCTCGTTGCAAGTTCTTGTGAGCCTTCTCCAGAAGTTACATCCATGTGCGACCTCTTCTCAGGTGGAGAATTTTCCACCTCTATTACTTCTTAAGATTGTTGGGCTACCCTAGGCCTTTTCACATCCCATGTGTGTGGTCGTGAGGCTTCTGAATTCTATACAGTCACTTGCATGCTCAGTGGAGCATTGTTAGGCTGCTCTGCTACTTTTCCAGTTTTCTGTGATTGGGCCTTTTTCGCTTCTTTTCTCTTCACTATTGCCCTTGCTTTCTTTGGATCTACATCTTCATCATCACTTCCATTAGTATCTTAATGCCCTCTATTATATGTATATCATCAAATATTTCATCCTTGTCTATCTTCTAGAACAAGGCATCACAACATTTTTCCCCTGACAATAAATCCAGAAGTATGCATTTTTTTCTTCACTCCACAGCCATTGCTTGACTAATTGATTATGAAGGCTAGCCCCCATTTTAAGCTTGTCATTGGGCTTCTCCAAAGGAAAATAGAAAGATAGCCATGGTGGCCTCCTATCGTCAGTAGGAACATAGGCCAGGTCCACAAAAAGATCATCCTGATGTAGTGACCGTGGACTTCACCGAGCTTCCTAGAAGGTCAGGAGCTGTGAGTCACTTTAACACTCAACTCCGCTACATCATTATCAAGATTATAATCCTGTTTGTCACAAATTAATACCAGCCCCAAATGAGCCATCACCTCTAGTAGACCATGTGTCTTTTTCTTTAACATTATTATCCAATTGAAGGTCAAAGGGAAAAAGAAAAAACCCTTCTTTTTTCCTCTACAAAAGTTGTCAATAATCACCGTTTGCTAAAACACTTCGAGGGACAACACCCTATTTGTGACTCATAATGAGAGTTGGAATGACTTCTTAGTAAAACCATGCAACCTAACAAAATTAAAATCCTCCCCAAGGAACCAGTCACAAGGAGGAAGGAAATTCTACATCCACTCAGTTTGCTCATTGGAAAGCTGATAACACTCACCATCCTCACTAAGATCTTTAAAAATTGAAGCCAGGAAATGCTCAGAAAATGCATAGTAATCATAAGTTGTAAAAAGAAGGGGATTCCACATAGAAATTGGCCTTCTTACCCCATTTTCATCAAAAACAGCCAAACCCAAGTGGTGTCTAAAGAATTCAAGGTTCTAGTGCAAAAACATGTGAGCAAGGAGAGAAGAAAACCTAAACCTATGTTGTGTCTTGTATTCCTTGAATTAGTTCAACATCTCCTTAACAATGACCTCCACAAAGTCATACCAAAATAGAGAATTTTTCCTTCTCAACTAAAAACCCTAACCCATTTGAAATTCTTGAACATACCTGTCGTTGTCCATGCCACAAACAAAATCCATCATAGAGAAGGCGTCCTACAAGTCTGGGTTAAAAGCATTATGTGTGACCAGAATCTGTGGTGGCTATGCTACATCTTCCTTAGGCATTTTGGTTTCTCGTTAATAAAAGTTTAGAGCATAATATTTTGTCCTCCAAATCTCTTTCACATTCTCTATAGTGAATGTCTCCATTCTTTCTGCTCTAGAGCTCCTTCCGATGGGGAGGCATAGCATATTCCTAATAGCATCCAAGCTGATCACAACCCTTAGTTTTTGGCCTTCAATGGTGCCTATATCCGAATTGAAATGTTGAGTGCACTCTGAACTAATTTCGATTAGTGATGCACAAAAGGAACCATATACTATGGGAGACTACAGAACCATAGCTTATACACCAAAGTCTACTTGTCATTAGTTTATTTCATTCTCTCATAGGCTGCTTCCCTAAGACTCTTAGGGTTAGTTTTGAGGATGCGGTCATGAATGTTATCCCATTCTTCTACTATCAAGGTCTAGTTCCTA
This sequence comes from Sequoia sempervirens, assembly GCA_007258455.2. Taxonomy (NCBI): domain Eukaryota; kingdom Viridiplantae; phylum Streptophyta; class Pinopsida; order Cupressales; family Cupressaceae; genus Sequoia; species Sequoia sempervirens. The sequence goes on from VDFB02281492.1 coordinate 654,929,564, forward strand.
TGAGATTTCTCATCTACGGCTCATGTGTGGATTCACTTTGGCTTCTCTCGTATCCTAGGCGAAGTGTAAGAGATGTCATTGAAAATGTTGGCCATTGGCGTTGCTATCATGACATCAAATAAGCTTTGAACCACCTCTCCCTATGCTTCAATTTGAGGATTCTAGGCCATCTCAACATTTTGTATATTTTGTGAACACTCGACCTTGCTGCAACTCACTTGGATTCTTCAGCAAACTGTGCACTCAAATCCCTTCACAGTCTTTTGTACTCAAAACTCTTAACGGTGTTATTTTGTATGCAATACTTAGTCTTTTCTCAACTTGAAATTGCAGATATTAGTTGTTTCAAACAATAAATTCAGCATGTACCGCCATCTCTTTCATGCATGCAAAATGAATTTGTTATCTTTTGAAAAGAGAACAATTCATAATGACAATTAATAATCATGTCTTATGGCACCATCCCTTGGGAAATTGACTCGGTAATAAAAGGCATACAAAACCTTTCGCATGCTTTTTCATTTAATAAATTTGAAAGAATGATTATCAAAAGGGCATAATGAGTACACAAAAAAATTGAGTTCACCCTTGGAGACTAAAAGACATCCACAACCTAACACCTAGTACTTGACTGTGCGGACTACCACCTACGCCTGCCATCAGTTGAAGCTAATTAATTACTTCTTCATAACTTGCATGCAGCAATTCATACACAGCAAACACAACTTGGTGGGATTTTCAAGTTGTCTCGCAGTGGGATTTTTTAGTGTACTTTCAATGGGATCATGCTTATCGCCCACACTGTACCTTGGCTATTACTATAAATATACATAAAGATAACAGTAGGAATTACACTTGGTAATTGGGAAGAATTTGCATTTGATAATTGGGATTAGAGATAGGTGCAATGAATACTCCTATCAGGTTGACTAGCAATAAGTCACAGGTAGCTTTTCTAGGCAAGATTTCTAGTAGGCATCTAAAATACATGACAAAGAGTAAGCATTCTTTGTCTATAATAGAAATGAAGTGGGTACTGGGGAGGGAATACATAGAATACGAAGATAATTATAAGTAAATATTGGCATCTACTCTCATTTCGTTGCCTCTTTTCTTGCCATACAAGTACCCAAGCAGATGATACTATGACTCACTATGGAAATCTTCCCAAAGCACTACCTCGAAGGCCTTGGCGAATTTGTGAAGAATGTGGTGTATGGCCTTGGTCTTCCCATAGCAAGTGACCACCAACACATTAAGGAGGACGCAGTGGTGCAATAGGTGCCACTCCTGAGTGGCTTTGCATCGTGTCAATTGGAGAACACCGCAAAAGAGTTTCTTGTGCATGCCACTTCTTGTTGTGATGCTACAATGTGGCACTATTCTACGATGTGGAATGGTAAATTGACTTTAGAAACTTGGTGTTTCCTCCTTCGCTTGTTGTTGTTGTCATCCATGTTTCCCCTATTGCCATTAATGTTGTTAATGAGGTTGTTCTTGATGTTTCCCCAATCGAACCTACTACTGCTCCTAATGATGATGTTGCCCTAGTTGAATAATAAAATCTTTTCTCCTCTTTTTGTAAATATATCTCAGAAAGCTTATAGTATATATATATACTCAAAAATTATGGCTTGTGAGCCATTTTGAATTCTAATATATGAAGCATATATTACCATATAATGAATATACAACTCTTTTATCAATTTTTTGTATCTTTTACTTTCTCTGTTTCTTGCATCATGTGTTCATGCTTATTAAAGACTAGGCCAAACAAAACACAAAGAAAATTTACATAATTACATATTTACATGGGTAAAATGATTAATAAAGCTAATTGAACAATTTGAGGTGAATCCCGTTGATAGGAATTCTCAATGCTTCTTTTTCCATATTTTCTAATTCAAATGTGTTATGTTACCTACATTGAATAATTTGGAAAGGGCTTTCCCAAAGACTATCAAATTTTCCATGTTGGCTAGGCTTCGCAACTCTTCCATTGAACTTTAGCACTAAGTCTTCGCATTTGAGACCCTAGTCAAAGGTTTTCTTGTCAAACCACTTTTTAATCACCTGCTAACACTTAGACATGGTAGTGAGGGATTTTTTGTGTTTCTCTTGAACCTCCAACAACTCAACCAACTGGACTTCCATGGCTCCATTTTGTTCAACTTCTAGGAACTTGAGCAACTATATTGCAGGAATTTCAATAGATATATGTAGTAGCGCTTCCTTCTTGTTTACCAGCTCATACAACAGAGTCTTTAGGACTTGCTTAGGAGTTATGCAGTCTTCCAAAGTGTTTCTTTGAGGTTTTGATGCCACTCTCTTTGATGTTTCGACCCAATCATTTTAATGAGTCAGACTAATTTTTTATTAGATGACTCGGCCAGACCATTTCCCTATGGGTAATAGTTTGAAGATGTCTTTAGGAAAATGCCATGTTCGAGTGTGAATTGGCATACCTTTAAGCCTAGGAATGCTTTCACATTATAAGAGATTATGATCTTTGGCAGGCTAAACCTTGTTACTAGTTCTTTGAAAAAATTCACAATCTTTTCCTTCGTTGCATTCTTCAGGGGCATGGCCTCTTTCCATCTGGTAAAGTAGTTCTTAGTTGTGAGGATCCATTTATGTCTAGCACTAGAAGTAGGATTAATCATCCTAATAAAATCAAGGCCCCACTATGCAAAGGGTTCCTCAACCACTATCGGATTCAGAGGCATTGTTGAATTCTTCCTTCCTCCAATGAAGAATTGGTATTCCTTGTAGGCCTTAACTAGAGAGTGTGAGTCATTGAACAATGTAGGCCAGAAGTACTTGACACACATAATTTTTATGGTGGTGGTCTTTGCAGAGAAGTGTTCACCTGTGGGACTATTGTGAAAAATTTATAGAATTCTTTTTGCTTGTTCTAAGGTGACACACTACAGTAGAACACCATTAAAGGTCCTTTTAAAAAGGACTCCTTCGATGAGCGCATATCCACTATTCTATAATCTCTAGAATCTTTTCTTCTAAGGAGGGAGTCCCATCGAATGTTTTCCATTCTGTATGAATCTCATCCTATCCGCCAACCAGCAGCCTTCAAACTTAGATTTGTTTGCCAAAACCAGCTCGAGTTGTTTCTCCTCAACTACAATTTCTTCATCATGTGCCAGATACTCACACAATCCTCTTCCCCACACAGAGTTTTTGGTTTGACCTCAATTTCATATTCCAAGATCTTATTTATCCAATTGGCCCTTTTCTCCATTATTTCTCCTTCCATAATGTATTCACGCACATTAGAATGCACGACATATGCAACCACCTTGTTGCAAGATATAAGGTGTCAGAATTTCTTATGCCCCTTAACAATTGCGAATATTTTCCTTTCAATGAATTTATAGTTTGTCTCATAATCCTTTGAGGTCTGGGAGTGAAATGTTATTGGATGTTCTCCCTTTCCTTCATCATCTTTTTGGGTCAGAATAGTAGCGATGCTAGATTTTCTATTGAACACATACATTATGAAGTCCTTTGATAGGTCTAGATTTACCAGCATATGAGCTAAAGAAATAGCCTCCTTAGCCTTCTCAAAGGCTTCTCTAGTCTCTTTTTTCCATTTGAACAATTGATCATTTTTTAGCATGAGAGTGATAGGTCTAATTAATCCTGCAAAATCATAAATGAATTTTCTCACAAAATTTACCTTTCCTAGAAAGGATAGAACTCCCTTCTTGTTGACTGGTAAGGGAAGTTCCCCAATTGCCTTCACCCACTCTAGATCGATTGCACTTCCTTCTTTAGACACTACATGTCCCAATAGTTTTCCTTACGAGACTTCAAAAACACACTTTTTTGGGTTTAGGGATATCCCAAACTCCTAGCATTTTTTAAAAACCATTTATAGATGATCAAAATGACCATCCTTATGCTTGGAGAATACCATAAGATCATCAAGATAGATCAAGATAATCTTATTGATAAATTCTCTGAAAGAAATATCCATTTCCTATTGGAAAGTAGCTCCCACATTTGAGAGACCGAAGGACATTTTTGCGTAGGAAAATGTTCCCCACTTGGTAGTGAACATTTTTTTGTGTCAGTCCTCCTCTTTTACCTAGATCTAGTTGTAACCAAAGAAGCCATCCAGCAGAGAAAAAATTTCTGAGCCAGCTACTGTTTGTAAGATTGACTCCATGGAAGGCAAGGGGTAGTGCTCCTTAAGTGATGTTCTATTCAGGGCGAGGAAATCGACACACAAGTGGATGTCTCCATTATTTTTCCAGACAAGAACCAGGTTGGACACCCATGTGTTGTGCTTGATTGAGAAGAAGATGATCTAGGACTTAATTAGCTTTGTCAACTATTGCACCATCAATGCTTCAATCTTCAGAATCACTGGCCTCTGCTTCTGGCAGATGGGTTTTTCTCTTTCGGTCAATTCTATAGTATGCTAGATAATTTTGGAATCATATACCTTGAGGTAATCATATGACTAGGCTACTACTCCATATTTTTCACAAAAATGGATGAGACTTTCTTTATCACGATGTGGGACATCCTTTCTGACCTTAAGCTTCCTTCCATCTCCAACTTGAAGATCTACATAGTCGCTTTTGTCCACTAAAAACTTCCTCTTGTCATTCCTTGCATCATCACAATTGAATAGGTTTTTGAGAGTGACCAATCCTTTTGGAAGTTTGTTGAACCTTAGCTGAATGATTTTCCCTTAATAGGCTTCTACGATTTTTGGTTGAAGTTGATCAACAAACTCTCTAGATTTTTGAATGAATGAGTCGATGTGTTCATCACTTTCGAACACTTATTAGCTTTGGTCATTATCAGGGATTACAGGTCAGAAAATCACTCACACAGAGTGTATGTTACGAATTAAGTTGAAAGTAGGGTCAAATTGAGATCCTTTTGCTGCCATGCAATCCACAGCTACATTCTTCTCTTTAGGCACTGTCTAGATATTGAAGGGCTTCAAAGCTTTCAATCAGGTCTTAGACTCTATTTCTATAAGATCTCATATGGACATTCTTTGTTGCGGAGACTCCTCAAACTTGATTGACTATTAGCTCTAAGTCTCTAAACACCATTATTTTTTTAACACCCATCTGTTTCATAAGGCTTAGACCTTGCACTAGGCCTTCATATTCAGCTTCATTATTCGAATAGGCAAATTGGAAGCAAAAAGACCAGAGTGTCTTTTCATTGGATGGGGATGTCAAAATTATCCCGGCTCCTACACCAACTTTGAATCTCACTCCATCAAAATGTAGCGTCCATCGCTCTGATACTGGACCACCCTCAAATTCCTTCATGACCTTCCAGATCACTTGATCTTGATCATAGATGACATAGGTTCCCAATCTAGTAGCATGATAACTACCGAAAGGATCATTTTTTATAAATTCACTCAAGAGAACCTCTTCTTGATTGGTTCAATCTTCGGTCACCTTCTCATCTTCTAGTAACTAAATGCAATACATCTCATCCTTGGTTATAGAGGTATGAGTAACCTCAAAGTTTATCATGGCCTCATTTGCTACATGTTTTGAATGCAGAGGTTTAGAAACAATATTCATATTGGCTCCATGCTTGGTCGTAAGAATTAGATGTGACCACTCTAAGGAAAGATATCCGCCTATCTTGGAAGTGAACTCTCGGGCTAAGCAAAGACCAAACATGGGAGGGACGTTTATGATCATAGTATCTTGTGGAACTGCAATACTAGGGCAAGAGAATAGAGTCAAGGGGAGGTTCTTAATGACACCTATAGTTTTGACCTTGTTCCCATCAAGATACATAACCCCTCTATTTAAAGGTTCATGGCTAAGTCCTAAGGCTTCAGCTATCTGTTTGGGCATGACTATGGTACTAGCACTAGAGTCAATCATAGAATTGTGCGACTTCTTACCCACAATGAGATTCAAGAAGAAGGGTTTAGGTTTAGGTTTAGCTTTAATTTTAGTAGAAGCTTCCTCTCCATTGTTTGTGAGGACTTTGGCCTGAGGTAATGATTCAATGGCTTTTCCCTTGGGTTGTTGCTCTATTAGCTCCATGCTTGTATCTTCTAGTACAGCCTTCTACAACAAAGACTTCTATTCCAAAATAGCTAAGATATCCCAAAGGGATATATTAGCAGAGGATTTCTTCAATTGCTCCACCACATTGAATGGTGATGGATTTGAAGACTTCTATTCCATAGCCCTTGTCATAACAATCTCCTTTCATGGCTAAAATTGTTGTACAATTGTGGAGGTACCAGGAGCCTAGTCGGGAACATTTTTGGGCTGCAAGATGACCAGTTTGCCCATGAATCTCCTCTTTGAGCGAGTGTTATAATTGGATTACACTTGAGGGGCCTTTGATGTGGACACATCATTTGTGAACACCATCTCTTCTTCTTCCATCCATGAGAGAGCATGTGATTGGGAGCTATATCTATCTCTTGCTCTAGGGACATTCCTTGCATTTGTGTAGTAAGCACCATGTTTTCCATTTGTGAAGACGCATATATATAACCTCTGAAATCAGGTGCAATGCCTTGACTGTGTTGTTTTTCTAGTCTTTGTTGTAGATTGTCGTGCTGGAAATTTTGAGGCATATGTGCTTCGTTGTAGGGGAAGCACCAAGGATTGATGTCATTAGTGAGATTATTTTTCCCTATTGTCAGCTCTCTACTTAGACTTGGGTGAATTTTTTGTAGCGGAGTAGGCACTGGCACTATTTGATTTTTTTTGAGCCTGTGGATTTGTGTGTGAGCCTCCTTGGAATTGGTTTTGCTGATAAGATCTTTCGCCTTGATAATTCTAGAAATTTGGCTTCGTTTGTATAGAATGTTGTCATTTGATACTATTTATTTCATTTGAGAAGGTTTGCAACAAGTATTTGTTGTCGCTTATCTTGTCCCTTGAAGATTTAGACATAGAAGTAGCGTTCTAAGGTACACTTGGATATGTGTACATAGATTGGGGAGGAGCATACGAGCTAGTAGATGCCATCTGCTAGACAAGAACTAATATCTCTAGAAATATAGGCATAGCAGGCTGAGGCAACAACTTCCCAGTGTTTATCAAATTATTTTTTTCCTTAACAGCAATGTGTACACATCTAGTAGAGTGGTCACGCCAAGAGACTGGATCATCACTGAGATGTTGGCATTGAGGGATTTGAGGTAGAACATGAATGCCAAATCGGCCAACAGATGGATAGCAGTCTGGATCCTCTGCCAAGTCATGTGGAACTGGGCATTGAAGTTGGTCATGGCCTCATATGGGGCTCGCTTTATGGTCACTAGTTGTTGATATAGTGAAGACCGATCTCCATTATTTGAAAATCTCTCGTAAAAAGGATCTTTGAGCTTATCCCAGGTACCAATAGTGTTATCCTCTAGATTTTGATACTAATTTAGTACCCTAGCTTTGAAAGAGGCTACGAGCAACCTTAGCATTATATTTTGGTTGGTGACGCCATGCACCAAACACATGTCTACCACATCTTGCAGATGATCAGATGGTGTTTTTTAGCCCTCTCCAATGAATTTTGATAGAACTTTTAGAGTAGAAGAAGGAATAGGAGCCCATACAGCTGGTGCTACTGGTGCTATGAGAGGTCTTCCGGTGTCCAATGCCACAAAAAAATTGTTAGCAATTCGCAACATGGCTGGTGGAGGGGTTGGGACATTTACTTGATGGGTTCTTGTTCATACTGTTACTAGCGATGGCACTAGCAAGCTAGGGTTGTTCATTGTTTGGGATCTAGTAACAGGCCTATGGATCATACACCCACTTTTGAATCAGATACATTAAAAGACAATCCCATCGGCCAGAAAAAGAACTATTGATGCCTAAAATTGGTAGGAAAACAACCTTATGGGAAACTTAGTTAATGGGGGACCAATTGTGCTAAATTGAGTAACTTCTAGGTTTTTTAAAGAAACCGGATCCTTTTGTATTTTGTAGGGTTTGGAATGGGAAAAGGAAGCAGATATATAAAATGAAAATCTAATCTAAGACTATGCACCAAGATGTAGGTATAGGCATGGTAAATCTTCCTTTCAGATGGGATTTAAGGGCCTATTCAACAATCTGCATGTTAAAAAATAATAAAGAGCATAGATGAAAAACCTAAGTCTATCAAATAACATAAAATAACTTCCATACACATTTACTCAAAAGAAGAGTTCAATACATGGTCTGAATCAGCAAACTTGTATTAAAATCATAGAAGCTCTACAAATAAACTACTCAGTACAATAACAGCACAATATAATTTTTTTTCAACTAACTAAGAAATAGAGAGGCCAAACAAAATGGCACAGTCTGTGAGTCTTAATACAATAATAAAAAACAATATAAAGGCCTTATGTATTTTCAATAATTTTTTTGTGTATTCTTTGAAGCCATTTTTAGAGAATTGAAGCAATATATATAGTTGATCACTCCGCTAGAAAGCCAGTAACTAGAAAAGATTCCCAGGAATGAGCAATGATTCCTAAAGGTTGTTGCAATAGAAAAGATTCCAAAACATAGAATGCAATCAGCTTCAAACAAGATATGTCCCCTGCAAATGATGATTGTGGTCCCAATGGGGAAGCAGTGAAATTCCCATGAAGACATGTGTTGCCTACCCACAGAGTTGGTTAGGATACGTGGTACAACAGCGGGGCTTCATATTCATTTATGCCTTCCTCGCGATCAAATCCCCCATGGAGAAGACACGTGGAGCAATCTTTGCTTCAAGCACTGATTGTGGGGTCCGCCAAAAGGTGCCCATGGAATGATGCTATGTGGCAGGTGGGTAGAGCTCAGTAGAGAAGCAAAGGGGAGCAGGCTCAAAGGCCTGCACTACTAACATGTGGAGACATGGTGAGGCTCGATAAAGAATCAAGGGAGGAAATCCTTCCAAGAAGCGCATGGCAGACATGTGGATCAAGCAAGCGAAACTCTTCAAAAAGGGCCCGGAGATATTCAAACACAAGAGGCGTGGGTCAGGGCCAAGCAAAACAATAATCATCAACCTGAAGGGAGCTTAAGGATTTTAATCCACATGACACATAGCATATTGAGAGTCTCATCTATAATAAAATTAGTATAATTTTTCTTGTGTCCCAAGTTTCTGGCATACTATTTTGTATAAATTGTTATATCATAATGTGCTCAAGTGGGATAGGGATTTATGCTTCCACCCAAATATCAATGCTTTATCATTAGTTGTCACCACATATTCTTTCTTTTGATGAATAAAATTAATTTTACAATGAAGTGTCAATGGGAAAGAACCAATTACATGAATCCATGTTCAACCTAAAAAATCATTATGCTATCAAGCTCCAAGCATCACATGGAAATTCATCTCAAGTTTTATGTGATCTAAAACTTTATACATAAGTTAAGTAGCCAATAGATTCTCATATAACATTGTTAAACCCTTTTGTAGACACCTAAAATTGAAACATCGTCAATTACCTAATAACCCAACCATTTCATCTATATTTGATTGAATAAATCCTTATTTATCCCATTTTACCCCCTTAACAATTAAATAATATTTTATTATTTATTTAATAAAGTCACTATTCACCCAAATCCCATTTCTAGCGTAAAATGAATTAATCAATCTTCTTCTATAGTCCACACTAGGTAAATGAATTTACATATGTATTTACTTAAGTGGACTATTTATTTAATTGTTTCTACACTTTTCATTAATTGGGCTAAAATACATTAACCCTTTAATCTTCCTCTTGCACATTCAACATCATAATCATCCAATTTTATATCAATGTGTCCACAATCTAAAGCAATGTGTATGCTCTATAAATCAATGTATCTACTCCATTTTATTTATGAGCTTAAATAGTCCAAAAATATTCAACTCTAAATCAACGTATGCAAATCCTACATTAGAAAATTTGAAACATAGGTCAATTATTGTGCTTCATATAATCAAATTTTCCCAAATTTGAATCCATTCATATATCAGTAGTTGCACACCCTATTCAATGAATTTTCCTAAAGACATACAAACATCTATAGGGTTGATCTTCCATCCACCTTTCTCTCTAATCATTTCCTCTAATCAAAATTCAAAATTAATCAACCTTATCCTTAGTCTAAGCTTAATCAAAATCCAAATTTGATTTGTAGTAAATCTAGCTTAAGGTCTTTTGATATCAAAACAAATCTTAATATCTTTTCTTCCAATATATTCTAATAAATTCAATCTATCTTCCAATATTTTCTTTCCATCCAATATCATATTTTTCATGCCCCCTTTTACGGATAGGTAGTTACAAAGTGAGACCCAATGGTCCTACCACATTTCACAATAGAATAATTTAGGCATGTGTAGTTTGGAACATGATCTCTTCAACGTCCAATGAACCTCATGTCTAAAATGTAGGCAAAGACGATCCATATCCGAAGAGTTATCATTGTCAGAAGATCACTCTATGTCATAGTCTAGCTTCACCCCGCCTGGCTTGATTGGGAGATTATACTGTACCTTACCACAAGAGGACATTGCAGGCTAAGGTTAAAAAAATGCAATCTAAAAAGCCATATCTACTACATATTCAGAGATCTAGAAGGATAAAGCAATTCCTAGTGAAAACTCATTGTCAAAATATGTCTACACCGGTTTCCCAACAGTAAACTCCATGGGCAAAGAGGATGAGTTTTCTCTAGAGTGTACAGAGATAATTGTAGAGTGGGAGGATAAGTGAGGAGATCAAGGAAGCGTGTGGATAGGTCCACAATAGGATATGTCAGTCTTAAGTGGGAATTTCCTTCAGGTCTTAAGGCCGACCTAAGTGTACTGTGTAGATATTTAAATTCTAGGCTTTGGAGTCACTTTGGCTCAAGCCGATCTATTCCTTGAAGCAATTAGTAGCATATATATATAGGTATCTAAATTATGTATTGGGTATCTAATTATTATGTTCCCTCTTTTATGCAATTTAAACATTATGTTCTAAACCCTTTTGTGGATGAAAACCCATAGGAGTTGTACTCATTGGATGAAACCCTAGTTATTACTTGGATCAAAGGATGAAACCACTTCAGTTCTTGAGAACTTTCTCACCTCAGAGATTGCATTGTGCTTCAAAGAAGTTCTATAAGAAGTTGTTATTTGATATGAATATATTTGCATTAGTTGGCTGATATAATGAGCTTATCAATCTTTAATTTCAAGCATTTATGTTTCGTACATTGTTGTATATTGAATTCCAATATGCAAATAAGTATTGTGTGTTAAATTATATGTCTGGTACAATACAATGGTATCAAAGAATGATCTTTCCAAGCTATAGGGTTTAGGGTTTTACTAATGTTTGATGTTGAACGATAAGGAAATTAGATATCAAAAGAGATTGCAAAAGTTAAAACAAGATCAAGATCCAAATCCTAAGGAAGGAAAAATGGTAGATGAAGAAGAAAGAATCAAATAAACAATCACTAAAATTCATGAGATCATAAGAGGGTTAAGGGATATCCCCACAACCCTAGTAGAAATAAGGGATATTTTGAAGATCTTTGCAAACAAAATATCATGAGGAAATGTGAATCAAAATGGTCACAAAGGTGAAGCATCATCCAACAATGGTAGACGTGATGGTAGAACCAATAATGCTCCCACAAATCCCTCAAAGAATCTATTACTTCCATAAATTGAACAAGATAGGGGTGAACCAGTAGGTCCACTAGTGCCTTCAATCTAGAAAATATTCACAAGTGGCATGGAGAATATCAATCTCTTCTGAATGAAATTAAATCAGATTTGTCTTTGGCAGAATACATGGAAGCTACAAGGAAGAGTGAACCATAGAAGGGACTATAAGACTATACAAGATCAAGGACCTAAAGCACAAGTTGGGGAAGCTTGGAGTGGCTTATTTTGATGAGAGTAATACTCAACAAGAGCTTGGTTACAAAATATGGAAACCTATTTCATGCTCAACCCTATGACAAAGAAAGATGCAGTTCAATTTTTCTCCCTACATCTAGAAGGAGAAGCATATGAATGGTTCTTTTATGGTCATACTACTCTAGGCCATGATTAGATACAAAGATTTGATGAATTCAAGAAGAGGATATGTGATAGATTTGAATTGAAGGATGAAGAAGAGTATTTCAACAGGTTTTCCATGATCAAACAAAATAATTAAATTGATGATTACATTATAGAATTTCAAAATGTGGTGGTGATGGTTCTAGAACTATCAAAGAACAGGATAGTGAATATTTTCATCTCGAGAATCATTGAACCTCTTAGGGGTTTTGTGAAATATTTTTCACCTGTCTCTATTCGGGAGGCTATAAAAAGGGCTTTAACCTTGAACCATAAATTCCTAAGAATCTGTTTCCTTATCAAATAAAACCTAACACATGGCATTAGAAGGGATTTTAAAAGATATCACAACTTACACCAACACCTTCACCGAGGACTATAGTTTCTAATATGGTAAAGAAGGTAGATGAAGAGACAAGGAATGAGCTTCAAAGGAAGAAGCTTTGCTTCTCTTGTAGACAACCATGGGTTCTAGGAAATAGATGTCTTGAAAAGGGACAAGCTCACTACATAGAGGTCACCTCTAACAAAGACTCTGAATCAAAAGAAACTAATGAATTTCATGATCTGGAAGACTCTTCTCTAGGGGAAGAAGACAAGGAGAAAGAAGATGGAGGTGTTTTGGTAACTCTGTCTAGTGCACACAAATACCACTCTTTCAAAGTCTAAGGGGTTTCTATTAGACAAAGAGTAATTGTTTTGATTAATGGCAGAGCTATTCAACTTCATTGATGAAGGGTTGGTGAGAAGAATGGGATTAGATGTAGAGTACTTTGAAGGCTTCACTATCATTGTGGCTAATGGATATAACCTACCCTACAAGAAGAAGATTTGGAAGTTGGAAATAATTTCTGGAGATCATAAGGTATGTGATGATTTTCATGTTATTGGCTTGAATGATATTGATGTAATCTTGGGTGTGCAGTGGTTACACTCCTTGGGAGAGTACACTACAAAGTATTAGACCACGGAACTCAAGTTCAAAGCCAATGAGAAGGATGTAATCCTAAAAGGAATGGAAAATGGAGGTCCACAAGTAGTCACAACTAGGAGAATGGAGAGACTATTCCAAAGAAGCCAAGTTGCTTGGTCTACCAGGTTTTTAGTGATCTAAAAAGAATCTACCACCGATAAGAATGAGAAAGTTCATGTTGATATACAAAATAAGTTGGATAAGCGTAGTTTGGTTTTCAGTGATATGCCTCCTGGATTGCCATCGAATAGAGGATTCCAACACATCATAGAGCTTGAACCTAGATCCAAGCCAATCATGTCCACTCATTACCACCATCCTTGGATGTACAAAGAGGAGATAGAGAATTCAATCAAGGAAATTTTGGATAAAGGATATATTAGGACAAGCTCCAGGCCATTTGCATCTTCTAAAGTGTTGGTGAAGAAGAAGGATAAAATTTTGAGGATATGTATAGACTATAGGGCATTAAACAAGAAAACTGTCAAGAATTAGTATCCCATACCTTGTTGATCGATGAACTTCATGGAGCAGTGTATTTTTCAATGATTGATCTGAGATTGGGATACCATCAAATCTATATGAGAGAAGAAGATGTGCAAAAGACTACTTTTTGGTGTCACTATGGGAATTTTGAGTTCTTGGTAATTTCTTTTGGTTTGACCAATGCTCCAGAAACCTTCCAATCATGCATGAACCATGTATTTGGTAATAAATTGAGAAAATGTCTTGGTTTTATTTGATGACATTTTGATCTACGACAGAACATGGGAGGAGCACTTGCAACACCTAGTTATGGTTCTAGGAATCCTAGAGCAGCATCATCTTTTTCAAAGTTGTCTAAATGTGAATTTGGATTGAAGGAGATACTATATATGGGTTATGTTATCAGTGCTAAGGGAGTTCAAGTTGATCAATAGAAGATCCAAGCCATCCTAGATTGGCTACCTCCTACAAATATATCATAGTTGAGAGGTTTCTTTGGACTTTGTAATTACTACTGGAGGTTTGTCAGAGGTTTTTCTCCAACAAAAAAACTTCTCACCAATTTGACTAAGGTAGGGGCCTTTGAGTGGATAGAAGGAGGACAAGAAACATTTAAAAAGATGAAGGAGATAATGAGTTCTTGTCTAGTACTTGCAATTCCTTATTTCTCACTTCCTTTTGTGGTTGAATGTGATGCATCTGATGAAGGAATAGGAGTTGTCCTCTCTCATAAGGGACATCCTATAGATTTTGAGAGTAATAAGTTGAGAGAAACCGAAAAGGGTTTTTCCATATATGATAAAGAGATGTTGACAATAATGCATGCCTTGGAGAAGTTTTGGCAATGCCTAGTATGTGGAATATTTATGGTCAAGTCATATCATAATAGTTTGAAGTTCATTTTGAGTTAGCAAAACCTAAATGGTAGATAGAAAAAGTGGGAGAAAAAACTTTAGGCATATGATTTTGATATTGAATATGTCAAATGGAAGAAGAATGTAGTGGCAGATGCACTCTCAAGGAGATCCATGCTATGTCATGTGACAATTACATCAGTTGATTGGAAGGACTCCATCATGAAGGAGTATGTTGAAGACCCCTTTGCTATCAAAATCCTAGAAGGTGCAAAGAAGGATGAAAGGTATGCTATGGTGGAAGGTTTGATTCTCTTCAAAAATAGAGTATTCTTGACCCCTAGACCCAAGGTGAAAGCAAAGGTTTTGGAGGCTTACCACAATGCACCAACAATAGGGCATCTCGGATACTATAAGACCTACTGGCAGATCAAGGAGAGGTTATTTTGGAAGGACCTCAAAGATGATGCTCTCTCACACATTAGGGAATGTCTCACATGTTGGTAGAACAAGGGAGAACAAGAATTCCCTATCAGACTATTGTAGCTTCTTTCCATTATGGAGCACAAGTGGGAGAGTATATCCAAGGACTTCATTACCGGATTACCTAGAGTGCAAGGAAAAGATTGTATCTATGTTGTAGTTGATAGGTTGCCTAAGTATGCTCATTTCTTTGCAATACCTAGTGACTTCAAAGCTTTGGAAGTTATAGCACTATTCTTCAAAGAGGTTTTCAAGTTGCATGGCTTACCCAAAAACATTGTAAGTGATAGAGATAGTTGGTTTCTTGGTGCTTTTTAGAAAGAGTTATTTCAACTAGTCGGTACTAAGCTCACTCCTAGCACTAGCTATCATCCACAAAATCATGGACAAACTAAATTTGTGAATAAATGGGTAGAGGGCTACTTATGGAACTATACCTTAGGTCAGTAGTCAACATGGATCAAGTGGCTTCATTTGGGAGATTATTTCCCCAATACCACTCACCACATGTCAATTTGCATGTCTCCTTTCAAGGCCCTTTATGGGTATGAAGCCATGTCATTCACAAAATTGGTTCTTATTGATAGTAGAGTTTTGATGGCAAGTGACCTTATCAATTGGAGCTAAGAGGTATTGAGGACACTCAAAGAAAATTTGTAACAAGCTTAGGACCAACAAAAGATATATGCAGACAAGAAGCAGACTGAAAGATCATTCAAAGTAGGGGATATGGTCTTTATCAGTGTAATGAAACAACTTGCACAAGAAGAATATAATATGAAATATGATGAAAAAACTTGATAATAATATGCCACTTTGAGGGGGAAACCTCCTAATCCACTTTGAGGGGGTACCTCCAATAGTCTTCAATAGTAACACAATACTCAACATAATAATGAAATAAGAAATACAACCTCCTATATATACCTATTTATGCCAAGGATATCACCCAGGATGACTCAGATAACCCTATATAAGTCCTAGGCCAACCTATATAACTAAATAACAATAATAATGATAATATGACTTAACAAGAGTTAAGGTAGTTACAAGTTGACTACTCATAACCCAATACACACTATAGGAGTAAGGGCATAACTTTACCCTCCTCTTTACAAGAGAATTCTCCTCAATGCTAACTTTTTTCTTTTTCTTCTTAATCTCCTTTTTTTACTGTCGCTTCTTTTTCTACTGCTGCTTCTTGTTCCTACCCTTGTCTTTCTCTTGCTCTTGTTCTTGTTCTTGTTCTTGTTCTTTCTCTTTCTCTTTCTCTTTTTTTTACTTATGCTTCTTCTTCTACTACTACTTCTTTTTCATCTACTTGTTTGTACTTTTGTCTTGCTTTTGTTCTTGCTCTTGCTCTTGCTCTTGCTCTTGCTCTTGCTCTTGCTCTTGCTCTTTCTCTTTACCTTTATTTTTCTCTTACTCTTGTTCTTTCTCTTTCTCTTTCTCTTGCTCTTTTTCTTGTTATACTTCTTGTTCCTTTTCCTTTTTCTTCTTTTTTGTGGCTACTTTTTGTTGTAAAGAAGGTCTAGAAAGATAATTTTGAAATATATCACAAAAATAAATCCAAAATACTCTTTTTTTCTATAACTTACCAAGGCTTAGGTCGCACTCCAATAGAAAAGTCTCCCAAAAATTAGGTAATTTGCAACCTTGAAAGCATTTTTTTCAAAACCCTAATTTCCCAATAAATTGTTTATTTCTACTGCAATTGCTCTAAAAATTGGACTATAGCCTCCTCTAAGATTTCTTCAAAAACCCACAAAAAATAAGGAACCAATTTGGCACTATGTGGGAGATATGTGTTTTCCAAATAAATTGGGTAGAAACCCTAATTGTCCAATAAATTGTTCAATTCTAATCTAATTCTTCTTAAATCTATAATGTAGTTTCTTGAAAATGTCTTTCAGAAACCCTTTAAAAATCAGACCAAAATTGACCAAAATTTGGGAGAGATAGGTTTTACAAAATGACCTCCAAAATTGAAAAAAATGTCTTATCGTAACAGTGCCAAGATCATGCTCAGATACCACTTGTAATGGAACAACTTGCACAAGAAGAATATAATATGAATTATTATGAAAATACTTTATAATAATTTTCCACTTCAAGGGGGAAACCTCCTAATCCACTTCGAGGGGGATACCTCCAATAGTCTTCAATAAGAACACAATACTCAACATAATGATGAAACAAGACTCACAACCTCCTATATATACCTATTTATGCCTAGGATATCACTCAAGCCGACTTAGATAACCCTATATAAGTCCTAGGCTGACCTAAATAACTAAATAAAAATATAATAATGATAATATGACTTAACTAAGAGTTAAGGTAGTCATAAGCCGACTACTCATAACCCAATACACACTATAGTGGTAAGGGCATGACATATATTATTGAGTACTTCATCAAATTATTATCCTCAAGGAAATGGCTTGGCTAAGTCCACTAACAAGAATTTGATCAAGATAATTAAGATAACCATGGAGGATAAACAAAGTAAATGGCACACCAAGTTAAAATCTGCCCTATGGGTGGATAGAATCACACCTAAAAGGTCCATTGGTAACTCTCCATACGTGTTGGTTTATGGGAAGGAAACAAGGCTTCCTTTGTCCATTGAACTCCTAGCACTTGACATAGTCAATTAGCTTGATATGTTTGAAGATGAAGACTCCATGGCAGTTATATATGCACAACTATTGGAGCTTGAAGAAGTAAGAAATAAGGCTATGAAAACCATGGAATTCCACCAAATCCAAGTGAATAAATCTTTTGACAAGAAGGAAACACCAAGTATTTTCAAGGAAGGATATTTAGTGCTCAAATGGGATGAACTTAAGAGAAGAACTAGGAAACACACAAATTTTGATGTCATGTGGATTGGTCCTTTCATCATTGTGGAGTGTAAACAACACAATGCCTTTCAGCTATCTAAAATGTATGGAGAGATACTTCCTATCCTAGTTAATGGGATACACCTCAAACTTTATTTTTTAGGTATGTTTAAGTTTTTTTACATATTAGGATAGGTTGTTTTTGAGTGAAATAAGTGTTGTAAGTAGGTTTTAGGAGCCTCTTTATTCCTCCAAGTGCTAATGCATAGTTGGTCTATTGGTTTTAGTCTAGTTTGAGTCCCCTTAGGTTGGTTCGGGTAGCTTTGAAGGTGTCAAATGTTTTTTTGAGTATGCTATAGTAGTATACAAGTTATGATTTTTGTATCTCTCAAGCTCTTCTATGACTCTTATGCCCAATGGATTGTTTAAGGCAACTAGTCACCATGTTTTAGCAAGAAAAACATTTGGAGAGGTTGCCAAAATTTTATTAATTTATTTTGAATCCTTAAGTTAAAATAAGTTTCAAATGTTGTAAAGTGTTGGAGGCCATTTGTTAAAGCTACATGTTAAAAGCATAAAGTGTTAATATAGTTAAAAAGGGGGGAGCACAATGAGAAATATTTTAAAAAAAATAGGGGAGGAAATATTGATGAGTTTTGTGAAGTCTAGGCACCAAAATTTGGGAAAAGAAAGGCCAAATTTGTTTCCTTCACCTGTATAGCAGAAACTTTAGGGTTTTCAATTTGATAGCATTGAAGGAGACCAAGAAAAGAATGGAATTTGTAGGGCACATTGCATGAAGAAGGACAGTATTCGGGAGTTAGAGATAGATCATCTCCATGTGTTCAAACCATTTCAAAATGAGATCCTATGTATTTTTTTATTCCTTTTGCTAAGTATGATTTGTGTTGATGAAGACACATATATCTCAAGCTAGGGTATGCACATTCATAATTCAAGGGGAAATAAATGGGATTGCAAGGGAATGGGCTTATTTTTTACTGGAGTGTAACATGTTCTCTTTTTGGTTTTAGTTTTGAATGATCTTGTATCATTCTTTTGCTTGAAGAGTTACCAGCTTCTCATGACTGTCACTACTTTTGTTAGAAATTTACATAATGTTTATGCCTTCCTTATTGTGCATCTCTTTTTGAGAATGTTTTATGATTAAAATGCATTGAACAACCCTATTGAGATAACTGTTAGTTTGAAGAGTTCATGGAGCAAGGTTTTCTTGCAAGAAATAGTATCAAGATGTAGTGGAAGGGATGATAGGGTCATAGGGAGATGTCAAGAGATCAGGGGAAAATACTTGAACTAGTAGATACCTAAATTAAGCTTATCAAATAGTGTACCAAACTTGTTCAAAGTTCCTTGTTCTTGTTATAGTGAGAACACTAGTATTAACCCATATCAAAAGTCTTGTCAAGTGTCAATAGTCTTTCCAATTTGTAGCATGTTAAATGGTAGTATTGACAAAATTTATCATACTATTACAAGTAATGCATGGAACTAATGAAGGGGCTATGAAAAGTATTAAAAGATAGTGATGGCAGTCTCATGAAAAAATTACATATGCACACTATTTTGGTTATCTTCTAGGGCAATATCAAGATGGGAAGCATGTATTGCTAGACTCCTTTGCACTATCATTTTTTATAGTCACTATTCATTTAAACTTATCTGACTTATGGATTGAAGACTACACCAAGGGACCTACAAAGAGTTTTGTTTGCAAATTTCCTTCTTTTCTTCCCAATGCCACCTTCTAGCTTGATGGTGAACTCATCTCTTGGGTCAATCATGATATAATCTGAGATGACAATCTTTAATGCAAATGATACCCTTTTCAAGAATGAAATCATGAGAATTAGAGGACAAGTGCAAAAGGAAATCAAAAGGGTTGTGAATAGGATAGATTATAGTGGTACAAATGAGTTGTGTGATAGTCATGTGAAGATACAAGGTGATAGTATGATATTGAATTTCATTAACAAGAAGATGGATATCATAGAACAGTATTTGCAGGTCAAGCATCATGGGGAGAATTGTCATATGGGAGTCAAGTCTGTAGAGTCACAAAAGAAAAATAAGATAAATCTCATGTTGAGTATAGTGACAAGTCTTAGCATCAAAGGAGGATGTCACTGTCAAGAAGTAGCAGTGAAGGTTTTTCATGACTTCAATACTTTGAATATGATCCATAGGGTAGTTTTGGAAGAAAAGAGAATGTAGGTGATGAGACAATCATGTAATAACACAGTATATTATGAAAATTTCAAGTGCAAGCTCTATGGATGACTCTTAGTTATACCTTGCATTATGAGAGGCTTATAAGACATAAAAGAAGATAGTTTAAAATGCAGATCCATGAAGGTTAAGTGAGGAAGATTTAAGATGGTTTTTGGAAGCTGCAAGCATAAAAAATAGTAATTGAGTATAGAGGTATTCACAAGTCATGATCCCTTGGGTTATAAAGGCAAGAAGAGCATATTTTTGTTCTTTCTCATTTTTTGTATAATGACAGTGATAGAATTCAGGGTTCATGACTTCACATGAAAGAAATGGTTGTAGGGAGGTAAAGGTACAGTAATGATAGGAGAACATTATATACAAATTGTTAACCTCTCACATTGTCTTAATCAATGACATTGATAGACATTGTAGTCACCAAGTAAAGCATAAGCAATGAAGAATGTTGACAACATGTTAAAATAGATAGACATGAGCAAGATAAGGATGTGATAATCATAAAGGGGTAGAGAAGTGAGAGTCATGCTATGAAAAACAAGATCAAAGCTTCATTCATTCAAGATGAATAACTTTCAACATAACTAAAGGAAAAGTATGAAAGGGGCATCAAATCTATAAGGCTCCATGATAGTCCATAGAATTCATAGTAAGAAGATTATGCAAAGAAGGGAGAAGGGGGACTGTAGACGAAAATGAAGAAATTGTCAAGATCTCTGAGTAGGGTTAGGGTGCAAGAGGATTCAAGAAGATCTTAGTATGGGGGAATTGGCAATTCGGCATGGAGTGAAAAGAATTGGTTTGGCTTGAAATTAGGCATACAAAAATGCTACTACTGATAGTATATTGGAGGATGATTATTTCCTCTCTTGGTTTCCTGTCATTGAAGTGCAACTTGCAATAGGAGGTGTGAGATAAATGGGGATACTTCCACAACACCCCTTGGGAGTTAATATTCCATCCTAGCACCTTGAACAACCTATTGTCTTGTTCTATCTGAGAACTAAAACCTGCAAGTATGATGGAAACATATAGAAGTTGTCAAACAATATGATGACTGTGAATCAAAGTCATGGCATGCCATAAACCGTAAAGAGAACCAACTAGAAGGATTACCCAAAGGGACTATGAAACCCACTAAAACCATTGTGAAGCATAACAAATACCAAGCATCCATTGACAGGGCTACAAATATATGCATTTGGAAAGGGTTTAACAAAGAAAGAAGACAGATTTATAAAGGGGTAGTCATGATATACATTGTGGATGACAATCCTAAATACAAAGTATGGCAGATTCAAAGCATAGATGGAAACAATGAATCAATGGATTCAGGTAGTTATAGTGCAAGATTGTTGCTAGCCCTGTAACTAGCACTTGCAGTTGGTCCAAGTTAACCCAAGGGATTCTAAAGAAAGAAGCAAATAAAGTTCTACATGGATGGACAATGTGATTTCCCAGGAATGGTATTGCAAGAGGAGTAAAAGGGATGATTCAAGATATGACAGTGTTGAATGGTATTAGGATATCTCCATCATAGTCAATAAAGGGGTTTGAAGCATACTATCAGTTTATTCCTCATTATATATTCAATTTGAAGCCATACAACTCAAGGAATCAAAGCCATAGACAAAGAATAGGGAATCATTAAGGTTGTGATGAAAGTAAGTATACATAGTTTCAAAAGATAAAGTACTCATGAAAAATGGCAATGGTAGGTTTGTGATTATCTAGAAGGAAATATAAAGCTTGCAATAGATGGATGGGTGGAATTTCAAAAGTTATGGTCCTATTATGAGTTTCTAAGCTTGTGGAGAAGAAGCACAATACTGTAGAGATACTAACCCTTACTAAAATTGAATATGTGTAAATTCCTACGCCCTTAGAAGGCTTTTTGACCATTTCAAACCTTTGATACATGTTTAAAAGCTTAAGTATGAAAGGTGGAAGTAATTTAAAATATTATGAGCTAATCAAGAGTTAGTTGCAAATATCTTGGAGGCCAGTTGAGGGAATATAGCAACAGTTGAGAGTATCTAGAAGGCAGTTTGAACAGGAATGGGTAGCTGCAAGCATCTAGCTAGGTCAAAGGGTAGATATAGGATCAGTTGGAAGATATATAGGAGTTTTATGGCAGAAATATGAGACAAAAGCATTTAAAAGGGTCAACATCTCCTTCCTTCAACACCATCAAGGAGTTTTTAGTTGTCAAAACATAATGAAGGTAGTTTCAAGTACCCAAAGTTCAAGGAAGCAGTCAGCAAAAGTCATAAAGGAAACATTTAATAAGTTTTAATGTTTTCCTACATCCTCTCCAACGTAGGATAGTCAAAAAGAAGGAATTCTTTCATTTTCAATTAGTTCTTTCACTTGTGAAAAAGCATTGTAAACTTGCAAAAGTTTCTTTATGTTTTCATTGTGCATTGTAACTCATATTTTTAGTCTTGAGACTGGAAATAAATACTTTGTAACACATTATCAAGCAAGAGATACATATTTTCAGATCATGTATTGCTGTAAATGCATCTTCTATCAATAAAATGAGCATTTTGGCCTTCAAAAGTTATGTTCCTAGTTGTGTGTGTGAAGTAATTGATGTCATTTTTTGTGATTTTTATGTGAAAATCCTTAAATGAGTGTCTCACTTCCATCATTTTCAAGAAGAAAGATATATTTTTGTAGGCTATTGTTTGTGTCATAGTTGAAACAAATGTTAGTATGTGAATAAAATCGCACTTTATTCCTTCTAAAACTATAAGAAACATAGACCTTTCAATAAAATACTTACACATAGGTATTTCAAACACTTATGTTGTGCATAAATAGCTAAAACATTGGTTATTTGTATGTCAAAATACCAATTCAAAGTCTAAGAAAAACACATTTTTGTTGCATCACCCTAGTAGTAGGTTCATTTCATGTTGTTATTTTTACCTTTTTCCATCAATAAAGCAATATAATAAGTTAGACTAGGTGATAGAACCAAGAGAACCAACTCACTCTGGAGGTTAACTCTCACATCTTGAGCCCACAATCAAAAGAGTTATCCCATGTTCACCGGTAGGCTAAGTTTTGGCAACTCAACAAGGGTGCAATATTTGGTGATAACAAGTTCATCACTAAGCTGAAAAATAAACTTTGTACTTTGGGAAGAAAAAATCATCATAAATTGAAAAGATTTAAGTTGTGAAATGCATATTCCTAGCTTCACATTTTATTATTATTCATGTTATATGTCCTCCAAGAAGTATATGAGGACTTAAATAAAATCATTCATCATTTTTGTGGTCTAATTGGGATAAAAAAGTTGGTTTTAAGCCCACTTCTTGTTACATTATGTACAAACAAAAGATAAAGGTTGATTGAGTCTTTTGGATACTAATACACAAGGGATATGTTTATTAGCTACATGGTTAATTAGAGGCTTTTTAGGAGAAAAACCATGAAAAAAATTAGTATGCTAGCATATTAGTCTTGCTTCAGTAAATGCAAAATGATAATTTGTAAGATGATTAGATACAATCCTTCCTCTCCCCTTCTTTTGCATAACAACATTTATTCCATTACATTCCACTTAGAAGGCTTGGAAATAATTTTGCAAGTTCACAAAGCAAAAAATATCTTCCTTACAACATAGTTTCAATTTGTGATTTCTTCTATTTGGTGGAATAGTCATGTTCAATATTATGATCAACCTATTGTTCTTTCTTACCCAATGCAAGCTTATTATCTATTTAAAAAGGGGGGTTTGATAATTTGGTGACATCTCATATTTGACTAGGCTACTTGGTAAAGCTCTAAGAGAATTTATAGTTTAAACAATGTCTAAAAGGTTTTTAATATTTGTGAAATAATTAGTTCTTGTGTACTTAGTTATGAAACTATATACACCTATCTAGAATTTAATTTTTATAAGGATTGGTTATGGCTTTCTAAGTACCAATTATTTTGTTTCCCTCTAAAAAATATTTACTTATATGTTTCCTTCTAATTTTCCATTAAATCCAAAACTCATTTGTAAGTGGAGATGTAATTTTCAAGAAAATATGTGGAAAAATTTGAGTGTTCAAATTCAAAGTTATTAAGTTGATGCTAATGCTTAGATTTTGACTTGAAAAAACCTACATTGTAAGTTGCCTAAGGGAGATAAACTAAAAGGCATCATGGTTCAATAAGTTAAAAATGCCCACTTTGTCAACATAATGAAAGCTTATAACACATTTTCTAGGATTGTTCATGGACAAAAAATGGAATGTAATTTTCAATCATTTACTTGCTATTTTTTTAATCATGTTTTATGTTGGAAAGAAACAACCTGCATAATAATATTATGGTTCATACTATTGGATAGACTATGTTTCTTAATAATTTCAAATCATTTTGTTTAACAAGAAGCAAAACTACTCAAGTTATTCTCTAACATCATGTTTCAATTTGTAACGAACCTATTGTTCCATTCATTGGAAAAACATTCCTATATATTTTTTTAAACAATTGAAACAAAAGTATTTAAAATGTATATCAACATAAGGTAAAAGATTCAATCGTTTACTATATACCAATTTCTTATTCATTCAACACTCACATTCATATTTATAAAATAAGAGAATCATCAAATTTTATTATAAAATATAACATCATCATTCCATTATAACAAGAGTACTTAAATTTTAATCAAGTATTATATCTTTACAATAATAGGTATTTATAACATTTATAATACGTCTTATCATGCATGTGAAATACAAATAGCTAATACAATGCCATGTGAGATCGAAAGTAGTGTCTATGATGAATTAAGTTGTTGACATCTCAGTTGTAAGAGGGAGATCATCACCCAAGTATTTTTCCTCCAACCATAGACTAGTGAACCCTTACACACCTTCCATTTTAAAGTGGCTTTACCATTCATGAGACTAACAAATCTAGGGAAACTCCAAGATCACCATGCCATCTGATAACTAGTGTTGTGTACTAAATACAAACAATTGGTCATACAACTCTAGAAACCCTCTAGCTAAGTATGACACTTGTGAATGATTTGTAACTATAACAATGCAATCAATGATTTTTCATTACTTTAGCCAAATAGTTTAAATCAAATATGCACGTATCATAATGATAATATATTTTATATGTTCACACACCTCTTTCTTAAGTTATCAAATACTAGGTTTCATAATCATTCTCATTAAAATATGGATAAATTCAACACATATTCACAATATCACAAAATTTCTAGATTTCCTCTAATTAAATTATAGTGATAAAACAATGTTACTCTTTTTCATGAATCCAATCCTCTCTTTTCAAAATTTATACCAAACATATTCAAATACATGAATGCATATATAAACAATAATGTTAATCCAATATTTATGTTTACAGTGCCATGCTTAGTATATACATTTCTCACAAAAAAACATGAGTTCACATAAGCATTTGATTACATATAAACATACACTGACATTATATGTACACACACATATATATATGCATGTACATATACATATACATATATACATACATATATATACATACATATATGTATATACATGTATATATATGTATATGTATATACATGTTATGTATATATACATTTATATGTATACATGTAATGTATATGTATACAAATATATATATACATGTATATATGTGTGTGTATATGTATATAGGTATTTATATGTATATGCATATGTGTATATATATTAAATATATACATGTGTATATATCATAAATATGTACAAATATTTCATGTTGTTATCTGGCAATAATTATTGACATAGGTACTCATATTAGTATATATGTATATAAATATGATATACATATGTATTCATATGAGTACTAAAATAATCCATTGTAGCATATAATTATACATAAATTCTAGTCCTTAGGTCCATAGTCTTTATTCATTTATCCAAGAATCAAAACAAAATATGCACTACCATATAAATTCACAAAAACTAATGGTTGATGTTCACAACATATACTAAGAGCTAACTTATCTTTCATTTCACATTTCCTTATGGTTTTCTCTATCCAAGACTTACAAAAGCAATCACAATCAAAGTCTTTCATTAGTCTAATGTAGAGTAATGACTAAATAGATTCATCAAATATTTTATATAACACAAACATTTAAAACCAATCTATTTAACCCTATTACATAGCTTTGAAGTAATTATAAAATTTACCCTATTCGGCCATAATTTAACCCAAAGTATTTTTTAGTCATATTGTTGCAAAGTCGAGCATAAAATTTACATAGTCATATTGTGATGCCCTTAAGTAGAACACTGATCTATGGAGGATTTTTAGAAATGTTGGCATGGCTTCCTTCTTTGAAGCCATGTGTGGCTATAATGAGAAGTTGGCCTCCAAGTTTACCAATTCTTAGAAGAGTGACCATGTGTCCATAGGAGCTGTGAAGTTCAAAGTGACGAACCAGCTTATTACTAAGGCCACTGGCTTGGAAAATGAAGGTAGGATGGTGGTGAAAAAAAGTAGTGGGGAATATCAAGGCTTTGTTGAGAAATTCTTACATGAAGGGGAGGTGTTGATGAGATTCCAAAATGGCTATGCTTGGCTTGATCTCCCTCTACCTTTCACCATGGTTATTATGTTTTCCATGCACTATTTTAATTTAGAAGGAAGGTATGTGACTGTGCACGCCTACCACTTCCCCATATTGAACCACATTAGGTGCAATGACAAAATATTTTTTTCTTTTTATTTGCTTTCTTCTCTACAATAGAATATTGAGAAGGGTGCTTCACCTCCCCTGCACTAGGGGCTTATAATGGCCCTTTACAAGTTTGTCTTGGCTAATAACCCATATGGAAACCCCTTAATCATTAGGAAAGAAGACCCTCCCAAAAATGATAATGAGAATAATGCTATTCTTGTGGAAAATGCTCAGCCTATTCTTGAGATTAACCCTAGGCTCCCTGCTCCTAAGATTGATCCAGTGGAAGGTAGCCCCTCAACCGCTACTAAAACCTTACTCCCCATATCAAAAAATATGCCTCTACGCCTAAGCTTATTCTTGAAGAGAACTCTCTTGAGTTGGAGCTGCTAAAAACCATGCCAAAAAAAAGAAATCACTCTCCTCTTTTATTGGAATCCCTTAAAACTAAAAAATTGAACAAGAATCAAAAGCATGGAAACATCATTACTATTTTTTAATATTCTGAAGGTCTTCAAAAGAAGCAGAATGAAGAGGGGCTTGGTAGACCTTTAAGAGGTGGCAGAATATTGGCTAGACTAGCGAAGGTGGCCTCCACTGATAAAAAGGAAAAAGGAAAAGGGAAATCTATAGTGGAAGAGGAAGAGGAGTCACTAACAATTGAGGAATCTGAATTTGAGTTGGAAGAGGATAGTGAGGGAATGGAAAGTGATGACATGGAAAATGAGGTGGAGGAAGATGATTTGGAGTAAGAGGAGAATAACAAGGAGGAGGAAATGGGAGGGGAGAAGGCTATCAAGGTTGTTGGGATGGACACTCAAGAGGATGAAGATAGCACCCCTACTATTATTTCTACAAAAGATACTAACATTGATGTTTTGAAAAGAAAAATAACTCTTTTGTAGGTGCAAGTGGAGGATATGGAGAAATCCATTACCTCTATCATGAATGTTAATGATGGGCTTATGCCTAGAGAAATGGTTGGTGTGATTTTTAGCCAAACCAAAATTAGGAAACAGCTCAAGAAGATGGGAAAGCGTGAAGAGACTAAGGACCTGTTTACTAAAGGTGTTCCTGACTAGAGAGTTTTTGTCTCTCGGATTGGAGACAATTGGGAGCTTATTGCCAATGCCAAATAATGACTCCTTGTCTTGTGGTTCTAGATTTTTTGCTGTTATGGCTTTTGGGTACTTCGATTCTATGTTTGTCTTTAAACTTTGGTGTTTTTTTATGTTCATCTCAGACTACTATTTTTTGATCAGTATGAATGGTTATGCGACCTGTGAGCCTATGGTTAATTTTAATTTTGGCCTGCACTCCCCTAGATGGGATAGTTTTAAGTTTTCCTCTTATGTTTTTTATTATACTATGTATGGTTATGTGGACTGCTAGACTTGGGTTTATGTTATTTTGGCCTATGTTCCCTCATGTGGATGCTAAATAGTAATTAGTTTGGTTTTGTTGTTTCTGTTGGTTCAACTAGTGTTATTCCCTAGCTTGTTTCTCTATTGTTGTTTTGACACTTTCTGTAACTAGTCGGAACAGGGCCCTTTTCCCTACTAATATAATAAAAAACATGGTTTTTAATATTACAAAGGCTAAAATATAATCTTTGCACAATTATAATAATAACAGAGTTCCCAATACTGCAATAACATAATCTTTACATAGTCACAATAATGACTAAGTCGAATCAACACCAAACTCAATATAAATACTAATAAGGCTTTTCAATGCAGGTTGAAGACCAAGACCCCGAATTGAAGTGTCGATCTTCACAACCACCATACCAATATCTTATCTATTCAACCAAAAAAAAAAAGAATACTCATAGGAAAATGAACAAGCCCGTAATTTTTTTGAAATGCAAATCATTAAACATACACAAAAGTGCACTAAAAATTGTTGACAAACCACATGTTGGAATTTATTTTGAATATACAAACATCTTCCAATTGATCTAAAAACATATACATTAGAAGTTCCCACTTTCATCTACAAGAATGCAGGTTGATGAAAAATTATCTACCCATAATACCACACTAAAAATCAAGCCAAAATCCTAGAAATATCATTTTTGAACACTGGGTGCTTTGACCCCTTCCCACAACTTTTTTCAATTTTCAATTTTTATCAATTTATTTCTTCTACATCTAAGCATTGGAATTCTCCTCTCCATTAAATCTTTGTTCACTTAATCATTCAATATCCACTCCCTTCTTTAATCTTCAATCCATCCTCCATTCACTTTAAAATTGTGTTTGTGTTTTGATTTCTCCTTACAATATATAATTTGCACCTCCTACACTCAACTTTACTCAACCTCTCTTTACTTCTATACTACTACCTTGTCTTCTCATACTCCACACATCCCCTTATTTTCTCTTCATATTGCATGACTCTTACCATTTATTTTATTCTCCTTACATATGCATGACCTCCCATGGTTATCTTCCTTTGCACACATTTTATTTGTTTTTATATGCAACCTTCTGCCTATGACGCAACCCTATATCCTCTTTTTTTGGCATTGATTCTAATTTAACTTGCTAAAATATTATTCTTACTTTGAAACCTCTTCCTCTCTCTTAGACTGTACAAGACCTCTCTTTATTCTTCTTTGTTGAGTTCCCTCTTTTTCCCATGTGCCTAGTCTTTTTTTCTTTTCTTTTTCATTTTTTGTTCTACACATACATTAACCACCCCATCTACATAGTATTTATTATCTTTTTCTCTCTTTTTCAAACATGAATCCTCACTCTTCCTTGCACCCTTTACCTCCTCAATGCCTCCCTCAACTTGGCATTAGAAAATGAAGAGTTTTTGTTTTTAATTTTGTTCCAATTCCAGTGAAAATGCTTCAGGTTAGAATAAAAAATAAAATTATATTCTTCTTCACTGCCTAAGAAAATAAATTTATTTTTCATTTGAACAACTACCATCCACCCACACATGCATTGAAGTTAAATTGTATTAGACAATATGAAGGAAATTTCACCTAGCTTGTTGGTAAATGTTTAATTCATTGCCATAATCAACCAAGCAATTTAAATCTAATATACACCCCAACACAAAATCCAAAGTTGGAGACATATATCAAAACGTGACATTTTGTCAATCAATGACAAAAATGTCATTCAATATCCTCCACAAATGACCACCAAATTCAACTACAACTTCAAATAAACAACCAAACTAAAATGAATGAAATCAAACTGAGATTTTTTTGGGTGATGTGGATTGCCCATCCGCCCAAATGCTCTTGCATCACTTTTGGGTAAAAGAACAAAGTTGTGTCATACTTTAAACCAACTAAATAATTTCAAGCAAATCAATTTCACCTTAATAATCTTTAAGTGAAACAATTTTGCTTGAAACCACATAGCCTATATTCAACACACATAGTTTTAGGTGAAACCTTTTCGCCTGAAACCATGAAATAAAAAAATTTCCTTTAAAAAATTGAAATGTGATTTAATTTACATGTAGTTTTTTGAGTGATTTTTTTTAATTAAAAGTGTTTCAAGTGAAAGTTGTTCAATTGAATCTATATAACTTCCTATGTGGCAACTTAACCCCTCTTTTGAGGAAAATTAAAAAAACTTCAACTTTAACTCTAAATTTCTCTAACTAGGGGTAATTTCATGAAAATATAAAAAGTATTCTTTTGTAGAGCTTAGAATCTAAAATCCATATATATATATTGATTTGTTTTATTATGATTTTTTTAGAATTTATTGTAAGTAAGTTTTTATAATTAAACATGAGGTTGATTATTCAAAAATATATGGTGCACTAGAGGAGAGAATCCTCTTCAAAAAGGTATAATTTATTTTTTTAAAGGATTAAAAAAAAAGACAAAAGTTGAAATCCCATGAAAACTATGACATTCTAGTGAAGTTTCACTTTAAAATGTTATTACAAAAAAATATTCATAGATTATTTTCCATGCACTAGATATTGATTTTATCTATTCAGAGGAAAAGTAGTCCAAATAGAAATTATTTGCTCATTTTCTTTTTTTACATCCCATCAACCTCACTTGTTTCTGAAATTTTCATAAGCTTTAATTATTCTCATAAATTTACAAAAAAATATATCAAACCAATTTTTATTTTTTTTAAATTACAAGTATAAACTTCATCAAGAGTTCTACATTTCATTAATTTACATCATTTTAAAATTCAAAATATAAAGGCCACTTTTATGTAGCTGAAGTTGAAATTTTTTGTTTGTGTTGACTATTTCTTTTATAAATTGTGACAAATGTTTGTGCTTTTATCCTTTTATTGCCATCTAAAAAAGTCACAGACTGAAAGACATAACATAATTATAATGATAACAAGATACTTAACAATAGTCAAACCTAATAGATAGGTTAATCTACTACAAGACCAACAAGGTTTTCTAACTTTTCTTAAGTTGAAAGGCTAAAAATTTCAATTTATTAACATTGGCATAGACGAAAGGTTGCATAATAATAATACTAACATGATTAAGCTCAAAGGATTTCTATCATTGACGTCATAATCACATAAAAATGACAAAGATAGGCTTGCAAATGACAATAATACTACCATTTATATTAACTAGGTCGATTCGCTTAATAACTAATAATCATAACAACAACATAATCGTTCAACAATGAAAGATTGAAGGGCCTTTAAAATGTGATAACATCCTAGTTGAGAAATACTTTTCAAACTAGTTAAAACCTATCTCAACTTCAATGAACATCTCATACTACCACCCTTATGAAATGATATGGTATCAAAGATACCCATGAAAACTAATGTTTGCTAACATACTTTGATTTTAAAAAATTATTTATCAATCATTATATGGGCTATGACATAAATGGCCAAAAGCATTAACCAAAAAAACCTTGCTACCCAAAAATAATCAAGGGTTTAAAATTCCTCAAACCCATCCATAATCAACAAAAAGGCACATTTGTTTGCATGTAGAGTAACACAATTTTTATTTGGAGATATCTATAATCAAAATCCTTCAAAACAGATTTCTTGATCAATGAATAAAATATTGGAAAAACATGGCTAAGTTAAATACCAAATGCTTATAGACTTTAAATAAAATAACATAAAACACTAGCTTAAATTGCCTTCGTTCTCGACTCCTTTTTCTTCCTTTTTTTCCACCTTTCCTACATTTTGCTTCCTTATTTTTCTTTAACAGCCCCTTCTCGCCACCTCCTTGAATTTGAGCCCATAAAAGTAGAATTTTCTTTCAATTAACTCCACTTCACCAATCATTACTTTAACATTAGTGTTTCCTTTAATGCAAAGACTCTCCACTTCAAAGACATGGCATCTCTTTTGAGCTTCTCCTCTTTCTCAAGGGACTATCATTTAATGCATGCCACTTTATGTTGATATTGATTTATTTATACAAGACTAAATATTTATATCCTTAATAATTATCTCAAATTGAGATACATGGATTCACAAACACATTATTTACAACCATTTATATATGGATATAAATAGTTTCTCAATCATCCACTTATATAAACATATAGATCTAACTTAAGCAAAGATATTTTCCTTGATAAAATTTGATATGAAAAGTGAACTTCCTAAACAAAGATCATGGTAAACTTTTCAAGGTAATATTATGATGAAAATGCACTCATTAGATATCATTATGGAGAATAGCTAGATTGTACAAAAAATTTATGATCTTGCAACTCACTAGACAAAACAACCAAAAATAAAACAACTCAAATTGAACATCGATGTCTATTGCATCTAATGAGTCCAATTTATGGCTCAATTTTGATAGAGTTTATTATCCATTTGTTGTTGTTGTCATAGGCTTTGATACTTGGTTGTTGACATTTTCATGTTATTTCCCCAAAACCATAAACATTGGGCATAAGTTTATCTTTATGGTTTTTAATGACATTAACATGCTATGAGAGCTATCTATGTTAATTTTACATGTGGATTAATGAATGTTACTTTAAGATAGTTATAGATATGCAATTTTTGTGCGTGTTAATGTTGTTATGTAGATATAATTTGATCCTACA
This sequence comes from Sequoia sempervirens, assembly GCA_007258455.2. NCBI lineage: Eukaryota > Viridiplantae > Streptophyta > Pinopsida > Cupressales > Cupressaceae > Sequoia > Sequoia sempervirens. The sequence continues at coordinate 654,962,262 of VDFB02281492.1, forward strand.
AAGTTGAGGAAGATTCTGCCAGCTAGTCGTTCGCCATAAAGTTCAAAAAGGTGATGATTCAAAGGTCAATGGAGGGAAATTCCTAATTCAAATCCAAAAATTTAACTACTTTGTAAATGATCACAATTGTTTGTTGAGTGAATATAGGAGGTTTTGTTGTGCTAGATCTATGTTAAGGCAAGATGGCTTGACTAGATTTCACGCATGCACAACTTCCTTTCCACTTTCTATGCTTTCCATAAAGTGGCATCCTCTTAATCTATTGGAGTTGACCACCCTGCTAGGTAGTTAGTTAGTAGTTTTTCGTTCTATAAATAAAACTCAGATGCTCCTTCTCAGAAGTTTGATTGATCTGATGTTGTACTTGCATACTTAGTTTTTTAGTAATATAGTTATGTTGTTGCTCTATTGTAACTTTGCTTTCAATAAATAAAATGAAGTTATAATTTTGTTGCATCTGAGTTATTCTTAAGGAATACTCACCCAAGGGGGCCCACTTGGTGAGCATTCTATCCTTCTAGCTTAGACATTACTTTTATGTTCAACAATAGTTACAATTTTGGCAACTGTCTATTCCTATAGCCACTAGAATTCCATTATGTGACTATTTTTGTAGCCAAAGCAGACAGAGTAGTTTCCTATCCATTTTCCCATATTTTCATTCTTGTCATGCATTTCAGTTTAATATACTTGTTAGTTGATGTCCAATTCTTATGTTACTTCCTTTCAAGCAATTTACTTTCAACATCATGTCTTTTCTAGTTGTAGAATGAATATGGCTACTATGGATTCCTAGTGCACATACTGTGTTGACCCATTTCAAGTCTACGTCCCTGGGTTAACAATTAAATGAACCTTCATGATGATTAAGATAGCTATTCAGAACGTATGTCCAATCTCTAAATCACAGCTTTAAGGGCTTAGTTGTTGAATCATTAGAGGAGGCCATCATTTTTGGCATCATTGTTGAGGATGGTGTCAAACTAGGAAGTTCTTTGGAGTCATTTCCAGCTTCTTTTCTATTTTTGGTAGCTTTGAATTTTTTTTATCATACCCTTCATTAGAACAAATAATGACCTGCCATTCTTTCACCAAATTCTTTGTGTGATTTGGTTGATACTGAGTAATACTACATGCATAGGGGTAGGAGAAGATATGCTAATGGGAGATTTCTTCCTAATAACCCTGATCCCAATGACCAGTTATTTGTGCTTCATAATTTTCTAGAAGAAGAAGAGGTAGAAAACCCTTTTGTTGATGCACCTGCTGACTTGACTAATTTTGAAACTTCCTCAGAAGAGCAAGCTGACCAGAACTAGCTTTATAATCATTTTGCTTTGATAATCCCTCAAGTACAAATGAGTGGTAGAAATAGAGAAAACCATCCAACTTTCCATTTGCCTATCACTAACCAAAATGAAATTGACAGCCTCAAGAATATTCTTGCTTCAGTTCTTCCTAAGTTTTATGGGCTAGTAATAGAGGATCCAGACACCTTCCTATTTGAATTTGATATCCTCTGCAGAAGCTATGACTACACCACTAATGTTCATAGGCTTAAGTTGTTTCCTACTACCTTGAAGGATGTTGCATTAAGATGGTTCATGAGCCTAGGTAGGAATACTATAGATACTTGGGCAGATATGAAGGAAAAGTTTCTTGAGAAGTATAAGTAGTATTGTAGAACCAGTGATATGAGTGATATCTTTAGGATGCAACAAAAGGAGGATGAGAGCTTGGAGGAATATGTGGCAAGGTTTTTGTTTTGTCTACAAAAGTCCCCACACCATGCACTCAATGAAGAGTCTCAAAAGTTGCTCTTCCTTAGAGGGATCAATGAAAATTGTATTGATGCTCTTGATTTGATTGGAGGAGGAGATATCACCCAAGTTCCTTGGGATGATATTAAGAAGATATGTCAAAACTACTCCAAGGTAGCTCTCAAGAAGGGAAGAGGATACCAATCTTCCATGGGTAAATCCTCTACTCATGGAATCTCAAGGATGGAGATTAATCATTTTCTATCAAATTTCAAGCAAGATATTATCAACAATATGGCCACTCAACTTGATACTCTTCAAGCAAAGAAGAAACATGAGGAGGTAGAGGCAATGTTGGCAGAATACTGTCCTCATTGTAGGAAAAAGAAGAAAGAATGTAGATACAGAATGGTAGCCAACATTAACAACAAACAAAGTCCACCTGAGTTCAAACCAATTGAGGGAGATGATGAGCAAGTCTTCTATGTTGCACAAAGAATACCATGGGCTCCAAGACAAGCTATGCCACCAGACCCATTATCTTTTAATGGACCTTACATGAATTCATATGCATCTGGAAATCAATGACAACCCCCATACCCATCTAACTTTGTAGGCTATACACCTCATCCTTGGAATAACCCTCCAAATTCTTGGCCCAACTACCAAAACAATCCTCCTCAGTGGCAACAAAACTAGGGGAATTGGCAACAGCCTCAAGGAAACTGGCAACCAACATCCTAATGGAGGGGAGGACAGCAATGGCCAAACTAGGCAACTGGTTATATGCATCCACCTCCACAGCCTCAACAACCTGCCATAATGCCTCCTCCTAACTCTAACTCTAGCACACCTATACATACTCAGTTACCAACTCATCCCACACCTAACCCAAATAACAAACCATGGCAACAGCCAGTCTATTTTGTAGATCCTAATCAATTGTCCACCTATGTTGTGAGTGTGAGTGATATCCACTTGCATTCAAGAACCACTTTATAGTCTCCTTCCACCCCTATCATCACATAGCTTCCTATGGAAGATGAGGAGCCTAAAAATCCATCTAAAACACCTACTCAACCAAGTGTGCCTACCAATCTTGAACTAGTTTTGCAATCTAATCCAGAACCACCATTTCCTCAAAGGCTAGAAGTTGTCAAGAAAAAGGAAGAAACAAATTTTGATATTTTGGATTAGTTGAAGCACCTATGTGTTAAGAGACCATTGTTCCAGGATATAAAAGATGTTCCTATATACAGCAAGACAATCAAGGAAGCATGCCTCAAAAATCTTGAAAGGAAAAAGAAAGACCCCACTACTATCCATGTGGTAGGACAGTTGGTAGATATTATGCTTGGGAAAGTGACCACTCCTAAGTACACTAACCTAGGGAGTCCTATAGTTGAAGTCATCATAAATGGAATCCAAGTGAAGAATGCTCTAATAGATTTGGGGGTAGTTATTAATGTGATGACTCGGGATATCCTGCAACAACTAAATATTAAAAATCTGAAGCCTACTCCTATTGTCCTACAACTTGCTGATAGTTCCACTGTCAAACCTGATGGGGTAGTAGAAGACCTTGTTGTCATACTAGACTCTTGGGAATATCCAGCAGATTTCATGATCCTTTCTCCCAAAGGTTCATTAGGAGGGTATCCCATCATTTTGGGAGGGCCATGGTTGGCCACAACAAATGCCTACATTGGATGTCAAGCAAGGGATATGACCATCTCTGATGGTATAAGTACTAAAAAGCTTTCCCTTTATCCTCCTGCTCAGCCATCTCATGATATAGATAATCATGTTTGGCCACATGTTGGTGAAGAAGCCGAGGAGATCAATTCAGTGGCACAACTCATGATGATAGGTATAAGTCCTTTCCTATAGATACAACAAGAGAATGACATATTATCCAATATAATCTAGAACATCTATGAAACACATGAAGAACTACCTGATTCTAAGTTTGGTTTTGTTGGACCACTGTAGACACTCTTGTCTACTCCTGCAGTTGAACTTCATGTAGCAACAGGTATGTCTCATACAATGTTGCCACATGAGCTCAAAATTCCAAGTATTAGTGAAATGGCTATGGTAGAATTAACCACACAAGTGCACGTCTTAGAAGGGAGATATTTGAACATTAATAACAAGCTTACTTAGGAGTAGCAATTGTCCCTGACAAACTTGTTAAAAAAGCATAAGTCTACATTTGCATGGGATTACCATGACATGAAGGGATTAGATCCTAAACTTTGTACACATAGGATCTACATCAGAGAAGACTGCACACCAGTGAGGTAGCCACAAAGGAGTATCAATCCTGCATTAAGGGAGATTGTCAAAGGAGAACTACAAAAGTTATTGGATGTAGGATTCATCTACCCCATTTCAGACAACCAATGGGTATCTCCTTTGGTGATTGTACCTAAAAAGGGAGGAAAATGGAGAGTTTTTATTGACTATAGGGAACTTAACTTCTCCACCAAAAAGGATTATTTTCCCCTTCCTTTTCTAGACCAATTTTTGGATTCACTTGCAGGAAAGTAGTACTTTTCTTTCCTAGATGGATTCAGTGGGTACAATTAGATACAGATCGCACCTGAGGATCAGGAGAAGACAAATTTTACCTGTCCTTGGGGCACTTATTCCTGTTTAATGCATCCATTTGGTCTCTGCAATACACCTAAAAAATTTCAGAGGGCATTCATTAGTATCTTCTCAGACATTTCACATGAATGCATGGAAATCTACATGGATGATTTCACTACCTATGGTGCAGATTTTGATGAAGCATTAGAGAACTTGAAAAAGGTTTTGCAAAGATGTGAAGACCATAATATATCCTTCAATAGTGAAAAGTGTTTCATGATGATGTAGGAAGGAGTTGTCCTTGGCCACTACGTCTCTCACAAATGAATTCAAGTGGATCTAGCTAAGATTGAGGTGATTACCAATCTTTCTATTCCTACAAAACAAAAACATGTTAGGAGTTTATTAGGTCATGTAGGCTATTATAGGTGTTTCATAAAGGATTTAAGTAAAATGGTAGTACCACTCTATATTCTTCTAACCAAATATGTTGAGTTCCAGTGGACAAAGGATTGTGACAAAGAATTCTCTGCTTTGAAAGAAGCTTTAACCCATGCTCTTGTACTCAAAGGTCCTAATTGGGAGCTTCCTTTCCACATTCACAATGATGCATCAGATTATGCTATAGGAGTTGTTTTGGGACAAAAGGAACGAACAATTGAGCATGCAATCTACTTTGTCAGCAAAAACTTGCAAGGAGCTGAGTTTAATTACATAGTGACAGAGAAGGAGATGCTAGCAGTAATTTATGTTGTCAATAATTTCAGACACTACATCACTAGATATCAGATCTTTGTACACACAAATCAAGCAGCAATAAAATATCTTATGAATAAGCCTTTAATTACAAGAAGATTGGCAAGATAGTTGTTGCTCATTAAAGAATTTGACATCACCATTGTTGATAAACTGGGAAAAGAAAATTTTGTAGCAGAATTTCTCTCTAGGTTGACTACATCAAAGGACAACCAAGTCATTGATGACTCTTTCCTTGATGAACACTTGTTTTCCATCATTGTGCACACACCTTGGTATGCAGACATAGAAAATTATTTGGTCAGAGGGAGATTTCCCCCTCATTTCTCTCCAAAAGAGAAGGGTTCTCATTGAGAAGACTTTTCCTTTATCATAGATTGTAGGATGTCTATTCTACACTAGGCCAAACCATGTGATGAAGAGATGTGTGAGGGAAGATGAGACATATGGTATTTTGCATGCATGTCACAATGAACCCTGTGGAGGAAACTTTGTAGCAAAAAGGACAACAATGAAGGTACTTAATATAGGATATTATTGGCCCACGCTTCATAAAGATGCAAAAAAATATACTAGGAAGTGTGATAGATGTCAAAGAATGGGTCAACCAACCAAGTCTGATGAGATGCCTCTCTACCCCCATGTAGTTATCACACCATTTGACAAATGGGGACTTGATTTTGTAGGTCCCATTGATCCACCATCAAATGGTAAGTCCTACATCCTGGTATGCATTGATTATGTGACCAAATAGGTTGAAGTTAAAGCCATGAAGCATGCTAGAGATAATAAGGTTGCAAAATTTCTCTATGAGAAAATATTCACACAGTATGGAGTTCCAAGAGAGATAGTGACTGATAAAGGGGCTCAATTTATATCAACCCTTTTTACAGCACTGGTCAATGAATATAACATCAGTCATAGGAAGTCTACTCCCTATCACCCATAAGCCAATGGCTAGTCTGAGGTGACCAATAGGGAAATTGAGGCAATCTTGACCAAAAAAATGGTTATTCATAGAAAAGATTGGGAAAATAGGTTGCCCGAAGCTGTCTGGGCCTATAGAACCAACTAGAAGACAACCACTAGTTTCACTCCTTTTGATTTGTTGTATGGGAAGACAGCTATGATGCCTATAGATTTTGAGCATAAAACTCTTAGGACTACATTGGATCTTGGAATAGACATCTACGAGGCACAAAAGGACATAATCATTTAGCTAAATGCCTTGGATAAAATGAGGAAATCAACACTTTATCACATAGAGATAGTGCAGAATTAGAGAATAAAGTTGCATGACAAGTTCATAAAGGACAAGAAGTTCTAGCCAGGTGACTCAGCACTTCTTTATGACTCAAGATATCAAGACAATGTTGGTAAGCTACAAACAAGGTGGCTAGGACCATATGAAGTTGATGAAGTCTTCTCCAACGGTGTTGTTCAACTCACTACCATTGACCCTAGCATATTTAAGTTGCCAATGGTCATTGCCTCAAGTTGTATCACAAGCTGACTTTCAAGGAGGAATTCATGCAGTAATTCACTCAACATGCAACACCAAAACTTTTTGCAGCCGAAGGAAGTGGACCTAGTGTTCCTCCTTCTGGTTAACCAAGGTATGTAACTTGTCATAATAAAGACTTCCACTCTTGTGGGAGTCAACTTCTTCATTAATTCATTTTCCCATCCATATCCACCTTTCTCTCTCTTCCATTACTCTGCCATCACTTCACTTCACTCCATCATCACTTTCATTAAATGCTCAACTGAATTTTTAAAAGGTGATCAGTACTTCCTCCATATTCTTTACAGCAGATACTCCAAGATTTCAGGTTCATGTGCATCAACTTGTTACATCTTAATTATCTTTTAGTACATTTATTTAATTATTGTAAATTAATGTAGATGTTCTCCATAGCATATAATTATACCCTGCCTTGTCAAATCATCATTACCACCTAGCCTGTAGAGACACATGCTAAAATTTAGGTTGGGGGGGAAGTGTGAATAACATGTCCACATGTCAATCCATGTTGGTCCATGTTAGCAAAATTTGAATTGAGCTAATTTGAATTAACAGTGAAGTGACAACTTACATGTGTGAGATGATACCAAACCGCCACCATTTTTCTTGATAGTATTCTTCATTTATGATTCCTTGTTGCCCTTATTACCTTAGTCATAATCCTAAGTCACCAAAAAGGTAAAATCCATACAACATTGGCATTGGGAATTCAAGAGCATTGCAGGAGGAATAAATTTGGCTTTTAAAGAAAGATTGCAGGAAGAGAATTGCAGAAGTGACTATTAAATTGCAGACAGTTGAAACAATGGGAGGGCAACTAATTAGAAATGAACCCACGGTTCATGATGTAGTATTGTAGGATGCACTTTCCCAAGCTGAGTTCAAATTTTTTGGATGGTTAGATTATTTCTTGAAGCTCAATAGCTAAAATGAAGACATTGTGCTAGAATTTATGCAAACACTCTTGAAAGGAAATGCCATAGTAAAAGGGTTGGAGGTAATTGCTACTGAAGAAAGAATTACGGAGGTGATAGGATTTCCTGATGATGGTGAACATTACCCTGCTACCAAAGATGCAAGATCAGCTAGGGAAAAATTTACTGAACCTTGTGACCCTCCATTGGACATGGATGAGCAAGGTGCAAAGA
>VDFB02281492.1:654970145-655014495 GCA_007258455.2 Sequoia sempervirens
AAGAAAATGCACTTCATGCAATGTTGTAATATCATTTTGATTATGAAATCAAATGAAGCCTTGTAAAATATGAGTTTTTCTACGGAATAAATGAAAGCATCTGAAATGCTATTTTGCTCAAGTACTCAATTTTATATTTCTTTACATCCTGCAGCATCTAAAAAAGACTCTGAAACTCTATTCTTCTTTTAAATGCATAACTGTTACTCAATGCACAAGGTACTGTGAAACAACATTTAATATTCGATCTATAATTCCACTTAATGTTGAAAAAACAATCAGCCAGCTCCTCTATTTGAGCTGAGGCAAAAAATATGTAACATTTTGGTGATTTCCGCTATATGCTTGCCTGCTAAGCATAGATCAGTGGCCTTTAAACAATTCATTGGGCACGGAGTCAATGCTGCCCCCTTCTTGTGAACTCAGAAACTCGAACAACAACACTCCAAATAGTAGCAAGAAAATGAAACAAAACTAAAAGCAAATTAAAAGGCCCTGGTGGCCAACAAACAATGTGCAGTAGCGCTTAGGGAAAGCAAAACTACTAGAAGTAAATGTGTGAAACACACTTATTTGCGGCAACTATTCTATCCTACACTATCCAGTGGAAAAGGTACTCAGACAAAACCATTTATAGGTTTCGAAAAATAACTTCCTCTCCTAATCAACTGAGGGTACTTTGCATGCTCACAAATTTGTAGTAAGAGATGAAAAATGAAGACACTCCCCACACATTGTCGTACTACAATTTGTAAATTACAATTAAAGGCGTAGATCATGTGAATCTAGGCTAGCATACCTCTAGTTTTCTCAAAAAGAATGAGTTGGATTTGCTGCTCCACGACTGCCACCTCATCCTTAGGTGCACTGGAAATCCTTTGGATCTTGCCAACAATCCTGGCTAGATGTCTGATGGGGCACCCTCTCGAAAGGATGAAGCCTGAACTTGTACCGCCGGTTCTTTGCTGGCTACTGTTACATATTATCTCCATCTCATCTCTCTGATGAGGATCATTTGAAAACATATCATCCAACTTTGCGCAAAACTCATCAATTATATTAGTGTACAAGTCCTCATGGGTCCCATTATTATCTTCAATATGCATAATAGGCCTTGAGGTGTCCTCCTGACTACTTTCTTGAAAACTTGTAAAGACATCAAGGCCATTACCTTGTACAACAGTGTCATGCTTATGTGCAGCCTGATCTCATTCTATTTGAGCTATTGCACCAGGTTCATCGAGGTTCTAGCGGTTGATAACCATGTTATCTTTACTTCTTTGTGAAGAAATCAGCACCTTATCATTGACATCTTCATGGCTTTGCTGATCAAAACTCGATGGCTTTGTTATCTCACATGCATTATCTTCATCATTACTAAAAAATAAAGGAAGTTCTTCAAATAAATTGGTCAAACCTTGAGTTTGGACACCCCCTTTTGTCTCCTCAAGCTATTGCTCCAAATTTTCTACCTCAAAAGGTGAGTGCTTGGCATCTAAGTTTGAAACAAAAGCTTCGAGGTCGTTCCAAAATATGTCGTCTTCCCTCTCACTGTCAGTTTCTTGTGGAGGAAGACTATTTTCTTCGTTACTACAACTCTTCTGAGGTATCAAAACATCAGAACTTTGAACCTCTTTCTGTTGCTCTAGAGCTAGTATGAGCGTAATTTGAGGGATGCTTACTTCGTTATCCAAGAAGAATGGTAATCCATTGAACAAATCAAGCAAGACTTGAGAACTGTCACTTGTCCTTTGATTTAGAATATGTTGTTCTTCAAACAGAGCCTCCTCTACCTCCTGCAGCAATGGCTCATGATGCTCTTGGTCTTTTTTAACGCTGTCCCAACTGGAGGCTTCAAAATGACCATCGATATTTTGCTGCTCCAATGAACCAAGCTTCTCCATACATGCGACATTTTTTGGTTCCTCTGAAAAAATGGAGCAATCAGCAACAACTGCTTGCTCTATATGTCACAGCAATTGTTCCTTTAAAAACTCTCCATTGTCCTCCACAAAACAAGGTTCTTCTCATTCAATCTTTTGTTGCTACAAATGATATTCCTCCATAGCTATATGCAATAAATTCACTCTTCCAGCTTCTTCCATGGTGAATGATGAGTCATTTCCTGAGTCAATAGGTCTATCCTTAATAGTGACGGGACAATCAGAATTATTTGGCTAGGAAACTTGTGAGAACTCTGGAGTTTCCTACTGGAAAAGAGGTTGCTTCCAAATGTACTGGTCTTGAATGCTCACAGGTTCATAAAGTTCTAACCTAGATTCTTGCAAAGGTGAAAAATCTCTAAAGCTAGGAATTTTGATTTTAGTCGGGTTAGGAGGCTCAGTTTTCATAAAACTTGGAAACTTGAATTTATGAACCTCTTCTTGAATAGGATGTTCAAAACTGATAGGAGTTGTTTAGGCTTCCAACTTTTGACACCAAGCAAGCAAAAGATTTGTCTGTGCGGCTGCCTCTCTCTCTAAATCCTCCTCAAACTGTGCTCTTTGGGCCTCCAGCTCCTGATCATGAAGATAGGCTTGATAAGCCAGCTCCTCCTGCTATTGATTATACTCATACTGCTTCTTGATCTCCGCAAGCTAATTCATGTAATCAAGCAGTGTGCTTTTTATACTTGCCATCTCCTCCTACTGATCTATTTGACTCATTTTCCTTTCATAGTTCAACCTTATTTTTCTAAAACTCAAGTCTTTAATCTCTTGGGACTAATTTTTAACATAGGAGGGCTGAGATGAATAATGAACAGGGGTGGGTGGGTGGCAACTATACTGTGCATGTTGGCTTTGAAAAGCCATGGAATTGGAATCAATAGCATGATTATGTGAATGTGGCTGATATGGAGACGGGTAAGCAGTATCTTCATGATATGATGGGTGATATGATGCATGTCCATGAAATATTGACATATTTATTCATCTAAAGGCTAAAAACAAGCAAAACTTAGAATCTCTAACAGCATACCAGCACTTGATCATTTTGAAACCAGAAAAGGCTTCTTAGAGTCGCCGTGATGTTTGATGACTATGCCTCCAAAGGCTAATAATTCTGAAGGGAACACCCGACCCTTCAGTATGTGTTCTTTTGTGCACTGTTCACACTGGATCTGCTTGAAAATCAGAGAACAGAGTCACTAGGTATATTGAAAAGGGCCTTCAAAAGGCTGATAACTTGATGCATACACCAAACAGATACCTTAAAGGATTAAAACTTCTCTGAAATTGATTTTTAGAGTCCCACCAGATGTGCCAAAAACTGTTATCAATAGTTTTGCACCCTGTTGAATGTAGTATTTAGCAAACTATTGAAACATGGAAACCTCTTTTCGATGTGGGTGATCTGCGCAAAAGAGGAATCTCCAGAGCGAGCTAGTTCTCCTAATGATGAATTCTATTTTAATTGGCTTTTCAGGAAAAAGGATAGAAGGATAAACTAGATTTAAAATTTAAAACTAAAATTTTGTCATTCTAAAAATGTTGATCAACTATAAGAAGACCCTGATAATAACTCACTCTCACCAACCCTTTAAAATAAAAATTTCACAATCTCACAACACATGTAGTTCAATTAGTGATTTATGCAAAGGTTAAATTAACACAAGGCATAACCTGAACTAGCATGCACTCCTACAAAACACTTGACAATAGCAAGAAAAGAAAAGGATTCAACAGATTTGAATCACAAGACAAATCAAACCACTATTCCAAGTCATGAAAAGGAAATGAGAAAGGAAAACTCTACTATTTATTGAATGATGGAGTGGAACTTCTCAGAATCTTAGCACACATAAGTTTACAAGCTCCCCAAAATGTGTAAGGGCAAGAAACTCTAATCTGAACTACTGAGAATGGAGAGCTGAAAAGACTAAGTCTTTCAAAAGAACTCTCAAGAAAACCCTAATCTGAGCTCAGAAAAAAGCTCAAGGAAAAAGGGCTCAAACAATCTCAAAAACTACTTAAAAGCAGAAAAAAGCACAATGCTTTTATGATTACACTGTCAAGCCTCTAAAAATAGGCTAATCTTGCTTTAAAAGCTCAAAAACACCTTATCTCTCCAAGATAAGTCTGGAATCCGACCAAGAGGAAAAAAACAGTCAAAGGTCTACTAAAAATAGCAAGAAAACATAAAGCACTTCATAGAATACTGCTTTAATGATTCTGCTTTACAAGATGCAGATTTTTACAATTTGTCTATTTTTTGCAATTAAAGATTGAAAATCTTTTGCAAAAAGAAAACTCCTTATTCCTCCATTACAATATTCTGATTTTTCACAAAAAATCATTAAAAGCATTAATAATCATCCTCCATGCCTTCAATTTTAATTGATTTGTGTACAATCAACCTCAAGAATAAAACCCTAAAAATATTGACCCTAGGTATAGGATATTCATAATTCTCCCTTAATTACTCTCCACTTAAAACAATACCCTAAGGCATAAACCCATATTGTTCTAAGGCAAAACAATAAATCCTAAAGACCTAAAACATTACCCTAGCATATGATTTTCGGCTTCCCTCATATACATTAGGACTTAGACTTAATAAATCACAAGGAAAACATTGTGACTTTTGGCCTTCATTGAAATTCACCACATGTGTTTTAATTGAATATTCTGGAACAATATGATGTTCGAATTAGGGTTCGGTCAAAATAGATTCGAACCCTAATTATCACTCATTCGACACTCTCTAGCTTGAAGGAAAGAGACTGTGCTACCGCCATGACTCTGTCAAGTTCGAGCTTGAATGCTTTAGTAATATTTTCCTTGCTCTCCAGTCGACCGAAAACTCCAGTGGGGAAGTCTGACTTTGAAGTATTGAAGTTCTCTTCACTTCTCATCGAATACCAAAAGGGATAAGGTCGCGGCCTGTATGAATTTGTTCTCTGATTTTATTCTTTCTTTTTCTCCTCCATGCCATCATGAGCTCGAGCTTCGTTGAAGGCTCCATGAGAGAGCTCTTGGGTTGTGCTTCTGCTTTCTTCTCATTGTGCAAAGGTAAGCTATTTCGATGGTTTTCAAGCTTCTATGGCTCCTGACTTCGTTTATTATGGCCTTGAGGCCGTGGCTTTCCACATTCTAATATCTTGCTCTGCATTTTCTGTGGCTTTTGTTTGTTGTTATGTGAGCTTGACTCTTGCTTTATGGACACTTTGTGAAGCTCTTGGCCGCGGCTGGGAAGCTTTTCTATAGATTTGGACTGGTGAGCCATCGCTAGATACTCATTCTTCAGAAACTAAAAGAAACTTTACTTGTGAATTTCTAGCTATACTCAGGTTGTGCCAAATGCATACTGTAAAAAACAATTCCTTGACTTTTGGGCTCGAACCAGAACATAAAACTTATTATTGTGTCTATTTGAAAGCATTTATGTTTGTGGGTAATATAGAAATTTTAATAAATCTGCATTTTCTTCCTTCTATGTTTTGACACAATTCTGAGAGCTTACATTTGTTGTACATTCTTTCTCAGAGGCTTGAAATAGCACAGAAATCCTCATATTTGTAGTCATACTACTTTTGAATGTAAAACCCAAAATGGGAATTGTGGATAACTGAGCATAGCTTTATTTCGTAGTCCTGAAGCAAATGTTTGTAAATTTTGAAGAAAATATTCTGATTTCTCTTCAGAACCCGACCACCAGTTCTCTGCATTTATTTCACATGAATGTACTCAGCTAGGTTGATAGAACAACTTTTTTCATTGTTGAGATAATAATAACCACGTGCATGATTGGAAATAGTGAACAGTCAGTATGTCTACTGTATTGGAAAGCAATTGAAAATATGGGGTAATTGTTGTTTGTTTTTATCCATATGGTTCGAGCTAAAATAAACAATGGCCTATTCTACACTTCTGAAACAAAACAAAAACATGGGTATTGGAAATTTTCAAAGCAAAAGCATGTATTCCTATTTTCTGATAGAGCTCGACCTCCCATACTTGCTTGAAATGGTGATAAAACTATATATTTGCTTGCATTTCTCTCAGGATTTTGACTCAAATAACCAGTGATATTTTGCATTTACTTCTGAAACCAAAGGATGCCTTGGATATTTGTCTTTATTTTTAACCTCCCTGCTGCTTGCTTTAATATGCTTTCAGAAATATGAAAAAAAACATGATGGGAACAATAAGAATCTGTGTGCTTGTGCATATTCATTTGACTCAAATACCCTGTATTCCATTTTGGCAATTATGTAACTTTCCTTGGTAGTTGTATAACACCTGAGCTCGATTCATAATTGTTTTCCTCTTTTGATAAAAAGCATCTGACCTGTTGTCACAGCACTATCATTGACATGGAACTTGAGAATGATTTGTATTTGTTCATTGCAAAGAAAAGGATCTCCATGCTTGCATTCTACTTGTACTTCAATTTCTTTTTGACGTACCTTAATCTTATCATGGCAACTTCTACCTTCTGTTCTGGAACTCCATAGAGATTCTAAAATTGAGACATTGCATCACTTTATGGACTACACCCTATTCACCAATTTCTATGCAAAACTGAAACTTCAGAAGCACCATTCTGGAAGAAAACTGCTAAACCAGAAGTGGCTATCATTTGTCATTTGAATACACTGTCTGTCCTTTGTATTCTTAAGCAACATGGTACTCTTCATGCATTTTTATGTTTTGACTTATCAAATTGCTCTTAAAATCTGTTCTCTTTGACAATGAAAATTAAATCGAACCATTAAGGCATAATGTATGCATGTTCACTATCCGAAAGAGAAATGATGAATTGAAACTCACATGACATATGATTACAACCAGCACAGAAAATGAAGTTATTTAGCAATTTCTAATGTAAATGTACTCAGTTAAATTCCTTAAGTGAACTAAACTCACTGTTCACCTGTAGCCTTCAGAAAGAATCCTGATCGTCATGAATGCACAGTTGGTTTCGTTACTTGATGGTTTCTTTTTTTTACTCTTCAGTTGTATTTCATTTCATTCGATGTATATAAGAAGTATTTTTTTAAAAACAACCCATTTAATGAATAGGGCAGCATGCTGAGCTCTACCATTGTGGGAGCTCATTTTACTCCACATGCTTGGTCCTCAAATAATGTTCAGCTTCATGACTTTACCTATACCTGCACAAGGAAGCAAACAACATTAGCATAAAAAATAGAACATGTTGATCATGATATTGTTATTTCTCCTTCAACTCACTTCTTTCATACTGCACTTGATAGGATTTGATTGTTTCAATGCATTGTTGATAGTATGTTGTACTATTGTAGGTGCATCATATAAGTTACATCATAGTCGGAGCCACTGACACCCCTCTTTTCCTCTTACAGGTCTATGAAGCTCGAGATGACGAGGTGCACCATTCAACATCAAGCGTTGATAATCAGGCAATGATGATTATGCTATTGCTTATGTGTTTTACTTTTGCATCTTCAGTAGTGCAATGTGCTATTAGAAATGTGTTGTCACAATTATATCCAAAGCTTGTGTGGATCTTTGATTTCAATTCTACTTTTCAATTGAAAAGAAAATGCACTTCATGCAATGTTGTAATATCATTTTGATTATGAAATCAAATGAAGCCTTGTAAAATATGATTTTTTCTACGGAATAAATGAAAGCATCTGAAATGCTATTTTGCTCAAGTACTCAATTTTATATTTCTTTACATCCCGCAGCATCTGAAAAACACTCTAAAACTCTATTCTTCTTTTTAATGCATAACTATTACTCAATGCACAAGGTAATGCAAAACAGCATTTAAAATTCGATTTGCAATTCCACTTAATGTTGAAAAAACAATCATCTAGCTCCTCTATTTGAGGTGAGGCAAAAAATATGTAACGAGAACAAGTTGAGAATCAAGAGTATGATGATATGAATCAAGAACTCCTACAACAAGAGCAAGAGTTCTTGTAACAAGATCAAGAACCCCTGCAGCCAGGGTTGGGTGAACAATCAGAGTGACTATAGCTAATGCCATGTGAAGAGCAAGAAGCAGTGCCAGGGAATATTTTGGTGGGAATACATAGACCCTCTGATTTTTCCTGGAACCTTGTAGCCCTGAACCTTTGGAATGAAATGCAGAGGAGGGAAGAAGAATGGAAAAAGGAAAAATGCAGGCTAAAGGAGGAGATTGAAGAAAAGAATACAAAAATTGCTACATTAAAGGAAAAGTGGACAATGTAGTAGCCCTAGTGCCACAGATGTTAGAATGTAGGACTCCTCCCAAATTCTATGCTCTATATTTGAAGGAGCAAAGTCTTTCTCTTAGATTGTCAAGGATCATCTCAGGTTTGAATCCTTCCATTGAGACTCCTCATGAATTTATCCAGACTTATCAGGTTTCTTCTCCTGAAATTAAAAATTTGTTGTGTGAACTTTATCTGCATAATTATGTTGTGTCCCATGACCATGACTGGAATCCATTGTTGTATGTTGGGGATCTCCAATTAAGGGCATTTATGTCATGGATACGGAATGAGACTAGTTGGGGACAACAGTTTAGGACTTACAGGAAAATAGAATTCAATGCTCCTTGCCCGTCAGGGCTAAATCTAGCAAACCTAGAGACATTTCCAAGAATTGCACAAAATTCTTTACAAACCTAGTTACAGCAGGAGAATCATGCCCATTAGAGAGGCAGCCTACAAAGAATATGAGAAAGTAGCAGAAACTACAGGGAAATCTATAATGGGATATTTGTCACAAAGGTGGAATAGCCTGACTGATGAGTTAAAACAAGTTGAACCTCACTCCCTGTGAAACTACGTTGTAGCATGCAAAAGAGTTGATAGATATATACAACTTAGGAGGATAAAGGGGCAATTCTGGCTTCCACTAACTTTTCAGCCACCTACCTTGTTATGGCCTATGCCATATTTCAGGTATTATAGGTATGATATAGCTACAAAGAAGCAAATATGGAGCATGTTGGATAGCAAGCAAGGGTTCCACTGGGACCCTAATTCATGCACTATAGATACTAATGTAGGACAGCTGGCAGTTACATATTTCAAGGTGTTGGCTAAGCAAAGGAATAACTCTTCCTCTGCTGGAGGACTAGCGAAACCTTAGGTTGGGGGAGTGATGAGTCCAATTTATGCCTCAATTTTGATAGAGTTTATTATTCATTTTTTTTGTTGTCATAGACTTTGATACTTGGTTGTTGACATTTTCATGTTATTTCCCCAAAACCATAGACATTGGGCATAAGTTTATCTTTGTGGTTTTTAATGACATTAACATGCTATGAGAGTTATCTATGTTAATTTTACATTTGGATTAATGAATGTTACTTTAAGATAGTTATAGATATACAATTGTTGTGTGTGCTAATGTTGTTATGCAGATATAATTCAAGCCTACAAAGTTGAGTAAGATTCTTCCAGTTGGTCATTCGCCATAAAGTTCAAAAAGGTGATCATTCAAAGGTCAATGGAGGGAAGACTCTCGATGGAGGGAAATTCCTAATTCGAATCCAAAAATGTAACTACCTTGTAAATGATCACAATTGTTTGTTGAGCGAATATAGGAGGTTTTGTTGTGCTAGATCTATGTTAAGGCAAGATGGCTTGACCAAATTCCACGTTTGCACAACTTCCTTTCCACTTTCTATGCTTTCCATAAAGTGGTGTCCTCCTAATTTGTTGGATTTGACTGCCCTACTAGGTAGTTAGTTATTAGTTTTTCCTTCTATAAATAAGACTCAAATGCTCCTTCTCAGAAGGTTGATTGATCTGATGTTGTACTCGCATACTTAGTTTTTCAGTAATATAGTTATGTTGTTGCTCTATTGTAACGTTGCTTTCAATAAATAAAATGAAGTTATAAGTTTGTTGCATCTAAGTTAGTCTTAAGGAATACTCACCCAAGGGGGCCCACTTGGTAAGCATTCCATCCTTCTAGCTTAGACATTACTTTTCTGTTCAACAATAGTTACAATTCTAGCAACTGTCTGTTCCTGCATCCAAAGCAGACAGAGTAGTTTCCTATCTGTTTGTGCAGATTTTCATTCTTGTCATGCATTTCAGTTCAATATAGTTGTTAGTTGATGTTCAATGCTTATGTTACTTCCTTTCAAGCAATTTACTTTCAGCATCATGTCTTTTCTAGTTGCAGAATGAATATGGCTACTATGGATTCCTAGTGCACATATTGTACTGACCCATTTCAAGTCTATGTCCCTAGGTTGACAATTAAATGAACCTTCATGATGATGAAGATAGCTATTCAGAACAAATTTCCAATCTTTGAATCACAACTTTAAGGGATTAGTTGTTGAATCATTAGAGGAGGCCAACAACATCCATACAATATACAATGTGTGTGGTTCTTAATTTCATGGTGGCCTTGGTTGTTCTTCTAGATCTGCTTCCCTCTCTTCAATGATGCTCTCCCTCCTTGTTCTGAAGGGGGAAAAATATCTCTAACATCCACCTCATCAAACCAACAAGGTAGTTAGTTGGAAAAATCATATCACTAAAACATATTAGAATCATTTATTGACATCTCATGGTAGTAAATTTTACATGTACATCAATTAAAAAAATATCAAACTAATATAAAACTAGATCATTATCATATTATACTTGTTCATAAAATAATTTTTGGCATCATAATAAAAATACAAAACAATATATAACATAATCTAAAGGGTTTAAAAATAGGATGTGACACAATTTGTCTCTCTTTGTTCTCAACTATAGGGGATCTCCAAAGAACATTTGAAGGCTAGTACTTTTTTGGACAATATCAAATTTTAAATTAGCTAGCTTCATGAAGATGATATTTTGTGCTCAAGACAACTTCAAAGCATGTTTAAGTTTAAAATATAATTGCGTGCTTTAGCTACACTAGGTGCTACAAACATGAAATATTGTACAACTCCAATAATTTTATGGTGTAGGGTGAAGTGTGTAAAAATATTGCACCCAAATTTGGACCACTTCAAGTTAGCCAAAACCTTAATAATAGTCTCTCCTTCAAGAACAATAAGTATATGTTGCTCAACTGCAGTTAATCTTGAAAAATAAATGAGATTAATTAGAAGCTTCATGTATTGGGAAATCCTTCCCAAAAAATGATAAAGCTACAATAATATAAATAAAGCTAGAAAAAAAGAAGAATGTTGATTATTCAATGGTCTTGTTACATGTTTGATAGAACTACATTATTATATGTTTTGGCCCTTGGTGTTTCTCTAGGCTATTTTCGTGCTATACAACAGGTGTTTTGTTGCCCTTGGTTTTCTCATTGATTTGGTTGTATTGTTGTATAAATGATTATTTTTCCTCACAATCCCCTTTTTTTTATGAAGTTACATATTTCTTTTGTAAGCAATCATTGCTCAATAAAAACAAAAAATGAAGGTGATTGAAGATATTAGATGGTTGAATTCCCTCATTGAAGACAACTTGGATAATAAGTAAGCAATATAAATAGAAGTAAATTTAAATTTATAATCTATAAGAATAATATTAATAAGATAAATAGTTGAAAGTAGAAACATGGTAAATATTATGCAAGGGTTTGTGTACTTAATCCTTTGCCTTAAAAAGAACATATGTATATTTTTTTATTATAAGTATAGTGGAAATGGTCTCTTAGATCGTAGTTTACAAAAAAAAATCTTACATAAATTAAAATAACTCTTTCAGTAAAAATAAATCTTCAAATAAAATAACATTTTAAACAAATAAAATAATTCTTAAATATCTCAAAAAAATAATAAATATAAATAAAATAATTTTTTTTTTATAATTTTTGATAATTTTGAAATAAATAAAAATAATTCTTAAATAAATATTAATTTAAAATTTATATGTCTCCAAAGATTTGAAAGATGTATCTAAGAATCTATACTAGTAAATACTTTAATCAAATTCTAATTTCCAAATATACTAAAAACTAGTCAATAAACAACAGTCATACAATTTTTTTATATAGAAAGTTAAAAGCAAAAGCTTAGCATTGTTACTTTCACACCTTTTTCCTTGTAGATATACTTTAAGTTCAAACATCGCTAAAAAAACATTCATTATTTGGCTTTATGTCATTGGAAAGCAAATATTCTTTTGCTCTAAACTAGTGATCACACCTTGGTGTGCAATGGGTACGTTGAAGAGGTGTGGGAGGTCAATTAGGAAAAATTCAGGTCTATTGTTTAGAGGGAGAGATAGGGATAGAAAGGAGGAGAGATAGAGAGGGGAAGAGTGAAAGACATGGGGGCAAGGAGATAGAGATAGAGAGGAAGACATAGATAGGAATGGATACAGAGAAGGAAAGGGATATGGAGAGAAGAAGAGGGGGAGATAAAAAGAGAGAGGAGAGAGGGATAGACATATATAAAGATAAAGATAAAAATAGGAAGTGATATATAGAGAGAGGGAGAGATATAAGGGTAAAGAGAGATGTAGAGCTATAGAGATAGAGATAGAGGGAGAGATGGAAGAAGAAATATGGAGAGATAGAGATGGAGAAGCAAAGATATATAGATATAGAGGTCTAGGAAGAGGGAGAGAGAGGGGGAGATAGATATATGGATAGAGAGAGGGAAACATACATTCTAGAGATAAAGAAGGAGACAAGAAGATAGATGTAGAGATGAAGATAGAGCGAGAGAGGAAGATGGAGACAAATAGATATAGAGGTAGAGATATAGAGATAGATAGGGGATAATGAGTGAGGGAGGGAAGGAGAGATAGAGAGGGGGAGATAGAGAGTGGGAGGGAGAGAAAGGGAGAGAGATAGGTAGAGGAGGAAGAGAGGAGAAGTAGAGAGATATAGAAAGAGGGAGTGATAGGGAGAGGAGAGAGGGAGAGATAGGTATATAAAATACTATATATAATAATAAGTATAATTATATAATAATAATTTAATTTACATTATATAAAAGGTATATTATATTGTATTATATTTATAATTATACTATATTAAACAATAAATAAAACCATAATATTTTTTATTTTGTTACTATTATATTTTAAGTTACTTTTAAAAAAATAAGGTACATATATTATAAGATAATACATATAATTTTATATATAAAATAAAAAATAATTGAATAACATATATATAAATATTTAATATATAATATTTTAACAATAATTATATTTTGAATTTTGAATTTATTTATAAAGAGGGAGAGATATGTGGAGAGGGAGAGAGAATATGTGGGGAGAGATGAAGGGGTAGCTCAATATATAGAGAGGGTGAGGGAGAGGGAGACTTTATCTTTCTTTTTTATATAAAAATGTATTAATTATTCATTATAATAATTTTGTTGTTATGTGGAGCCTAATCAAACTCAGAGGTTAAATTTTCCCCACTTTTATCGGTGCGGTTTCCCCCCAAATTATTTAACGGGGGTTTGGGGGCAGCACCCCCAAGACAGGGTCAAGGGGCAGTGCCCCCGAAACCCCTCACTTTTTTTATTATTTTATAAAGGTGTCGGGAGTTATTTTTCTATTGGCCAACATAAAAAACCCTATTTTGTAACTGACATAAGTCTTGATAAAAGGCTAAGGGTTAGTGTTTTCGTTGGCATTGTATTGTAGCATTTGCAGCAGTATTGAGTTGTAAGGATTGTGGGTTGTAATCAGTTTGATTTTGCTGGATAATAATATTGGACTCTCTGTTGGTGGATGTAGCCCGAGTTTGGGTGAACCACGTTAAATATTGTCTCTTGTTATTATTTTTGTGTTTTTCATTCCTCTGTTTAATCTTTATTTACATTTAATTGATATTTTTTGCATGCAATTCCTAACAAAATTTATATTTATAATTTGTAACATGTAATAATAGTGAATTTTGTATATATATATATATATATATTGTAATATATTAATTACAGATTCTATTATATTTACAAGTTAATTAATTTTTTTTGGTATAATAAACCTAGTTTTAAAAGGTCTAAGAACCAAAAATTAGAGACGAGAAGGAATCGAATACAAAATCATAACACCACAAGCTAAACCTAGAGGAATCGCCTGTAAAAATACCAAAACACCTCTAGCCGCTAAGTAGGCCTATCTGTATTGAGGAAATTGTAGACCACCACCAAAAGACAATCAGGCTAGGTTTTTGACATTTTTCCTATATTGTTGAGGATGTTGACACCCTTGTTCACTGCACAATTTGTCACCCTATTACCCTTCTTGCCAATATGAGAAATATTGACCTCTTCTATTTCTTTTAGCATAAACTTGGCTACATCCACTATGACTGCTAACCTCCACCTCTTAGTGTATCGATGACCAACTTGGAGTCACCTTCTATGCAAAGTTTTTTCACACCCTTGTCTTTGGTGATCATGATCCCCCATAGAGTCGCCCTAGCTTCAGCAAAATTATTGGATTCAACACCATTGTCAATGGAAAAAAGAAGCTTTAGGTTCCCTCAATTTCATCATGGAAAATACCTACATCTCCAACACTCCTAGGATTCCCCTTGGCATCTCCATCAAAGTTTCACTTGACCCATCTATGACACAAAGCCACCCAAATATAGTTCTTGCTGACACTAGGTTGCATACAATGGGTAGAAGATAACCACTGAAAACCTGACCAATCCCTTCTCTTTCTCCACAATCGTGCAATCATCATTTTTATTGGTGGCCCCTAATTCTCCAATGGTTCTCACTACACCATCCCATATCCTATCGAAATTTTTTTCTTCCTCTCTAAAAGTGTAGTAGTTTCTCTCTATCCAAAGAGCCCAAATAATGACAGCAGGAACAACATCCCAAATCAAGGCTATTCCAAGGCTCATACAACAGGAGTGAACGAGACTAGAAACATCCTTAGGAAGCACCCAAGCCACCCCCACTTGTTGATAAATCTACTCCAAATCTGCTAAGCAACATCATAATGCACAAAAAGGTGGCCATTACACTCTTCCTATTGTTTGCACATAACACATATGGAAGGACCCATTTTTCCCATCAACTACAATCTGTCCCAAGTCAAAGCACACCCCCTCTGGGCAATATAGGGGAAGGAATTCATCTTTGGGATGCAAAACTTGCACCATATTTTATTGTCTCCCCTAAGAGTGGTCTTGAAAAAGTAGGTGTGGAAAGCATGTTTGACAGAAATGGCTCCACTTCCATGGCCCTTCCAAACAAAAGTATCTTCCTTAATTTCACCAACTAGCGGCCACTTATCCAACTTTCTCTAAAGCTCCACACATAGCTTACTCACTTCAGTAAAGGAGATTGAAGAAGCTTTGATTGTATTTGCAGGGCCTCCCCCACAATATTATCGAATACCTTCTTGCCATTGACAAATTCAAAGTGCATCATCAAAGGGGAGAAGGATGGGAGACCCTGCAAAGCTTGGTTATCCAACCAACCATCCCACCAGAAACAAATCTTATCCCCTCTTCCCAACTTCCAAGCTATATCTAGTTTCAAGATTTGACTACAAGCCTTAAGGAAATTCCAAATACATGAGCCTTTGGGCAGCTCACAAGTAAAAAGATTATCCACATCATTGTTAAGGTATTTTTCCTCGAGGATCTGACTCCAGAGCATCTCTTTCGCTATAAATCCTCCAAAGCAACTTGATGTCCAGAGCCATATTCATGTCTTTACTTTTTCTAATGCCCAATCCACCATGCTTGATAGGCCTACAAACATCATCCCATTTGACAAGATTGTGTTTGAAATGCTCATTGCTTCCCCTTCATAAAAAGCTTCTCTTAACTCCTTCTAGATACTTGGACACAGTGTTAGGAATCTGAAAAACTGACATTGTGTAGACTAGGATAGCCATCAAGGAAGCTTTGAAAAGAGTAATCCTACCAACCAAAGACAACCACTTTCCCTTCCATAAGGCAAGCATAGTCTGCACTCGATTAGTGGCATTGCTCCACTTTCTTTCTAAAGAGCAATTACTGATCATGGGCATTCCAAGATACTTACTTGGCAGAGAGGCAATATCATATCCAAGGGTATATTGAATAGTGTGCTTTTCAATGACACCATCTTTCAAAAAGAAATATTTTGACTTAGAAACATTCACCTTTTGTCTTTCTACCGCCTCATACTTGCTTAAGACACTCTTAAGGACTATACGTGCTTCTCTTCCTTTAGTAGCACCAAATAGGAGAGTGCTATCCACGAATTGCAAATGAGAGATGTTCCCAACACCACTTTAAACTTGGACACCTTCCAGGTTTCCCAAATGCTTTTCCTTCTTCAAGTTTTTTCCCAACACCTCTGTAACCAAGAGGAAAAGGAAAGGGGACAACAAATCCCCCTTTCAGAGCCCTTTCTTAGCCAAAAATAATTCCATGGGCACCCCATTTATCAAAACAACATACAAAGGAGAGGAAATGCAACTGTAGATCCAATTACACCAAGACTCACAAAATCCAAATCTCTTCATAACCATGATCAAAAGATCCTAGGGAACTCTGTCGTAAGTTTTATTCATGTCTAGTTTGACGATCATCCCCTCCTTATTCTTGAGAAGGGTCAAGTGGATAGCCTCGTGAAAAATTATGATGCCATCCAGAATCTATCTATCCTTTAGGAATTCGCTCTGTTCCTCTGAGATTAAGCCATTCAAACAGACCCTAAGTCTGGTGGCCATAGCCTTCACAACAATCTTATAAATAACATTGCACAAAGTTATAGACTTGTACTAATCAAAGGACTGCAAGTCCTTAACCTTAGGAATCAAGGCTAAATAGGTCATGTTTGATTCCTTTAAAACAACCCTTCATGTCCTGCACTCCTTAGCAACACTCCACACATCTTCACCAACCTTATCCCAATACCTTTGAAAAAATCAGCTTGAAAGCCCTTCGACCCAGGAGCCTTTCTGGAACCCAAAGAAAAAAGTGCACCCTTAATTTCTTCTACCATGAAGGGGGCCAAGAGGAATGCATTTCGATCATTTGAAATAAGCCAAGGGATGCAGGAAAGCAACTCCCCCTGAGCCTGAGGCATAGGAGTGGTAGAGGAACCCAGAAGATCACAAAAGAAATTTAGACCCACCTCTCTAATAACACCAATATCCTCCCATTGGGAACTTAGACCAATCATTGCGTGGAGGGGGAGGTTGTGTTCATAAGTGTTAGATATGCAATTAGCAAAAGGTACTCCAAATTATGGGTGGAAGGTGACTCTATGAACATAATAAATTATCTACATGGCACTCATACTCCGAGTTGGAATGTCGACTAGCTCATTAAGGATATGATAATCATGTTGCAATCTTGTGAAGAGACCCGTGTCTCTCACGTTTACCGAGAAGGAAACTCATTGGTAAATTTTTTTGCCAACGAGGTTTTCAGTTTAAATGATTTTTTTCCATGGGAGGAGGGATCGATCCTTCGCAAGAAATCTAGGATTTTATTGAGGAATGATGGCATGGGTTGAGGTGATGTGACATTTATGGTCTAGTACCTTCCTCCATTTCACACACTTTATGGGTGTCTTGTTGCTCTCTGGTCTTTAGTTGAGTATTTTTTGCAAGGGTTCGGTGAGTCTTGTGTTGTTATCCATGGGTGGTGATAGGACAATAATCGAGTTGCATTCATGTGGGGACATTCAAAGAAAGAAGAAACTCTGGAATATTTTGTGCCATAGTAATTTTACTCCATTTTTACAGAGACTACATGGGCATGACCCCAATGCCTTAGTGCAATTTGTTTCTTTTTGGCATAATTGAAAGCTCATGGTTAAAGGTCTGGAAGTGGAGGTAAATGAGGATTTCGTTGCCACTATTACTGGGATTCTGACAATTGGCCAAAAATTTTTTAAGGATAAAAAGAGTAATGAGGAGGCGATGGTCTAGTTTTTTAAAGATGATGAGTGGAAACAATTAATCAAATTGGAGAGCTAGGGCTATGAGAGAACATCCCTCAAGAAAATTTGGGCAAGCGTTGCTAAGGTGTTGATGCATTACGTGACTCTGGAGGGGAGGTTTAGGGTTATTCTTGGTCACCATTTTACTCTCCTCAACCATTTCATACATGGTTTGTTCATTTCATTTCCTTTCTTACCATTATCATCTTTAGAGGTCTTGGTGTACACACATCTGAAGAATAGGAGGGTGCCTATCCTCCATGAAGGGCTTATTTTATTAATTATGGATCATGTCAAGACTCTTATCTCTGCTCCTACCATCAAGGGCAAGGAGAAGACATTAAGTGATGTGTTTGGGTCGTCGAGCTCAGAGTCCACTTCAGATGAGGAATGGAATGAAGAGGAGGATGATGTTTCTCCTACGACTGTGACTACTTCTTCTTCGAAGAGGAAGGTGGTTGGTGCTAGGAGTAATAGGGAAGCTAAGAGGCTTTCCCTTTCTAAGAGTGAGGACACGAAGGTGGGATTGGATGATTCTTCTCCCAAATCTGTGGAGGTGGTTGTTGGTAAAGATGTTGTTGGTGGTGGCCTTGAGGTGGGGACATATGATAATGCTTTGGCTTTGGTTGAAAAACCACAGAGGTTGTCGAAGCATATTGCTAACCTAAAGAACAAGGCCTTGGATGTTCTAGCTAAGGACCCCAATGTGGCTGATGATGACAAGGATTCTGGTGATAAGGCAGTGGCCATTGAGCACTCCCCTATGCAGGACTGGCCCAAGGAGGAATAGGACAAGGAGATAAGGGGTCTGGATGAGGAGGATGCAAAAAAGAAAAAATCCAAACAGGAGCCTTTGAAGGTAAATCCTCTTTCCAAGGACTTTTCTTACCTTGATGATGACGCTACCTCCATGCATGACTTATTGTCATATGGCTAGAGCTTGGGCCACTCATACCTTTAAACTAGCTAAGTGGACTTTGCAGGAGTTCAATAAGATTAATATTAAAATCAGAGGTTTGAAGGGTAATTTCAAGAATGTTCTGAAGGATTTGGTGCCAAACATTCTTATTAATAGAATGGTGGACCTTGAAGGTTCCTATCATGACTTCAAATCTCTATGTGATGAAATATTGACTACTCTGGAAGCCAAGGTTTTGGGTATAAATGTTGATATCAAAAAACTAATGCAGGTGTGTCATATCTCTATGAAGAACAACATGAACTCCTTGGAAGTCCTTTTTAGAAAGATTAGTGAGCTTAGGGAGGATCGGGTTTATTTCTCTGAGCTTATGGAGAATGAGCACACGACCAAGGGAAAAGGTAAAAAAAGTTGCTAAGGATAATGACAAAGGACCTGTTGTCAGAGGGTCGGCTAATTGGAAGAAGTCATTTGATGCTGAGAAGAAGGAGCTATTGGATATGGTCGAAAGGCATAGGAACCAGTAGATTAAGGTGGCCAACACACTAAGTGGCTTGAACTAGCGCTTGGTCTTTTTCTTTGTTGCTTTAGATTCATGCTAGGTGTAGGTTTCTTTTAGGTTGTTTTGTTGTTTTGTGGTTGTTGGGTGCTTTTGGTAGTTTTTTGTCATATTTCAAGTTTATCACCTGCTCTGTTGTGTTTTTTTGGCTGTTGGGTTGCTAATGGTGGTCTTTTGAATATCCTTTCTTGCAGCATTTTATATCTTTTATTGTAAAGGGTTTTAGGTCCCTTCAAAACATGTTTCTCCCATATAATCAAAACACCAATATCCTCAAGAACCACTTAATCAGGATTACTTGTTTTTAAAATTTTATTACGTTTCCTCCTAATCATCGTGGAAAGTTGAAAGAAACTGGTATTTTGATCACCTTCCCTAAGCCATTTCACTCTAGACTTTTGCTACTAGAACGTCTCTTCCATCCTTAGTAAATGGTGCAGCTTACCTGCGAGCTTAGCCTCCTTCTCCTTAAATTCATGAGTGTACCCTATGATCGAAATGGTTGTCTCCACATCTTTGATTTTAGACTCAACTACATTTTTGTTACCAAAAAGTTTTCCCATGGTTTCCTTATTCCACTCTCTTTCCTACCTCTTTACTGCCTGTAACTTGCTTGAGATAATAAATATCCTATAGTCTCTAATCTTAGTGCTCCACCATTTACCAACCAAGTCATCAAAATCAGGATGATCATACCAGAAATCCACCATCTTGAAAGGTATACCCCTAGGATTACTTGGATTTCTTAAAATAAGAGAAATGGGCCAATGGTCCAAGCCATCGAAATGTATGACCTTACAACAAAACCCACCTAAATCCAACAACCACTCAGAGTTCAAAAAGAAGTGGTCCAACCTGCACTAGATATTGTCCCCCCCACCCATTTGTTGTTCCAAATGTACCACCCTTTACTTGGCCTAATGTCTACAAGAGTTAGATCATCACACAACCTGCTAAAGCTAAGAGAGCCACAATTGTCAAGCACCCTCCCACCCCTTTTATCTTTAGGAGCCAAGATGGTATTGAAGTCTCCCCCATTACCCATTTCTCAAGACTGTGATTTTTCCTGAAAGAGAGAAGGTAATCCCAAACTTCCAGCCTCTCAAAATTAGTGTTAGGACCATACACATTAGAAATGAGCACTTGATCGCCATTTCTAACATCCTTGCAGCTGACGGAGATATAGAAACAATTGGAATCCATCAGTGAGCAACAAAAAATGTTTTTGTTCCATAGAATAACAAGGCCACTAGTGGACCCCACAACATCTTGTACAACTCCATCCCCACTCCTCCAAATCCTATTAAGCATTTCCAGAAACTTCCCTTCATTCACTTTGGTTTCTTGTAATAACACTAGGTTTGGGGTCTAAATCTCTATCAACCACTTAAGAAGGTGGTGTTTATCGGGGCCATTGAGCCCTCTTATGTTCCAGCTGTTGTATTTCATGACAAACCTATTGTCGGGAGGTGCTCGCCTCCATGGGTAACATACTTCCTCATAAATTCCTATGAGCCATTTTCAAGATCCTCCAACTCCCTAAATTTTGCCTTATAGGGATCAATTTTCTTGCCCCTTGTGTTAGATCCCTCGACATTGATCACCAAAGAAGGTTTGCCACCGAACGTTTTGGTTCTTCTGGTGGCAATGTTGTAGCCATTTTCTCTATCCTCCTACACTATATCTACTTCCTTATCATTCTAACTTCCCAAACCATCAAGGCTTGAAGGCCCCTTTTTCTCATCATTCTACTTTGTGCTTGCATCTCTCTACACGGTGAGATCTCCTAGAACACCTCCTTTAAGAATTGAGACATGTCTCCTTAAAAATTTTAATTGGTATCTTTGAGAAAGTCCCCGCTATGGAATGAAATAGGATTAAAGAAGAGTGATCAAAATCTTTGCTTCCACTACCCATACCATCCTCTTGAAAGTCGTCGAACTGCTCTTGACTAGCTTGCTTAGTGTTGTTCATGGCCTTTGGATGGTCTCTATTTTTAACAAGGATGAATGGGGTCCTAAATCCCTCCTTAGGATCTATTTCCACCACTTCTTCCTCTTTCCCTTCTGCCTTGCCTTGCCCCTTTAGAAAACAAAATATAACTATATGACTGAGATTTCCACATCAAAAACAATTCACTGAAAGCCCTTCATATTCAATCTTCTATTTTCAGACCCCCAAAATTGAAGAAAGTCATATGGAAAACTTAATCAATAAACTAAGGTCCATCCAAACACATATCTGCATGTTGTCTTGAGATCTTCCCACCCGTGAAAGCTCTTCGCACTGTATGAAGACTCCCAACATGTCCCCGATGAGGTTGTAAATCACCTTAGATTTTGAGCTCTTGTGGGAGTTTGAGGGGACACACCCATATAGGGGCCTTGTTGATTGCTTCATTTATGGGATCAAAACCAGGGGGCCAAACTCTCATAAATAGACTAGCATTCCCAAAATACCAAGGACCCCATTGATTATTTCATCCCTTTCAAATTCCAAAGTGAAAGTCATCTAGAGGAACCCCAATAGCAGGAGACAGATGGTGAGAATAACACCCTTCCAATTTGCGTTGCACCAATCCTTGATTTGAGCCAGGGAAGGCCAAATCCCCACAAACTTTCCAATTGCAGCTATCTGCCTGAGCCTCATGACCTTGGATTGGAGCATGTGATATGTTATCGCCACATCTAGGGTTTCACTAACAATTAAAAGATTGACATTCCTAATTTCCACTCTTGCACCCTTCCCTAACTCCAATTCCTAATTTTGTTCCTTATTTGCATTGACAAATAGAGTCCCCATCTCATATGCACTGTTATGACCTTCTTTTGCTCCATCACTCCCTTGCATTGAACCTTTGTGCTTTTGCAGAACCCTTCTATGCTTTGATGCTTTCATTCATTGCACTACTTTTTTTCCAATATTGTTATCTTCTTCAAATAGAAATAATTTTAATTACAAGAATTAAATGTATACTATATTGAAATATATCAATTAATGTACTATTTGTATTTAATAATTTTTATTATGAAATATAATATATAATAATATTATAACTTATATATAAAAGACTAAGTATAATATAATTTAGTTTACATTATATAAAATATATTGTATATTAATTATATATTGTATTATATATTTATAATATATAATAATAAATAAAACTATAATTAAATTTATTAAATTAACATATAATGTATTATTATGTACATTTAGTCTTTATTTTAGCTTTATATACACATATTCTAATAAATTCAGCTAATCCTCACACTTATAATATTTATTTTTACACCCACTTTATATTATTATACATCTAGATTTGATTATCTATTCACCCAAGATCGTTTTCACAATTGGGGATCGACCCTATAGTCATGGACTTGACCTGTTTCTTTTTTAAATTCATAATTTAATTGATTGTTCCCTTTTATTTTTATTTTTTTTAACTAAAAGGTGTTTAAGCCGACTATTTATATTATATAATAGTAGAGGTTAAAATATTACTTGGCAGTTTCTAGATATGTTGTAGATACAAAATGTCAATTGTTGCCTTTTGAATATAGCAAGTAGTTTTTTGTCATATTTCAAGTTTAGCACCTGCTCTGTTGTGTTTTTTGGTTGTTGGGTTGCTGATGGTGGTCTTTTGAATATCCTTTCCTGCAACATTTTGTATCTTTTGTTGTAAAGGGTTTCGGGTCCCTTCAAAACGTGTTTTTCCCATAAAATCAAAACACCAATATCCTCAAGAACCACTTGATCAGGATTACTTGTTTTTAAAATTTTATTCTGTTTCCTCCTAATCAATGTGGAAAGTTGAATGAAACTAGTATTTTGATCACCTTCCCTAAGCCATTTCACTCTAGACTTTTGTTGCTAGAACGTCTCTTCCATCCTTAGTAAATGGTACAGCTTACCTATGAGCTTAGCCTCCTTCTCCTTAAATTCATGAGTGTACCCTATGATGGAAATGGTTGTCTCCACATCTTTGATTTTAGACTCAACTATATTTTTGTTACCAAAAAGGTTTCCCATGGTTTCCTTATTCCACTCTCTTTCCTGCCTCTTTATTACCCGTAACTTGCCTGAGATAATAAATATCCTACAACTGTCTCTAATCTTAGTGTTCCACCATTTACCAACCAAGTCATCAAAATCAGGGTGATCATACCAGAAATCCACCATCTTGAAAGGTATACCCCTAGGCTTACTTGGATTGCTTAAAATAAGAGAAAAGGGCCAATGGTCCAAGCCATCGAAATGTATAACCTTACAACAAAACCCACCTAAATACAACAACCACTCAGAGTTAAAAAAGAAGCGGTCCAACCTATACTAGATGTTGTCCCCCCCACCCATTTGTTGTTCCAAATGTACCACCCTTTACTTGGCCTAATGTCTACAAGAGTTAGATCATCACACAACCTGCTAAAGCTAAGAGAGCCACAATTGTTGAGCACCCTCCCACCCCTTTTATCTTCAAGAGCCAAGATGGTATTGGAGTCTCCCCCCATTACCCATTTCTCAAGACTGTGATTCTGCTTGAAAGAGAGAAGGTAATCCCAAACTTCCAACCTCTCAAAATTAGTGTTAGGACCATACACATTAGAAATGAGCACTTGATCACCATTTCTAACATCCTTGCAGCTGGCGGAGATATAGAAACAATTGGACTCCACCAGTGAGCAACAAAAAAAGTTTTTGTTCCATAGAATAACAAGGCCACTAGTGGACCCCACAACATCTTGTACAACTCCATCCCCACTCCTCCAAATCCTATTAAGCATTTCCGGCAACTTCCCTTCATTCACTTTGGTTTCTTGTAATAACACTAGGTTTGGGGTCTAAATCTCTTTCAACCACTTAAGAAGGTGGTGTTTATCGGGGCCATTGAGCCCTCTTATGTTCCAGCTGATGTATTTCATGACAAACCTATTGTCAGGAGGTGCTCGCCTCCATGGGTAACATACTTCCTCATAGATTCTTATGAGCCATTTTCAAGATCCTCCAATGCCCTAAATTTTGCTTTATAGGGATCAATTTTCTTGCCCCTTGTGTTGGATCCCTCGACATTGATCGCCAAAGAAGGTTTGCCACTGAACGTTTTGGTTCTTCTGGTGGCAATGCTCTAGCCATTTTCTCTATCCTCCTACACTAAATCTATTTCCTTATCATTCTAACTTCCCAAACCATCAAGGCTTGAAGGCCCCTTTTTCTCATCATTCTACTTTGTCCTTGCATCTCTCTACACGTTGGTGAGATCTTCTAGAACACCTCCTTTAAGAATTGAGACATGTCTCCTTAAACCTTTTAATTGGTATCTTTGAGAAAGTCCCCGCTATGGAATGAAACAGGATTAAAGAAGAGTGATCAAAATCTTTGCTTCCACTACCCATACCATCCTCTTGAAAGTCATCAAACTGCTCTTGACTAGCTTGCTTAGTGTTGTTCATGGCCTTTGGATGGTCTCTATTTTTGACAAGGACAAATGGGGTCCTAAATCCCTCCTTAGGATCTATTTCCACTGCTTCTTCCTCTTTCCCTTCTACCTTGCCTTGCCCCTTTAGAAAACAAAATATAACTATATGACTAAGCTTTCCACATCAAAAACAATTCACTGAAATCCCTTCATATTCAATCTTCTGGTTTTAGAACCCCAAAACTGAAGAAAGTCATATGGAAAACTTAATCAATAAATTGAGGTCCATCCAAACACATATCTGCATGTTGTCTTGAGATCTTCCCACCCGTGAAAGCTCTTCGCACTGTATGAAGACTCCCAACATGTCCTTGATGAGGTTGTAAATCACCTTATATTTTGAGCTCCTATGGGAGTTTGAGGAGATGCACCCATATAGGGGCCTTGTTGATTGCTTCATTTATGGGATCAAAACCAGGGGGCCAAACTCTCAGAAATAGACTAGCATTCCCAAAATACCAAGGACCCCATTGATTATTTCATCCCTTTCAAATTCCAAAGTGAAATTCATCTAGAGGAACCCCAACAAAAGGAGACAGATGGTGAGAATGACACCCTTCCAATTTGCATTGCACCAATCCTTGATTTGAGCTAGGGAAGGCCAAATCCCCACAAACTTGCCAATTGTAGCTATCTGCCTGAGCCTCATGACCTTGGATTGGACCATGTGATCTGTTATCACCACATATAGGGTTTCGCTGACAATTAAAAGATTGACATTCCTAATTTCCACTCTTGCACGCCCTTCCCTAACTCCAATTCCTAATTTTGTTCCTTATTTGCATTGACAAATAGAATTCCCATCTCATATGCACTGTTATGACCTTCTTTTGCTCCATCGCTCCCTTGCATTGAACCTCTGTGCTTTTGCGGAACCCTTCTATGCTTTGATGCTTTCATTCATTGCACTACTTTTTTTCCAATATTGTTATCTTCTTCAAATAGAAATAATTTTAATTACAAGAATTAAATTTATACTATATTGAAATATATCAATTAATGTACTATTTGTATTTAATAATTTTTATTATGAAATATAATATATAATAATATTATAACTTATATATAAAAGACTAAGTATAATATAATTTAGTTTACATTATATAAAATATATTGTATATTAATTATATATTGTATTATATATTTATAATATATAATAATAAATAAAACTATAATTAAATTTATTAAATTAACATATAATGTATTATTATTATGTACATTTAGTCTTTATTTTATCTTTATATACACATATTCTAATAAATTCAGCTAATCCTCACACTTATAATATTTATTTTTACACCCACTTTATATTATTATACATCTAGATTTGATTATCTATTCACCCAAGATCGTTTTCACAATTGGGGGTCAACCCTATAGTCATGGACTTGACCTGTTCCTTTTTTAAATTCATAATTTAATTGATTGTCCCCTTTTATTTTTATTTTTTTTAACTAAAAGGCATTTAAGCCGACTATTTATATTATATAATAGTAGAGGTTAAAATATTACTTGGTTGTTTCTAGATATGTTGTAGATACAAAATGTCAACTATTGCCTTTTGAATATAGCAAGTAGTTTTCCAACACTTGACAGATCTTTCCTATTGTAGAACTTAATTCTACCTAAACATGATATAGTAACAAAATGTCAACAATACAAAGTGACAAAAACAACTGACTTTGCTATAATATTTGACTATTCACTTCATGCCTTTTGTACTGAGAAGTTGTCTTCATTTCCTTCCTTGTTCATAATTTGATTTGCTGGAGGGGTAGTTTTAGAATTTGCAGTTATATTCATATTTGGGAGGATTGGTTGTCGACTGAGCATGACTGGTTGAACATCTCGAGCCCCTTGTGCTGCCTGTGACTCTTAGAATTCCACCTCTCTTTGTTCTGGAAGTGTTGGAGGTCTCTCAATAACTGCCTGGTGACAATGATGTGTTAGAAGAAATGAAATTTCATGGTATTTGTTTTTGAAGCTCCTTTCCATATCATTACCTAGTTCAAAATGACACATGTTCAACTCCATGTATAGGTAATTTGAAGAGTTAAATTCAAGTGCCAATCTCATACCAATATAGATGTTTCTAAAACTCACTTTATGGTGCAAGTAGTGTCTAGGAAAGACACCACCAATGTATGCTTCTCCATGCCATAAGTCATACTTCTGAATACTTATGAGTAGAGCATTTTCTTGTAAGAAGACCTCTTTAATAACTACATTTTCTATCTTCTACATGTTATGGTAGTTTGGGTTCAAATCCATGATATTTGAAACAAATATGGATACCAAATTGGAAGGAAATATGATTCTCTGTGTTGATGGCTGCAATATATCATCCCCAATTATATCCTTCACACATTTGAAAATAGGATACAATTTGTTTTAAAAAAATGAGAAAATTGTTCTCTGTCCAGACCTTTGGAGAAAGGAAATTCCCATTGTTGCACTTGAAATGGTGCCCTATAATTTCTTGGAAGAAATTCCATTGGAGAAGCTTGCTTGACACTCGTTCACACCTAGAATTCACCTCTAACAACACTTTAAACCTTAGATATAGTATGAAGGAATAACCTTCAACAACTGTACTAATATGGAGTGCATTCATAGTTGACCCATATATTACATTTGAAAATAGAGACTAACAACTTGAAACGTTGATATGATGTGCACTCACATATTACCCATACACAACCAACAAACTTATAATTCTTGAAAACAGACTTAAAACTCTTGAACTAATTATGTTCTGAAACAAGAATTGGAGAGGATTTAGGAAATCCTTAAAGACCAATTTGAACTAAAGAAAAAAGAATATTTGCACTGTACTTAGTTACTTGCATCACCAACTTCTATCATTATGTTGCTTCTACTCTGCTTAATCCCCAAAATGCAAGAGTGCGCAAACTTTCCAACTGATCAATGAAGAGGTAGCTGTGATTCTGCAAATGACTCCTTTTAGATTGTGCCTAAGATTTTCTTCACATTCCTTTGAGACTTTTTGAAAACCCGAGAGCCATTATGTCACTACAAAACTTGCAAGTTGAAAATACCATTGTCATCAAGGTTCGTAATATAGCTGTGGAATTTACATTACTATTCAAAAAACCAAAATTGTGTTATGAAATCCGCAATGTCCTTGACAGGGTTAATACACACTTGAAACTACTTAAAGTTGTGATTTTGCAGTCCTCCTCTTTGCCTTGCATCAATTTCCTACAAAATGTCAACACTTGTTAGCAAATTATATAATATACCCTTACAACATATACCATGTGAGATGGATTTATTTGTGTTGATGTCAATTGAATGAGCTCATCACTCATATGTAAAATTGCAAGTGTTGGCTTTGGCACAGTTTTGTAACCCGACTGTACAAATACTATCTTGGATAAGATTTGGAGCACATTGCACTAGAAATTCATTCTGCCGCATAGGTAGTCTTTGTACAACCCACATAAGATGAAGCAAATGTGATTTGACTACCATTGATTAACACCAAAATATGAAGGTCTACCTTTTTTATTAGTGTTTACACCCACTTGGCATCCACATCACATTTGCTATGGTTTTCCTCTTCGTCAGCACCAATCACTTATCTACTTTCTGATGAATCAAACAAGGTCGAAGCAATGATGGTCATTTCCTATAAAACAATAAACATGCTAATAGAAAAAGGATACACCTTACGACATATCTTAAATACTACATAACTTTATGTTGATGAGGACACACTTTGGCTTCATTTGTGCTGATTTAAAAACATTTGGCAGACGGTACTAATGTGAACTCCCACACAGATTTGCTTGTGGGTTTGGTTGGATTTGTTACCCAATTAACATGTGCAAGTAGTGGATTAGTAACAAATTTAAGCTTAGCCCCCATGTGTGAATGGATATTATAATATATGCTAAGTACTCTTCGTATCTCCACACCAGACCAAAGTATATGATTATTAACTATACCATGTGATTAAACATCTATGAGATATAATTCCAATCCCGTCGATGTAACAATTACCTTATGCTTCTGAGTCATCCCATTATGTTGATGCAGTTAGCCATAGTGCATATAATTTGTACAGATGAAATAACCACATTGCAAAACCCTCCATTTCACCTTGTTAGAAACCAACACTTTCCCTTTCAATAGCTTCTTTTAATTCCTGTGTAATATTTTGCATATTATTTCCATATATCTGTACATGCTGATTTTGATCATACCCAATATTTGCAAACTTATCTTCCAACTAGTTTCCTTCCCTATATGTATGTTTAATTTGCACAAATTTGAAATAATCCAACAACTTCCAAACCTGTTGCATCACATATCTGATTTTCCAACTAAACACTTTTCTTTCTTTACATGCATTCACAATAATTAATGAATCACCTTCAATTTCTAGATCTTTAAGTTTCAGATCATATGCTAGTTGCAACCCATGAAGTAATGCTTGTGCTTCTGCAATATTATTTGTTCCTTTCAAAAATATTATTGACTTATTTGAAATGAGGAACCCTTTGTGATCTCTTATTACAATCCTCGCACTTGATATACTTGGGTTTCCACGTGATGCACCATCAAAATTCAACTTGAAATAACCTTTTGGAGGTGGAACCCAAGATATTTTGCTTCTGTCTAATTTCTAACTTGGATTCTGATGCAAGCTTCCTTTGAATGGGAGAACAATATTATTCCACTTTTGCATTACCTTTGAATCTCAATCTATGAACAATGACCCAATGCTTTTGACCTCCTGAACATGCACATTTGTTATCTTTGTTATTGAAGATTCCAACTTCTCCAATACTTGCTCCACCTTCATTTTTTCATTCCTAAAAATCCTCCTATTTCATTCCCACCAAATGGTCCACAATACTATAGAAGGAATCACTCTCCAAATACATGCAAACAATGCTTATTTATACAATACTGGCTAGCTTGAAAATAAGTCCCACAAATTATTTGGTAGTGGAGCATACCAACTTAATTTGTTTTTAATAAAGGACTAGCACTAAGATGCAAAAGGACAATGAATAAATAAGTGGCTTACCTCTTCCATCTCATTTTCACATAACACATTTAAATTATGCTCCTATCCCAAGTTTGACAAGCCTATCACTTGTCAGAATTCTTCTTTTAATAGCCAACCATGAAAAACAACCAACCTTTGGTAGCACTATTGAGTCCCAAAAAAAGGACAAGGCTCTTTGAGGCTTGATACTTCCCCCTTGACTCATTATTGCCTTATAACCCATTTTGACTATGTAATTTCCTAATTTTGACGAAGCCCATAGCAACTTATCCTCCCGTCCTGAAACATAAACATTCCTTTGACTTAATAGGCTCTTAAATTCCTCTTTTTGAACATCTGGGAAAGCAATAGTTGAGACATCTCTCCACCTTACTTTCCTAGTACAGTCATCTATGCTCTCAAAATAGTCACTCACATTTCTCCCCCAACTCATAGTAAGAAGATTTTGAATACACTACAAATTATGAATTGTATTTAAGGGTGCATGCCCACCCCAAGAATCTACCCAAAACTTTTCTTGTAAACCATCTTGAACTTCCCAAGTAAGATATGGGGAGATTACCTTTCTACATGCAACCAAGAAATTCCACATTGTAGAGCCTTGTGGTGGGTTTGACATTGTAAAAATTCTCTTTGGATCTGTGCTATCCAAATACTTTGCTTGCATGACCTTACACCACTTCATGTGTGGCTTAGCATACTTGTACCACACTAATTTTGCTCCTAATGCCTGATTTCTAGCTGATAAGTTGTGTATCCCAACACCCCCTTTTAGTTTGTCTTCACAAATATTTTCCAATGAAATAAGTGAGATCTTCTTTTTGTTATCAATGCTCCCCTTCCATAAAAAATCCCTAATTAGCTTTTCAATGAACAAAATTATAGATTTTGGAGCTTTTAGTACTGCCATATAATAGTTTGGGCTGACAAAAAGGACTGATTTTATCAATAATATACGCCCTGATAATGACAACCACCTACCCTTCCATGTTGCTATCCCCATCTGAATACTTTGAATGATTTTATCCTAGTAAGAAACTTTATTTTCCCTAGTAAGGAACGAAATGCCAAGGTACTCAAGTACAAGGTAATTTTGTTGTTTGAAACCCAAGATGATTGCTAATTTTCTTTTGTAAACCCAATTTGATATTAAAAGTATATATCTTTGACTTTTTCGTATTTATTTTTTGGTTTGATGCAAGTGAATATTTACTAGCATAAATTATTAACATGTTAAGATAAGATGACTTGTTCTAACAATTGATATACTCCCATGTGTGGACATATAGTATCAATTAAAATAACTTGGTGACCACATTGATTTGATGAACTAGCATAACTTTCAACCATAGAAGCATAAATATGCAAAAAATCTCGATTAATCTCGATTTACTATATGATGTTAGCTCCCCTATATAAGGAGAGTTACCATATTAGAGAATAAGTATTAATATATAATAATATTAATTAACATAAAATACTATATGATGTTAGCTTCCCTATATAAGGAGAGTTACTATATGAGAGAATAAGTAATAATATATAATAATATAGATGTTTATTCAGTATTAATTATTAACATCATATAGTAATTTTTATTATGAAATATAATATATAATAATATTATAACTTATATATAAAAGACTAAGTATAATATAATTTACTTTACATTATATATTAAAATATATTGTATATTAATTATATATTGTATTATATTTATAATATATAATAATAAATAAAACTATAATTAAATTTATTAAATTAACATATAATATATTATTGTTATGCACATTTAGTCTTTATTTTATCTTTATATACACATATTCTAATAAATTTAGCTAATCCTCACACTTATAATATTTATTTTTACACCCACTTTTTATTATTATACATCTAGATTTGATTATCTATTCACCCAAGATTGTTTTCACAATTGTGGATCAACCCTATAGTCATGGACTTGACCTGTTCCTTTTTTAAATTCATAATTTAATTGATTGTCCCCTTTTACTTTTTATTTTTTTAAGTAAAATGTGTTTAAGCCGACTATTTAAATTATATAATAGTAGAGGTTACAATATTAATACATATAATGTTAAAATATGACCATTATATAATATATATAATGTTAAGCTGACTTGTTCTAACAATTGATAAACTCACATGTGTGGACATATAGTATCAATTAGAATAGCTTGGTGACCACATTGATTTGATGAACTAGCATAACTTTCAACCATAGAAGCATAAATATGCAAAAAATCTCGATTAATCTCGATTTACTATATGATGTTAGCTCCCCTATATAAGGAGTTACTATATGAGAGAATAAGTATTAATATATAATAATGTAGATGTTTGCTCAATATTAATTATTAACATCATATAGTAATTTTTGTTATGAAATATAATATATAATAATATTATAACTTATATATAAAAGACTAAGTATAATATAATTTAGTTTACATTATATAAAATATATTGTATATTAATTATATATTGTATTATATATTTATAATATATAATAATAAATAAAACTATAATTAAATTTATTAAATTAACATATAATGTATTATTATTATGTACATTTAGTCTTTATTTTATTTTTATATACACATATTCTAATAAATTCAGCTAATCCTCACACTTATAATATTTATTTTTACACCCATTTTCTATTATTATACATCTAGATTTAATTATCTATTCACCCAAGATTGTTTTCACAATTGGGGATCAACCATATGGGTATGTGCAGGATCATGATGGGCCAAAAAGTGGCGATATGATGGGTATGTGTAGGGTATGTGGCTGACGACTTTTTTTTACCCAAAATTGATGAAACAAAAAGGGTTTTTAAAGGAGATTCTCAACTTTCCGCCAATATAAATTATATTTTACTTTAAATTTAATAAATAATTATTATTCATTTTCTATTTGAATTACGACTAAAGTCTTGATTGATAGGCTAATTGAAAAACATCTATAGCTTTCAAATGGTATCACATTTTTTTAATCTGAAACATATGTCACATTCTATGCTTCGCATACTATAGGATTATAAATAAATAAATCATGAAGTTTTAACCAAGTTAAGGTGGTCAAACATACGAGTTTTTTATTTTTTTAAAAAATTGTAATAAAAAATTCATAATTAATTATTTACTTTGAAAAAATTACAAAAAATATGCATCACATCGAGACATGAGTCATCTACTTATATCTAAAATCCTATAAAAAAATATTATCATTTTATTGTGGTTAGGGTGGTAAGACAAACACCTACTTCTTATTTTTTCCCTAAAATTTAAGTTCTACTGTATTGAAATTTTAAATTTTCACCAAATATATATATATATATGTATTTTTAAATAAACCTAGTAGTTTAGATACTACATTCAATTTTCTATAGATTCTATTTTTACATATTTTTGAAATAATATAGATAAACTATTCAAATTTTTATGTCAAGTTGCCTAACTCTTATTTTTCTGAATTTTTTGCCACTTAAGGGCCTGTTTTTTCCATGATGATCCTGCACATACCCCTATAGTCATAGACTTGACTTGTTCCTTTTTAAATTCATAATTTAATTTATTGTCTCCTTTTATTTTATTTTTTTAAAGTAAAAGGCGTTTAAGTCGACTATTTATATTATATAATAATAGAGGTTACAATATTACTTGGCAGTTTCTAGATATGTTGTAGATACAAAATGTCAACTGTTGCCTTTTGAATATAGCAAGCAGTTTGCCAACACTTGACAAATATTTCCTATTGTAGAACTTAATACTACCTAAACATGATATAATAACAAAATGTCAACAGTACAAAGTGACAAAAACAATTGACTTTGCTATAATATTTGACTATTCACTTCATGCCTTTGGTATTGAGAAGTTGTCTTCATTTCCTTCCTTGTTCATAATATGATTCACTAGAGGGGTTGTTTTAGAATTTGCAGTTATATTCATATCTGGGAGGATTGGTTGTTGACTGAGCATGACTAGTTGAACATCTCGAGCCCCTGGTGCTGCCTATGACTCTTCAGATTCTACCTTTATTTGTTGTGGTAGTGTTGGAGGTCTCCCAATAATTGCCTGGTGACAATGATGTGTTAGAAGAAATGAAATTGCATGGTATTTGTTTTTGAAGCTCCTTTCCATATCATAGAAGAAATGAAATTGCATGGTATTAATATTAATATATATATATATAATGTTAAGATGACTTGTTCTAACAATTGGTATACTCCCATGTGTGGACATATAGTATCAATTAAAATAGCTTAGTGACCACATTGATTTGATGAACTAGCATAAATTTCAACCATAGAAGCATAAATATGCAAAAAATCTTGATTAATCTCAATTTACTATATGATGTTAGCTCCCCTATTTAAGGAGAGTTACTATATAAGAGAATAAGTATTACTATATAATAATATAGATGTTTGTTCAGTATTAATTATTAACATCATATAGTAATTTTTATTATGAAATATAATATATAATAATATTATAACTTATATATAAGAGACTAAGTATAATATAATATTGTATATTAATTATATATTGTATTACATATTTATAATTTATAATAATAAATAAAACTATAATTGAATTTATTAAATTAATATATAAATTTTTTTTTGTTCCGTAATAAAGGATTATATTGATATTTTCCAAAAAGAACACAATCGTTTGCAGATGCAATATTCAACATGATTTTTCTATTCATGACCACCATAAGTACAAAAACCCCAAAACAAGCCCCCATAACCGGTCGACCACCAAACACCCCAACAAAAATGAAAGGAAAAAATGAGCATTTATAGGATTTAAACAAAATTTCCCATAACCAGGCATGAACCACCACACATAGAACTAAAAAATATTTACTTGTTGACACCCAAACCCCATCACATGAAACCATTGGCCTTCACGAATGCATCAAATTCAACTACCCATTTGAGGTGTTCCACTTCCACTAGCCACATCATCTTTTTCAAGAAATTTACACTGACCACCGCTATCATCCTATGTCACACTAGTGCCATGCCTTTCAAGTCCAAAATGAATGGATAGATTTTGATGACCTCACCCTGCTTCTTGACCAGCTCCAAGTCCTTAGGTCTCGACACCTCGACCCCTGGTATCACCACCTTGAGAATCTCATCCATCCCCTCCATCAACCCCTTTTTGAAAGTTTGCAAACTAGCACCTTAGCTTCATCTTCGACCGTGTGGATATCCAACAGGGATGCTAGGAACCTAGAGACAATTTGACAATTCACCCGAGGAGTTCCATGCGGCACCAAATGCTCCTTCCCCAACACCATTTTAATGGCCAACATTGTATGCAGATCAATATTTAGGAGAATGCGCCTAAGGCAATATCAAAGACACCACTGAAGGCGTTTTGACGCTCTTTACATCCTAGTTGAATTGGGGTATCGGCCCCAAAGCACATGAGAGAATCAACAGACATATGCACTGTGAACTTCATTTTTTCTACCATTGAAAGCAACCCCAAGCTTGCCCATAGCTGAGAGGAAAAGAAAATGTAGAGCCCAAATACCACCTTCGAGAGAGTGAACACCTTAAATGCATGAGGGGTTATTACATTGTACAAGGTAATGTTTGCCACCCTGTTTAGCCCAAACCACAATGCCCTGTTGCCATTCGGTGTCATGAGTACACTGATTCGCAATGAAGGCTAGACATGATGTCAATGGGTGTAAAGCACACATCCAATTTGAGTACGGTGAATCCAAAACATTATTACCTTTCACTTGCAAAGATATGGACGCAAAGTCATGTTGAGTTTGCTGATAGGGCATCCACTCACCTTAATCGCCCAAACTTACCCCCCTAAAATGGACTTTCCACAATCCCATGTGGAAATTCGCCCACCCTTCCACCCACAAATTTGTTCCAAGTCAGCAAACCACTTGAAGAGTCTCTCTTGCCTCTGTGCCATCCGCACCCAAGTTTGAAAATTAACATATAATATATTATTATTATGTACATTTAATCTTTATTTTATCTTTATATACACATATTCTAATAAATTTAGCTAATCCTCACACTTATTATAATATTTATTTTTACACCCACTTTCTATTATTATACATCTATATTTGATTATCTATTCACCCAAGATCATTTTCACAATTGGGGATCGACCCTATAGTCATGGACTTGACCTATTCCTTTTTAAAATTCATAATTTAATTGATTGTCCCCTTTTATTTTATTTTTTTTAAGTAAAAGGCGTTTAAGCTGACTATTTATATTATATAATAGTAGAGGTTACAATATTACTTGGTAGTTTCTATATATGTTGTAGATACAAAATGTCAATTGTTGCCTTTTGAATACAACAAGCAATTTTCCAACACTTGACAGATCTTTCATATTGTAGAACTTAATTCTACCTAAACATGATATAGTAACAAAATTTCAACAATACAAGTGACAAAAATAGTTGACTTTGCTATAATATTTGACTATTCACTTCATGCCTTATGTATTGAGAAGTTGTCTTCATTTCCTTCCTTGTTCATAATTTGATTCACTGGAGGGGTAGTTTTAGAATTTGCATTTATATTCATATTTGGTAGGATTGGTTGTTGACTGCTCGCATGACTGGCTGAACATCTTGAGCCCTTGGTGCTTCTTGTGACTCTTTGGATTCCACCTCTATTTGCTATGGTAGTGTTGGAGGTCTCTCAATAACTACTTGGTGACAATGATGTGTTACAATATTAATTAATATATAGAATTAATTCCTAGTGTTAGGATGGGTTAATTTAATGCATTAATTATATATTAATTAATATATAGAATTAACATTAATACTTATTTATTATTATATATTATAAATATATAATACAATATAAATATTATTATATATTATTACTTATTTCTTATTTTATTAGATTGAATTCTAATATGAGATCAAGGTGTTTTAAGTAATATTGTACCTCTACTATTGTATAATATAAATAGTTGGCTTAAACACCTTTTACTTTAAAAAGAAAAGAAAAGGGGACAACCAATTAAATTGTGAATTTAAA
The DNA here is from genome assembly GCA_007258455.2 of Sequoia sempervirens. Classification (NCBI taxonomy): domain Eukaryota; kingdom Viridiplantae; phylum Streptophyta; class Pinopsida; order Cupressales; family Cupressaceae; genus Sequoia; species Sequoia sempervirens. Next base: position 655,007,044 of record VDFB02281492.1, read on the forward strand.
AAAGGAATAGGTCACTCAACTTTGTCCATCTTTCGAGGTCTTTCTATGGAGGATCCTGATATGAGGGGGATATGGTTTTGTATGCCAATAGTAATGTACCTCAATGCCACATCCTTTAGAGAAGCCAAAAATAATTTCAACTTTTTTTCCTCGATATGATAATCGTAGCTGTGACATAAAATGTCAAATTCAAAAAGGAACAATTAAGTACAACACATATTACGGTAACACTAAATTAAAAACGTATACCTTAATTTATCATAATTAATAAGATCTTGATTATTTAGTTAATTTGATTATGGTTAATGATTATATTCCCTTTAATGGTTCAAGGTCCAGGGTACAGGGTTCTAGGTTCAAGGTTCAGGATCCAGGCTACAGGGTCTAAGGTCTAGGATCAAGGGTCGAGGGTTTAGGGTTTGGGGTTCAAGGTTCAGGGTTTAGGGTTTGGATTTAGGGTCCAGGGTTCGGGGTTTAGGCTTCAATGTTCAAGGCTCATGGTAAAGGGTTTAGGGTTCATTGGTTAGTATTCATTAATATTATCATTTATTGTAGGTGAATTGTAGAATTGAATAACCTTAATATTATGTTATTAAGGTTATTTATTTTAATAGAAAGGAATTGTAGAATTAATCTTAAACCTTATTCACTTTATAATTATTCCTTGTTTCATAATATGTGTAAATGATAAAGAAATTTATCATCCTCATTTGTGCCATAAAGGGCATCTCATCTCCTATCATCCCTAAAACATGTATGTGTGTTGCCTGCCATACATGTACCGAAAATGCCATGGAACAATGTTTGTACTCTTGCTTTCCTTTTTATTTCATTTCTTTTACTCTATTTTTGGTTTGGAATGATTCATTAGTGAGGGTTTTATTATATTGCTCATAAAGTCATTCTTCAAATTCTATCAAACACACATTCAAACATCACAAAATTGAAGGCTATTCTAAATAAACATAAGCTACAAGATAATTATAGGAACAAAATGATATTATGCATAATACCCTAATAAATCCCACACCTAATTGACCATTTATAAAATCAATTAGCTTGATTTTCCCAACTAACTTCACCTATTCTAGGAATCTCCTTCATAAAATAGAAGATTAGGCATAAGACCAGTGTACCATACCTGAATGTATAATTATTCTTCTTAATATATTAGAAAAGCATTGATAGTTGATGGTTTCTTTGTGTATTGCTTATAAGGTTAGAGGATAGGCTGAAAATAAACTAGATAGTAAATAAGCTAAGCTGAAACAACATATGGAGACTGAATCATACACACATAAAGAGCAATACACAAAGAAACCATCAACTATCAATTCTTTTCTTATATAATCTCATCTCCTATCATCCCCAAAACATGTCTATGTGTTTCCTTAATACAATGACGATGCCCCAAATATAGTATATTTGGCAAAAAGTAAGCCCAAGGCAAGGCTAGTTGGGTCGTTAGGTTGGGTCACGGGGATACCTCTGGTGCAAAAAAAAAAAAATAGTATATATCTTTTGAAACAAACTAGACAGTAAATAAACTAGATAGGCTTTATAATTAATATATACTGAATCTGTGAAGAATTAAGGTGATTGAATAACCTTAATTTATTTAATAATATATTATAATAAATATATGAATAACCTTAATATTATGTTATCCTCTTTTACTATATGGAGGTGATTTAAACTTGATACATTATTGAGCTTGGTAACCTTATGAAGGTCTTAAGAATATTGGTCTTATTTTATTAAGGTCTTATTGGTCTTATTTTATATGAATGATTGTTTGCTAGAGATACCATCTAGTAGGGTATCGGTCTTATTAAGTATTAGTCTTATTTTATATGAATGCTAATTAAGTAGAGTTCATATGACCCTTAAATTATGATTTATATGATATCATAGGAAGGTCTTTGCAACTTGGTAACCTTGTGAAGCTTGAAGTTTCAAGGTCCCTTTTTCATGGCCACCAAGCATAACACACTTTGCTTTCCTATGGAGCCTTGTTTTTTCCCGTGTTTAGCATAACACAACTTGCTAAGCCTTATGAAGCTTGAAGTTCATATTGTGTGGTGCCTTATTAAAGTTATCAAAGGTATAACTTTGGTATGATATGGGAGCCTTGTAATGACCTCCATAGTTTTAACATAAATAAATTCACAAATTACACTTCATCACATTGAAAGAAAGACATGTGTCCAAATGCACAAGAAAAAGGTAAATAATTATATTAAATTAATATTTGAAACTGTACATGTTCCAATTTACATGGCATAACATATGGGAACATTTCCCTTACAAAAGACCTTATGGTCGATAGCAAGACAATACATTAAAATGAAACTTGAGCCTTCTTGATAGGATCCTTTTGACCTTGATAAATATAAATAGGTTATTCATAAATTTATGTTATAGTAATGATCATACCATAACATTAATATAAGGTGAATAATATTATAAATAATAATAAAGTGTTGATTATAAGGGAAAAATAGGTTTTGAAGGGACCCGAAACCCTTTACAACAAAAGATACAAAATGTTGCAAGATAGGATTTTCAAAAGACCACCAACAACAACCCAACAACCAAAAAACAACACCAAGCAGGTGCTATACTAAAAGTAAGGCATATAACTACCAACAACACCCATCAGCCAAAAAACAACAAAATAAACCTAAAAGACCTACACCCAGTAGAAAACAAGAAACAACAAAAAGAGAGACCAGGATCTAGTTCAAGCCACTCAGAGTGTTGGGCAATTGGTTCCTATGCCTTTCGACCATATCTAGCAGTTCCTTCTTTTCAACATCAAAAGCTTTCTTCCAATCAGCCGACCCTCTGCCAGCTAGACCATTTTCATCATCCTTAGCAGCTTTCTTGCCCTTGCCCTTGGACGCATACTCTTTCTCCATCAACTCAGAGAAATAAACTTGATCCTCCTTGAGCACACTTATTTTCCTGAAAAGGACTTCCAAGGAGTCTGCGTCGTTCTTCACTGAAATGTGACAAGCCTGCATTAATTTTTTGATGTCCACATTAATACCTAAAACCTTGGCTTCCAGAGCCATCAATCTTTCATCACATAGAGATTTCAAGTCATGATAAGAACATTCAAGGTCCACCATTCTGTCAATAAGAATGTTTGGTACTGAACCCTTCGAGACATTCTTCATATTTTCCTTCAAACCTCTTATTTTGATATTAATCTTATTGAACTCTTGTAGAGTCCATTTGGCCAATTTAAAGGTCCTCGTTGCCCTAACTCTAGCCATATCCAGTAATTCAAACATGGAAGTAGCATCATCATCAAGGTAAGAAAAGTCCTCAGAAAGAGGATTTACCTTTAAGGGCTCGTGTTTGGCTTTATTCTTTTCTGCATCCTCCTCATCGAAACCCCTAACCTCTTTATCTTGCTCCTCCTTGGGCAATTCCTGCATGGTAGAATCCTCAATGGCGACAATCTTCTCACCATAATCCTTATTCTCCCTAGCCACATTGGGGTCCTTGGACAGGACCTTAGAAGCTTTATTCTTTAGATTAGCAATACGCTTCGACAGCCTCCTCGATTTTTCAACCAAACCCACAACATTTTCCTATGACCCCACCTCAGGACCACCACCATCAACTTCTTTACCAACAACCACCTCCCTAGATTTTGGAGAAGAATCCCCCCACCCCACCTCTGTGTCTTCACTCTCAGAAATGGCTAGCCTCTTAGGAGTCCTTTTGCACTTAGCACCAACCACCTTCCTCTTCTTCGACAACGTAGCCACGGCCGTAGGAGAAGCATTCTCCTCATCTTCGTTCCATTCCTCCTCCTCCAAAGAGGACTCTGAACCCGACAACCCAGACAAATCACTTAAAAATTTCTCCTTTCCCTTGATGGCCAGAGTAGGGATAAGATTCTTGACATGCTCCATAATCAATAAAATAAGCCCTTCATGAAGAACAGGGGCTCTCTTGTTCTTCAGATGAGCGTACACCGAGACCTTTAAAGAAGACAACAAAAAGAAAGGGAAGGAAATAAATAAACCATGTTTGAAATGGTTGAGAAGAGTGAAACAATGACCCAAAATGGCCCTAAATATCCCTTCTAGAGTAACATAACGCATCAACACCTCAACGACGCTCGCCCAGATATTTTTGAGGGAAGTTCTCTCATAACCCCAACTCTCCAATTTAATTAATTGCTTTCGCTCATCATCTTTAAAAAACTGGACCATTGCCTCCTCATTACTCTTTTTATCCTTGAAGAACTTTTGGCCCATAGTCGACATCCCAGTAACAATGGCAACCAAATCCTCATTAACCTCCACTTCCAGACCTTTAATCTTTAGCTTATGATTATGCCAAAAAGAAACAAATTGTGCCGAGGCATTAGGGTCATGCCCATGCAATCTCTCTAGAAAGGAGTAAAATTACCATGTCTCAAAATGTTCTAGAGTTTCTTTTTTCTCCTAATGTCACCACATGAATGCAATTCAATTCTACTCCTGTCACCACCCATGGCAGCCAACAGAAAATAGACAAAACCCTTGTGAAAAAATCTCAACAGAAGACCAGGTAACAACAAGGCACCCACAAAACATGCGATATGAAGGAAGGAACTAGACCATAAATGTCGCATCCCATCACCCCACGCCATCATTTCTTAATAAAATCCTAGTTTTCTCAGGAAGGATCGATCCTTCCTCCCGCGAATGAAATTCATTTACCTTGACAGCCTTGTCAAGGAAAAAAAATTGCCAACGAGTTGCCTTCTCGGTAAACGTGAGATATGCAGGTCTCTACACAAGATTGCAACATGATTGTAGTATCCTTAATGAGCTGGTCAACATTCCAACTCAGAGTTTGAGTGCCATGCAAATAGTTGATTATGTTCATAGAATCACCTTCCACCCATAATTTGGAGTATCCTTTTCTAATAGCATACTTAACACTCATGAACACAACCTCCGCCTCCGCGCAATGATTAGTGGGAGATAATAATAAAGTGAATAATAAGGTTTAAGTTTAATAATAATATCATAAATCAATGAAATAAGGTCAGTTTAAGATTAATAATATTATGTCAACAATTATTAATTCTAATGAATCAATCAACCAAGGCTATCAAATTGTTTATTATTATTTTGAGAAAGAATAGTTTATGATCTACTTAAAGGGTCGAGAAAGAATATTCACAAATTCAATGGAGATGGCAAAGTTTCTATTGATGAGCATATCAATGCATTTTTTGTTGCATTTGGAGTGCTAGGTGTCCAACATGAATATGTGGCTGTCAAATTGTTGTAGAATCCCTTATAGATGTTGCTACCAAATGGTTCTATCATTTTCTAAATGCTTCTATCAATTCATGGGATGCTATGAGAAACAAATTTGAGAATAGGTTCAAAAGTGCAAAAGATGAGCATTCCTTACTGGCACAATTAACACAATTGAAGAAGGAAGTCCAAGAACCCATATAGGAATCTGTGGCCAAGTTCAACAAGATTGTAAAACTTAGATTAATTGTTTCCTCGTCCTATCAATCTTTAGTTAATTATATGAACTTATATTACCGTGATTATATGTACATTACGATAATATAAATGAAATTATATGTACATTATCAAAGAATATATGACAACTAATATTGGTAACATATATTAATAAAATAACAACACAAATAGATAATATTATACATAGTAGAATTGTAATAATATATGAATATTAAATTCTATAATAACTACTAAGGTTTACTCCATCAAATATTAATCTTAAACCTTATTATTATTAATATTATTCACTTTATATTAAGGTTAGAGCACAAGTAAATTCATAAGAGGTATAAAGAAATTTATCATCCTCCTTTGTGCCATAAAAGGCATCTCATCTCCTATCATCCCCAAAACATGTTTGTGTGTTGCCTGCCATACATGTACCAAAAATACCATGTAACAATGTTTGTACTCCTACTTTCCTTTTTATTTCATTGCTTTTGCTCTCTTTTTGGTTTGGAATGATTCATTAGAATTAATAATTGTAGAATAATATAAAGTGAATAATATTAATAATCTTAAATTGACCATTAATATTATTATTCAATTCTACAATTATTAATTCAATTTAATAAAGTGAATAATATCTTAAATTTATGTTATAGTAATGATCATAATATAACATTAATATAAGGTGAATAATATTATTAATAATAAAGTGAATAATAAGGTTTAAGATTAATATTAATTTTTTGATCATTTAAATATAAAGGGAACAAGGTTTAAGATTAATTATACAATTCCTTTTTATTAAAATAAATAAGAATCTTAAACCTCATTGTGAATAACCTTAATATAAATTATAATATATTATTTTATTGTTAGTTGCTCATTGTGTTTAATGTACATATATTAATAACAAACACTATAATTTATTAATATATGTTAGATAATATGTCATATTCATATATATATATATAATATATGTCGAAGGAATCTGTGGCCTTATATTAACTTATGTTTTATATGCACTAATAATTAGATTGATTGCTCAATTAATTAATTATAGGGAAACATTCCTATAATTAGAAATGTTTCCCCATCCTTTGTCCTTGATGTCGAAGGGGGAGAGGAGAAGAGAAAATAAAGGAGAAGAGGAGATAAAATATGCTTGTTTCTATACATATGTTAGGGGGAGTTGAGCAATATTCTTTTTTGTTTTTGAAGCAAGTTTTTGACACATGTTGCCATCAATGACAAAGGGGGAGATTGTTGGAAGAATGAAAAATAAGCCCTTTGGATTTGTTGTCATTGATGTCAACATTGGTTGGTAACTGACTAAGTAATCTGTGCATCTATCTTGGTCCGAAAATCTTCATAGCAATAGGAAATCCTATGAGTTTTTGCTATGTTACTCATGAATGCCAGTTACAAGTATAAACAAGTTTTTGGCGATTAAAACTAATAATAGGAGTCTCTAATAATACACTACATTTAAAGACAACAATTTTTTCATCTAAGATTAGCACACCTCTACACATTGTTATTAGTTGAAGGTTCAAAATCTATATGGAATATTATGGGAATGATATTATTGGGATTGAGGCTAGCAGAGAAACATGGGATAAAGAAATTGAAAGTGATAAGTGATTCTGAATTGGTAATATCCCATGTTAGATCTAGATATGCATCAAAAAATAAGAAATTGAAACAATATAGGAATGCTGTTTGGGATTCCATCGAGCAATTTGATGTATTTGAAATTGACTGGATGGAAAGAGGACAAAACAAAGTGGCAGATTTATTAGCAAACATTGGTCTCAGGTCTGATGATATAACCTTTGCTGGTATCTCTAAAGTAGAGGTACAAACTAGGCCTTCAATCCTTGACAACATCTAGAATAGCAATACTACCATCGAGAGATGGGAACACAACTTTAAATTACTAATCTTGAGATAGTTC